>SJYV01003072.1:0-13162 GCA_006410875.1 Neotragus pygmaeus | reverse complement strand
AAAAAAAACAAAGCTTCGCCTAGATCCAGCAGTTCTCCTTAAAGCCGCTGTCAAGGAGGTGAGGACCAAAATAGACCTTGAGTGCTCTTTCTGTGAAGTGTTTTACCAAGTGTCAAATAAGTAGAAAGAAATTTTGGGACGTCAAGGGGTAAAAAAAAAAAAAAGACTCTGTTTTCTGAGTTAGAACCCGATACCCCTCTGGGGAATGGCGGTGGTTAGAAACCCAGCCCCTCTGGGCTGGCCACGCCCCGCCCCCAGCTCAGCTGGCCTTACTCTTGGGAGAGCCAGGGAATGGTTGGTTATGATACTGTCCTCTCCAGCGGCCCTTCATTCATTCGTCAGTTTGTTCACTCATTCATTCATGCCTGTGCCTCTGGTGGGTGTATGCACCCGGCAGACGCTTAGAGTGGAGACCCTTTCTTGCTAAGGGAAGTGGGTGTTTCCATGACGACAATAGGCCAAACTCCAAATGCTGAGACTTTTCTTCAGGAAGTGTCTGATGGAGGTGGGCGGTATTGCAACAGCCTCCCAGCCAGGCTCCTAGCTCCTGCCCTGGTCGCTTCAGTCTGCTCTGCACACAGGGATCCTGTGAAAACACCATCTTGTGTTCTGAGAAGGTCTCAGCTCTCCTCTGAGCTCTCCCTGGCCTCCCTAGTTCTCTCAGGGAAAGAGTTATGTGATCCCAGTGGACCCCCAGGCCCCGAAAAGCCCAGTCTCTCTTTCCATGCAGTCTCCTCTCTTGTTCCTCTCCCTCGCAAGGACTCTGGCCTCCTCGCCATCACTTGAGTCTTCCAAGCATGATCCCATCTCAGGCCTTTGCACTGCCTGTTCCCCTAGCCTGGAATGCCCTCCTCAGATGATCACGTGCCTCCCTTCCCCCCTCCTTCGGGTCTTTACTCCCGCATCACTTTCTCTGGGAGGCCTCCCTGGCCACTGTATCTAAAATGTCAACACCCCAACCCTTCTGAGGCTTCTTCCTGACGGTTTCACTCCAGGGCACTTGTTTTTCTTGTGGATTCTATAATATTTTTGTGGCTCCCTCCCCTAGAATGCAAAGTTCAGGAGGGCATGTACCTGCTTTGTTTGCTATAGCTTTCTCAGTACAGGTGCTGAATAAATGACGGTTGCATGATGAGTACCCTGGGGTCTTGAAGGATGAATAGGAGTTTTCCAGCTGGAGAGAACTGGGAGAACAGCATGTACAAAGGGCCTGAGGCAGGAAAGAGTGTCTGTGTTCAGGGAAGGGACGAGTGGGCCCTGGGTGGGAGACTTAGCTTGGCGGGGGAGAGGGGATCGGCTCGGGTCTTTGACAAGAAGTCTTGAGTTTACCCCAGGGGCAGCGGGCAGTTTCTGCATGGAGGCAGCAAGATTGGCTTGTGAGCAGTGTGTGAACATGTGCTCAGGTCGCAGGGATGGGGCTGGAGAAGGGGAGGGTCTCTCTCATTTACCAGACTCGCCTTTGCCACCTTTCCTAAGCATTTCCACTTCAGTGTGAGCCCGTTATAAAGGCTCCATTCTTGCAACCACAGGACGGTATGAAAGGCCTGCAGTGAACTGATCTGGGTGAAGTGAGGTAGGGTATCGGCAAGAAAAAGGGGTGCAGTCTTAGCCTTGCTGTATTTGAGCGCTTCAGCTACCGTATTTCATGCACTTACTCACTCTTAGCTGCACCCTGAATTGCATCACTATATTATTCCCCACTCAGGAATGGCATTGATTATAAGCCACATACCAGTTTCAAAGAAGTTAAAATGTGGGGATGAGGGGACGACAAAAGTCCTCAGGTCTTAGAATCAAAGAAATACGGCAACAATGGAATGTAGGGATATGTGGGGGAACATGCCAGTTTTTTTCTGTGAATGCATCTGGTCGAACTGATGTTCTGGACCAAACCAAACAAGTCAACACGTGCCTACATCCCCAGGCACATGAGTTCAGGCTTCCTGGGGCAAAGCCTGTTGGCCGGAGAGCGGGGCTCCCCTGCCCTGTGAGACGGGCTGGGGATTTCCAGGGGGCAGGTGATTCCAGATGGGGTAATACTATCTGCCACAGCCGGCCGGGGATAATCACTGTCAGATCCTGTGCTCCAGGGGTGTAAGCTGAACCCCAGAGGAGGCAGGAAGGAATGTTTATTCAAAGAGAAGAAGCAAAGTTTCCAGAGCGTTTCCATTCCAGCGTCCGCCACCAGCCCAGGCTGTCCGAGACCCTCTACCCTGTCCTTTGTCATCATTTCTACTTATTCCCCTGGGGTGGGGGGAGCCGGTGTTTCCCACCCAGCGAGCTCTGGACAGATACGGCCGAGCGCGGGGTGGGGGGAGCCGCCTGGAGCGGGAGGCGCTGGGCTCCCTGGGGATGTGGGATGAGCTGTGTGCTCATTGCTATTAGAAACTGAGCTTCCAGAGGTGGGGATGGCGCTTGATCCCCAGCACATCTGGCCAGCAGCTTGCGGTGTCATCTCCCAGCGCCCTTAGAAGTACTCTGGAGGATACGATGCAGACGGGAAGGCTCCAGAATGAAGACAGAGACGTGCAGACCTGGGGAATCAGGGGGCGTGACCTGTCTGGGAAAGGCTGGGGAGGGGAGTGCAGAGAAGGAAGACGGGTGCTCTGTACCGGCCGGGGCCAAGCCCGACCCCTGCCCCCGGGGACCCACGCGGACACGCGGCGGAAACCGCCTGCCCCGGTCCTGCCTCTTCCCCCGTCGTGGTCCGGTTCCCCCAGGAGCGGACCCCGAGCCGAGGCTTGGAATGAACCTTGTTTGTTTAAGGGGAGCAGGAAGTGAGCGGGGGCCGTGCCAGCAGCACGGATCGGCACGTGGTCTCCGCCGTGGTCGCCGGGGCTCAGTACCCGGGACGGGGCCCTGGGGAGACAGTGCGGAACACACACCCGGAGCCTCAGGTGTGGCTAGTCAGCACACTCCGCGTGTGGGGTGAGGCCGAGGAGGGCCACGGGGGACTCGATATCCTTAGTCTTTGCGTCCCCTCCAAGGGGCGCGTGGACACGTGGACTTCGAAGTCGTGCAACACTGCTCATGACTGTCACATTTGCTGATGCTGTCGTAACTGTGACTGGAGCAGTCGGGTCCCCGTGTGGCTGCCTGCACCCCCACTTCCCCATCTGTGAAATGGGGAGATCCAGTTCACGTGACCGTGACTGTGAGTGAGAGGGCTTTGTGCAGATGAGGGGGGCAGGGTGCAGGGGAAAGGGGAGCGTGAGCCCCGGGGGGGGTGTGCCTCTCTCACCCCCTCCGCCGCCGTGTGCTGGGCTGCAGGGGGATGCGGGGAGACCCAGGGGTGTGTGCAGAGTTGTGGGGGACAGAGCTCTCAGAATCTCTGAAGCCACCACAGGGAGCACGGTGGGGATATAGCAAAGTCCCCGTGCTGAACCGTTCCCTCTGGTGGGAAGCCCGGCCAGCCCTGCGTCTCCAGGGTCTGCTGCTTGTGCCGGGAGGGGAGCAGGTGGCCCTTGGCCGAAGGGTGAAGAGCGTAGCCTTGGAACAGGACATCTAGGGGGTATATCTGGCTCCACCATATGACAGCTGTGTGACTCCGGGTGCCTTCCCAGCGTTTCTGAACCAAACCTCGGTGTCCTGTGTGTGAACAGAGTACTGGCCCAGTGCCTCCTTCTCATGCCATTTGGGAAACTTGGGTGCAAGAAAGCGGGGTGCCTGGCAGAGTGGGGGAACCCACGGGACCAGTGGAGCGGCCTGGCCTCCAGGCAAAGTGCACCACCCCCTCCTCCATGCCTTGGACTCCGTGCTTTAATATCCGACACTCCAAGTTTCCAAAATGAAAGTGGACCTTCCCTGGCGGCCCCATGGCCTGGATTTTATTAACTCCTCGGTCTCCCTCCTGCGAACTTTCGCCCCTTCCCTCCTCTCTTCTGGCGTCCAGTCGGCCTGAAAACAGCTTCATTACTCTGCCCTTTCTCCGTAGGCGGTGGCTGTGAAATATTGAACCTCAGCGGCGCAGGTATTGAATTGGATGTGTTTCCACTTCACTTCTCTGTTGTGGGGAGGGAGGGATCATTCGCTCGTCTGCTGCTCCTAAGGTTTTGTGCTCAGAGCTTGCTCCCAGGGCTCTGGTCCAGCACGAAGTGGTGTTTTCCGGAGTGAGGGGTCTGGGCCGACCTGACCAGCATGCTGGCACTGGGCTCAGAGCCTTGGGTTCGAGTCCCAGCCACACCGCTTGACCTCGTCTCACCCCTCTCCAAGCGCGGCTGCCTCTTGCCGAGGACGGGTGAGCTGGTGTGCGTTTCTCAGGGTGCTCGGGGAGCTGTGATGAGATGGGCAGGGTGTACTCAGTGAACCCCGGCTCCCTAAGTGCCACCTTGCAATTCCGACGCCTGTTCTCTTAATGACTTTCAATCACAGTATTTCCAAAATGCCTCGGGTGGTTTCCTGGAAGGCAGGGGGCAGCCTTGTTGATGGCCGAATGTGTCCTGGGTATTCTACCAGGTGAGCCACAGTTTCCTCACCTGTAAATTGGGGTGAGCATCTCTAGGCTGCAGTGAGACTTAGGTGGGAAGTATCACCTGGGACCCAGCAGGCGTCTGGGTGAGAGGTCTCAGCGGGTTGGGTTCTTGCGTTTCTCGGGGCTCGGGGTCACAGACGGCCTTTCCTTTAGAGTGAAGTGGCTGGACTCCCAGCCCTCCCTTCTCGCTGCTCATGGGATTCCTCCCCTGGCCATGTTGTGCTTCTAGTCTAGCGCGGTCTGGAAACCTGCTCTGCTAAATTTACTAACACTGTGAGCAAACTAAGAGTCGGTAGGCTCTGAGGGGGGTTTGAGGAGTTTCTCCAGTGATGGAGGCACCTGGACTTCCAGACATGCCGGGCTTCCCTGCAGGGTCTGACTGCTGCGTCCTGTCTCACTTATTTCCTCAACCACCCATTCCTCAGGCCTGCGCTGAGCAAAGTGCAAGGCCAAGCGTGTCCACACAAGGGCCCAGGCCCTCGGCCCGGAGAGTGCGAGGTGCCAGGTGGAAAACCCCCAGCGAGGGGAGGGGACCGCTGCTCCAACCATGTAACTGGGGGGTTTCTGTCAATCCCTGGAGACTAACGCTTCCTTGAGTGTGCCCTGGCTGGTCCAGCCTCCCTTACAGCCACTGGACACTCTCGTAGCCTCTGTGGCTCCCAGAGGCAAGCCCCAGTTTGCTGGGCAGTACGGAGAATTTTCTAGAATGCCACTGAGATGTGCTGTGTGGGCTCAGTCACTTCAGTTTTGTCTGACTCCTTGCGATGCTAAGGACTGTACCCGCCAGGCTCCTCTGTCTATCAGGTTTCCCAGGCAAGAATACTGCAGTGGGTTGCCATTTCCTTCTCCAGGGGATCTTCCTGACTCAGGGGTCGAAACTATGTCTCTCGCATCTCCTGCGCTGCAAGGTGGATTCTTCATCATCCGAGCCACCAGGGACAGTAATTTAAAGTACAGGATTTATTTGGCAAAAACAGAAGTGTGTTTGGCAACATGGAACTGAACATTATTTTTCATACAAAGTTAAAAGCACATTGTATTTCCTTCCTGACCATTTGCTCAGTCCCCCATCTCTTTGAGAGAGATAAGCTTCATCTAAATTATTTCATCTGATTGACGATTGTCATTTATAACTTTATCGCTGCTTCTGTCTCAGGCATTCCTTTGGAAAAGGTGTATGGATTCATTACATAGTCTAATGTGTTGCCTATAGATTATAAGATAAAGTCAAGGATGTATCTGCTGATGCTTTTTAAATTGACCTGTCTTTATACTTAGAAATGTCTCCTAATAGTAGCCTTCCCTGGTGACTCAGACGGTAAAGAATCTGCCTGCAATGCAGGAGACACGTGCTTGATCTCTGAGTCAAGAAGATCCCCTGGAGAAGGAAATGGCAATCCACTCCAGTATTCTTGCCTGGAAAATTCCATGGACAGGGAAGCCTGGTGGGCTACAGTCCATGGGGTCGCAAAGAGTTGGACCCAACTGAGCGACTATCACTCACTCACTCCAGCAGGGAAGTTTAAAATGAGTTTCCAGAAGCTCAGCTTAAACTTGGCTGTGGTGAGAAAGGATGTGGAGGTAGGGAGTTGAGGCAGGAAGGGTTGGGGAGGAAAGCGGAGGCGAAGAGGGGCCGGGGCGGGGGCAGATTTTCTGAGGTGCGAAGAGTCTGTGGAGGAGAAGTCTTCCAGTTCCGCTTTCTAACCCGGGCTGCAGGCGCGCCATCACCGGCTGATGACTCTGCACGGTCGCCACGTCAGCAGACCCGTGGGTGCAGCCCCACCTGCCAAACGAAGGCAGACAGGTTTGACGTGAGGAAGACAAGAAAAACAGCCCGAAGGGAACCGGAAGTGCCAGGGAGAATGCGGGACTTTGAGGCCCTGCCGTGCTCTCTGCCTTTGGAAATTCCTGGGACAAACCGAGGTCTCCTTATCCATTCGCAAATCTGTTGATTTGCTTGAAGGTCAGAAGGAGAGATGATTGGATTAAATTAGAGACATGAGTCACTGCTTGGGCTCCAGACTCTGCCCCCTGCCCCCCGAAACTCTCAGGAGAGCTTCTGGAAGGAAAGAAGTCCCCATCCGCCCATGTCTTCCCCCATGAGGGAGCCCCCACTTCCCAGGGTATGAGGCCAAGGGGCTGGGCTGGGCTGGGCCATGCTCAGTCAGATCCCGGGCTGTTGGACCCTCCAGCCCCCTTCTCCAACCCATGATCCTCTCGGCCTTCCAATATCGTGAATACATCCCCTCCCGGAGTGGAGTTTGCTTTGGGAGTTCCTCTTCTGCAGAAGATCGCTCTTGGATCTGGGGCCAGACCGAACATGTGTGGTGAGCAAAGTGTGTGTCTGTGAAGACCCCGCAGGCTTGTCTGCGCACTCACTTGCCTTGGTTCTAGGGTCCTCCCCATTTCACAGATGAGAAGACCGAGGCCAGGGTGTACCCATCAGGGGGCAGGACGTGCTGCTGGCAGCCCGACCCTGGGCTTCAGGGCTGCTTCTGAAACTGCCTAGATGTGCTCAGCACTTTGTGAGCCTGTTCTCTTGTCCAAGGCTGCGTGTGTTCTCACGGTGGCCTCTGGGAGAGGCACCCAACCCCGCTTTACTGGTTGGAGGGACTAAGGGCTTGACAAAGGTCGCCCCAATTGAAAGCCCACCCTGCCCCTGCAGCTTCCGAGTTCTCACCTCCCCTGGGCACCAGCACTCCAGTAGAGGTGCCGACCGAGCCCTAAAATTCAATCAGGGCCCCTTCCTGGGTTGATGCCAGCCAGCATCTTGGCGGGGTGGCTGCCCGCCTGGGCTCATGGGGCAGCTCATCCTCTGGGCCAGGTCCTGGGACACTCTGGGCCAGCCTGTGCCTCCACCAGTTCCCTCCTGCAGAGCCGCAGTGTGGTGGGTCCTCTGGGGCCCAGCTGCACTTGTCTGTGCCCTGGAGGGTCTGTCTGCCCCCTGAGATGGCTGAGAGCTGAGCCTGGCTTTCTAGCTCTGCAGAGTTTGTGGAGCAGGGCTGTGAGAGGCTGCACCTGGTCCCTGAAGCCTCTTTGGACACCTCTGGGTGGCTCCTTGGTCCCTCACCCTTGTAGGGGGGACACCCTGTCATTATGCCTGCAGAAACTGGGACTGGCAAGGCTCAGCAATCCACTGAAGGTGTGCAGAAGCGGGAGAGCCTGTCGCCCAGCCGGGCACTGCCGGGCGCCCACCTCTATCCTCGGCAATCCCCTGCCGTAACCCGGGCTGGGTGGAGAGCTGCAGCGCTCCGTCCCTGGAGTGCTCTGGGGTTTCCGTGCTTTGCTGGTGCTGACATTTATCTGGTGGGAGCCACTTCCCCGAAGGCGGCAGAGTCTCCATGCTCATCGGCTCTTCAGATGTCACGCTGGCTTTGCATTTGTTTATAGAGAGAGAGCGGCAACTACGGAAAGCCAGAGGGTTAGCCACTCGGTTGTGTCTGACCCTTTGTGACCCCCTGGACTCTAGCTCGCCAGACTCTTCTGCCCATGCGGATTCTCCAGGCAAGAATACTGGAGCGAGTCAAGGCTATTGTGATGCCCCAAGCGAGTCATCCACGTTTTCAGGAGGCTCCAACCAGCATGCTCGTCTGAGCCCTTCCTTTCCATGGGTCTGGTCTGTTGGATCATGTTTGAAACGGGGCATTGTGCCAGGTTGGTGACAGTAGAGGTTCAGAGTGAAGCTGTTTGTAGATTTGGGGATGGATGTTATGGAGCGTCTCTGATGTGCAGACCGGTGTTTGTGTTGCCGGGGCAGCCCTCCCACCAGGGATGGGTGTTAGAGCTGAGAACAGCCGGGCATTGAGCCTTCATCACCACCAAAGGGTTCTCTTTGCTCGCAGAATGGATCCGTTGTGATGTGGTTGCAGAGAAAGAGACCCTTCTGTTGACTCCCTGAAAGGAGATCTAACACCAGGATTACCTGCTTTCAAGATGCTTGGAAAGGCTTGAAAATCACCTCAAAGCTCAAATCTCCAAGATTAAGCTTCTAGAAAACCTGCTGCCTGGTCCGATGTCAGGAAGCCAGCAGGGGGCACATCCGTCTATGGGGCCACTCGTGCTAGCCACCACCCATCCCTGCAAAGCAGCCCCCTCCCTCCCCACCTACCTCAGCCCCCAATTTAAGTTTTGCTGAAGTGCTTCCAAGAACTGACATTCTGGCTGTGACCCTAGCTGCAAGGGAGTCCTTGAAATGTATTTTTAAAGTTTTTTGTTTACTAATGTGCCTTTTCTCTCTCTATTTTTTGGTTGTTTTTCAAAAAGAGGAATTGAGATGGCTTTGTTGTTGCTGTTTAGTCACTAAGTTGTGTCTGACTCTTTTGCAACCTCATGGACTGTGGAGCCCACCAGGCTCCTCTGTCCATGAGAATACTGGAGTGGGTAACCATTTCTTCCTCTAGGGAATCTTCCCAACCCAGGGATCGAATGTGCGTCTCCTGCACTGCAGGAGAATTCTTTACCGCTGAGCCACCAGGGAAGACCCAAAGATGTGAAAGCAACATGAAAATAAACTAAGTGAGGCAAAAAGGAGAGGAAAAGGATGGAGCCAGGGACAGGCTCAGCTCATAAAATACTTGCTGTGTTGCTAAAGGTGGGTCACAGATTTGGCTCTGAGCTTCTTAGCAGCTGGAGTCAAGAGAGAAATTGGAACAGATGCATATAGACCCATTGCTCAGGAGAGCTTTCCTGGAGTGAGCAGTGATACCAACAGCTGTTGGGGTGATCCCATATCCTTGCAGAGAACGCAACGGTCGGTTTCATTCAGCTATTACCTACAATGGATCAAAATGCGGTGTGGTGACTTTGCGCCCAATCCCAGTTTGCCAGGGTGGCTCTACCAGAAGCCAGGACAGCTCGTTGAAATGCTGCGGTTCCTGCATTGTCAAGGGCGGCGAAGGCACTCACTCCACGTGGTATCAGAAAGGGCGGTGAAGGCACTCACTCCACGTGGTATCAGAGACGTAGGCAGTAGCTGTCCAGCCTTGCGCCACAGGGAGACTCACCAGGAGGAGTTCAGGAGATGCTGAGGGAGCCCGTTTCCAGGGATACAGATATGCTACATTTGGAGATGGGGACGAAGGGAGCATTCTATATGCTCAACAACCTGTCACGGGTAACGTCTGTATTCATAGCAGGACAGGCTCAAAATAAAACTTGGTTTAAAAACGTCTCTTTCTGGATCGCCCTCCTCCTCCTTGCCTCTTGCCCAACTAGCGCCACATCTCATCGTTGCTGTTGTCCAGCCGCTTAGTGGCGTCCGACTCTTTGTGACCCCATGGACTGCAGCACGCCAGGCTCCTCTGTCCTCCACTATCTCCTTGAGTTTGCTCAAATTCATGTCCATGAGTCAGTGATGCTAGCTAACCGTCTTGCCCCTTCTCCTTTTGCCTTCAGTCTTTCCCACCATCAGGGTCTTTTCCAGGGAGTCAGCTCTTCACATCAGGTGGCCAAAGTATTGGAGCTTTAGCTTCAGCATCAGGCCTTCCACTGAATATTCAGGATCGATTTCCTTTAGGACGGACTGGTTGGAACGCCTTGCTTCTCCAGTCCCACGATTTGAAAGCATCGTTTCTTTGGCATTCGACCTTCTTTATGGTCCACCTCTCACACCTGCACACAGCACCTTGTGTTGCATTTCTGCCACCTTCAGCTCCAAAGTGTGATCACTGCCCAGGAGACACTGTTGTTACACCTAGACTCAGCTGCCCTTAATCTCTGAATCTCAAAACTTTCTTCCTGACAACTGGCTGCACTCAGATCAAATGGCTGTCTGCTGCAGCCTCTGCTAGCGATGGGGCTTGCAGGTCTGGAGATTATCTGGAATTCAGGCCTCTTGCCTCCTTTTGGGGGAGTGTCACTCATACTGAGAAGTCAGAACTCGGGGGTGGGGGAGCAGTTGACACTCCCAGCCACCCCTCCCGCCAGCTTCATATCAGGCACCCACAGAACTCCACCCACAGCGATTCCACGTGCAAGAAGTCACCTTATTTCTGTGCCCTTTAGGGAGGGTACAATGGTGCTGTGTGTGCGTGCTTAGTCGCTTAGTCGTGTCCAACTCTTTGCAACCCCAAGGACTGTAGCCTTCTAGGCGCCTCTGTCCATGGGACTCTCCAGCCAGGAATACTGGAGTGGGTTGCCATGCTCCCCTCCAGGGGATCTTCCTGACCCAGTGATTAAACCTGTGTCTGCTGCATTGCAGGCAGGCTCTTCATCACTGTGCCAAATCAGTGCTGAAACGTTTTAAAAAACAACTGTGTTCTCAAGAGGTGAAGATGGATGAACTGGGTTTTGGAACTGTGGTTGCATTTTCAGAATTTGTGTGAAAGCTTGCCTTTATTCATACTTAAACTGTGGCAGAACAGGCATTAGGGGACTTTCTTTTCTTTCTTAAAGCAGGATAACACCTTCATCTTTTCATGCTTGGCCCCTCTTTTGTCCTAAGTAGGAGAAAACCCAGCTTGTAATTCTGGGAGGGCCAGTGTTTGGTGGGATGTTTGGATCTGATTTGATGAAGCAAAGCAGGTGGAAGCGGACTGGGGTGTGTTAGGAGGGCAGGTGCTGCGATCCAGTCCAACTTGACTAAGTCAGTTGACCGCTTGGGGCCTCAGCCTCCCCTTTTGTAAAATGCAGAGATGGCCGGTACTGATCATGACCCACTGTAGCGAGAAAGGGAGGATTTAACCCAAGGACAGTGCTCACCCAGCGCCTGGTACCTAGGAAGTGCTCACGAAGGGTCACTCGCAGGGGTGCAGCAGGCTTTGATGAATTAACTGGAGACTGAATAATGGAGGCCTTTCCTCCCGTCTCCCAAAGAGCCTGGGGCGAGCCCTTCATTAGCTCCGTGAAAATAGGACGGCCCTTCCACACCATACATCAAGTCTCGTGGAACCGTGCCCCATCCAGAATGTCCCCAAATTGCAGACTCACAGCCCAGTCCTGGTGAACCTGCCGAGGACAGTCAGGGCTGTGCTTCCTCCCACGTTCTACACGCTGCACACAGCTATTCCTACCTGTCAGTCTCACTGATGGAATCGGAGCACAGGGGTCACGTTTGTGACAGCCAGCGCCCTGCTCTTGAGATGGGACTGCTGTTTCGGTGAGAAATCATTATCTTTCGGGTGGACTGCTTCGCCTGTGTCTGCTTGTCAGCCGAGTGCTGCCTGACATGTTTGCAAACCTCTCTAATTCCTTTCTAGCCCCCTTGTCTGGGCTTGAGGCCTCGTTTAACTCCTGAAGGTCTGAATCCGTGGGCTGCCTGCTGGAAGCCCATGTCCCCCTCTTTTCCTGCCCCCCTCCCCAACCCCTCTTCCCCTTGGTCTCTGAGCACAAGCACTTTCTCAGAGTCTTTCCGGCCTCTGGGCTTTTTCCTGGGTCTGATCATCTTGCTTATATTCTAGACCTTTCCATCCTCCCTTTCTCACAGACCTGTGCTGGGCACGTTCACTTCATGCCAACCATTTTTCATAGACCTGGAGAATTTTCAGGCCTCCATTGAGCCATTTGTGTGGGCAGCGTGTCCAGACGGTGTTGCAGCCTGGCAGGTCCCTGGTGGGCTGTTCTGTTGGGAGTGATTCTATCGATTCCTCCCTCCTCTTGTCCCCTCCCTTTTGGTGTGAATCCTCATATGCTGAAAAGGCAGTGGCCTCTGAGCTTCATTGCTGTCCACCGATGGGGACTGGAGCATCTTTTTATTCTTTTTCCAGCCAGAAATCCACACAGAGAATCCTCATGGTCAAATACTCATTGTGCCTCAGTGGCTGCATTTGCTCCAGGCCTCACAAACACATTCCAGCTCTGACAGTGCCCCCTTTGCTGGGACCTGGGACAGCCCCTCTGCCCAGGGGCTTGGTCAGGAAGGAAACCCGATCCAGCCCCACTTTTGCTCTGTACCCGCTCTCACCACAGAGTCTGGTTTCACTACCCAGTTCTTCCCATGTTACTCAGCCCCAGACCACCTTCCTGGCCCCGTGCCCAGGCCTTGCCGATGGCCCAGAGGTGAAGTTTGATGTTTCTGACAGGGTGATGTTATCACCGCAGGTTGCTACTGCGTCTGTGTCTGCCCTGGGGGGTCCTTTGCCGCCCGATGCATGTTTAAATGTCAACATACAATGATTCAAGCACTTTCTGGAGGGCTTAGAGCTTTGTCAGGACAGTGGACATGTTTATGAAACAGGATGTGCCCCTCCACCTCTTTAAAAAGTAGATCATGCAATGACATTTGGGAAAAAATATCAAGGTTTGAATGCATAAGCCATGCGCCTTGTTAATTCTGACAGCAAGGGACTTGGAGTTGTAAGGTATAAATGAACTCAGTTTGTATTATTGGACTGTTTGGTGCCATTTACTAATTTTGACTTAACGAGGATGTAGTTGCATATTACAAGGACACAAAAGTGGCCTGGATTGCGGGACCTGGTCTTAGCTCCTCCACTAGTTACGTGGCGAGCCTAGCAAGAGCTGGGGGTTAAGGGCAGAGGCGCTGGTCTGTGGGCGGCGCCCGTCATGTCCGGGCTTCAGGCCCCCAGATTGGACGTGCTTGGGTCCCCAGCATGTGTGCGAGGGAACCAGATGGAGAGAAATGAAATGACCTCACTTCCAGGCTCACTCAGTGGCCGGCGGAGTTGGGTTCACACCCAGGTGGGTCTGTCCTGAGGCCTCAGTTCCCAGCCTCTGGAGACGTGGCAGGCAGGG
>SJYV01003070.1:74161-109792 GCA_006410875.1 Neotragus pygmaeus | reverse complement strand
TTTTTTTTTATTGTTAATACAAATTTTTATCAGACCTGTTGAAACCCTTGCGATACTACACTTTTACTAAGAGGAAAATGGAAGATATGTGAAATTCAGCAGACTGTCACTCTGATACTCTTTCTTTCAAGGCTGTTTGGTTTCTCCAAGCTCTTGTACCTTGTACTTGGGAGCAGTTCCAGAAGATGGTTTGCTCAAGAAGAGGAGACTCCAAGGAACTTCCGAGGGTGGAGCCCACAGCAGTGGCTGGCCTAGGATAGGTGAGGAGGCAAAGCTACTTTTCATATCAGAAAATACTCTCTCCCTTTTTGAGGATAAAGTCTGGGGCTTTGTTGATCAGAGTAATTAAGTGGAGGTCAGTCCAGGAATGTGCCCTTCTTGGTGGACACAGCTGCAGAAGACTCTGGGAAGAAAGGCTTCTTGCTTCCTGTAACTGTGGGTTGTTCCACTGGGACTTTCTGTCACAAGCAGTCCTGAGGGCGCCAACCATTCCCCCCACCCCCCAAGTTTTCCGCCTACCAGTTTCTCTCATCTTTAAACAAAAGAATAAGGGGGAGAATGAGCTCATTGAAATTGATGCCAAAAAGATATTTTACAGCAGAACTACTTTATAAATGAATTCACATGTCTCAAAACATTTTTTTACTAAGTAATTTTAGTTATAGCTTAAAAAATAAAATTAGGAATAGGAAAGAGAGAAAGGCCTTTATGAAGCCAAAATAGAAGTCTTATTGGATTCAGTTTCTAAATTAGAGTCCCTGGGTTCAACACTCACTGTGACAATATAGGACAGAACCATTGAGTTTACACTCACTCAGTATTTTCATTTTAAACCTGGTCTGGCGTACCAACAGAGGAAATTATCTTGGCACCATGAAAGCTTGCATTTTAGAGTCCTTTGAGAATGATTTAATTGAGTTTATGGTACTTTGTATTTTTAATTTTAGTGTCACAATCATCAATGTTTATTTAATAGTACATAGAATGTGTATTGTTTTTGTTAAGCAAACAAATGATCTAAGGACCTAGAATAACAATTCCACAAGCCAAATGCAATGGCTTGAATAAAATGAACATACAATTTTGTAGGCTTAGCCCTCTCACTTCCAAGTAAAGTGCAATAATGAGAAATTTAATGTTTTATATGGATCATACATAAAAAGAACTATTCTGGCACCAAGTCTTGAATCTGCTGATAATAATACCTCAAGGATGTGTGCATGTCACCAGTTTTCAAATACTTTCTTCACATGTATTACCTCATTTGATTTTCTCAGCCATCTATCAGGTGGGCCTGGCACACATGTAGTAGATATGGATCCCACTATCTAGAAACCACATTAATTTCTGACTCTGGGTTGGTGGAAGCCAACTTTTGTGGCTCTGCTAGCACTCAATTTCCAAAACGCACCCCTTCCAGATAGTAGAATCACAAGCACACCTTCACTGAGCAAGTCACAAAAAGCCTCTTCATTCGGGTACAGAGCTTGGGGCTCAGAGAACACATAGATTTCAGCCAGCCTGCACCCCCACCCCTCAGCTCAAGCACTTTTCTGTAAGCCACCAACACATGCGTATGCAGTAGTCCTGACAACCTTCGTCTTTCCTGGGCCTCTCCCCCATCCCATCTGGATGGGCAGATGCTTCGAATTTCTAAGACCTCAGGAAGAAGAGGTGGGAGAGCAGGGGAGCAACTCTGGTTGCCACTGTGCTTTCCATTGCTTTTATCTGCATCTCACCTGTAGGGCTGGAGGCTTGCTGCTGTTTCTATTACATATTCGGAGCACGGGAACCCTTGCTCAGAAGCACGGGAACCCTTGCTCAGAAGCTGTGGTCCCTTCCCAGGCTTCACCATGCAGCCATTTCCCCACAGAGCTTCTGCAGAGAGCAGCCTCAGCTTGCGGTTCTCTCTCAGAGCTCACCTCTGTCTCCATTGCTCATTCTCCTTTTGTCTTCTCTCTCACTTTGTCTTCTTCCTCTCCATAAGCCGGCCAAGAGGTCCTCTCTGAGTCTGGGGAAAGAGAGGAAGAGGAGAGAAGGGTTTTTGTAAGATCAAGCCAGATCTTTCTCTAAGCTACTTCTGATGTGGCGATAGAATTAACATCAGGATAACCCTGTATGTCAGCCCTGCACTCAGGCCCCATCCCAGGGGACCCTGCTCCTTAGTGAGAGGAAATGCTGGCATCTAGTTGAGGTCACATGCAGAATCTCACCCCAGGTGTTGGAAGACCAACACGCTCTCTGTCGCCCAGAAATGCTGCTCTGGCTTGTCACCCAGCAGGGCTTCCCTGGACCCACGCAGGTAGCCAGGGAACCCCTTCCCCTCTGGCAGGGGAACCAGGCTGTGGGAGGTTTAGGACATCCAGACAGCTTGGCACAGCGTCACCTTCTCCTGTCCTACCCCCAGCAACTTGGCCAGGCGAAGGTACTTACTGATCCCAGTGTTCAGCTACTTGGTCTTTTTATTATCTGCTCTGGAGAAGGAAATGGCAACCCACTCCAGTACTCTTGCCTGGAAAATCCCATGGACTGAGAAGCCTGGTNGGCCAGGCGAAGGTACTTACTGATCCCAGTGTTCAGCTACTTGGTCTTTTTATTATCTGCTCTGGAGAAGGAAATGGCAACCCACTCCAGTACTCTTGCCTGGAAAATCCCATGGACTGAGAAGCCTGGTAGGCTACAGTCCATAGGGTCACAGAGAGTCAGACATGACTGAGTGACTTCACTTTCTCTCCTGCTACAAGCCTACCCAGAGACCATGAGAACAGGGCTGACTTCTGGACCTCCTTGAATAGAAGGAAGGAAAAAGGAAAGGATACAAAGTGGGGAAAATTATCTACCCACAATTACTATTTTTGTTTTAATGGAAAATAAACTACTGTGAGGGATAGAACCTTCACAGACCAAGGTCAGACTCTTTTACATCATAGTATGATAAAGTGAGTCAGGTATCAAAATAATTTCAGAGGCAAAGGATGAGCGAAGGTTGCCTATGTTTTGAATTGACTATTAGATCCATGTGGTAGAGGATAAGAATTGAGTTGCTCCATTTTTTTGTTTTCCGCTCCATTGGGTAAAAGATTTCTTGGGAGTAAAGGAGTCCAGCCCTTGATGAGATCTCAGACAGGCTGTCAGGCAGAGAGAGTCTCTGGGAAGCCAGCTAACCTGGATGTGTAAACCTTGCTCCCTCACTGTGCTTTCCCATATATTGAACACATTGAAAAGCATGATATTCTTGAAAGAGCCCCTTTGATGTTCTGTTTTTCTTAATGGAGAGAGTGATGTATGCTTTGGATTTCTTAGGAAAGCTTAGAATCTGGGAAGGGATTAGGGGAGTAGTAAGTGGTGATGGTGGTGGGAGGGGACAGGAAAGTGACATCTTCATGGAAAAAGCACCACTATGGGGGTGAGGGTGGGTAAAGGTTGAACAGAATTAACCAGGACAAGAGTTTAAGGGAGAGAGAAAAAAAATAAAAGAATAAGCATATGAAAGGCCTGTAGGTGAGAAGACATGGCTGGTTGGAAGAACTGAAAGTATTTTGTTTTTCCTGGAGCAGAAAATGCATGGACAGGATAAGGAAAATGGTATGGGGGGAAATTTGTTGTTGTTGTTCAGTTGCTCAGTTGTATCTGACTCTTTGCGACCCCATGGACTGCAGCATGCCAGGCTTCCCTGTTCTTTACCACCTCCCAGAGTTTGCTCAAACTCCAGTTCATTGAGTCGGTAATGCCATCCAACCATCTCATCCTCTTAAAATTGGAAAATTAAGGAAGAGAAGTTACCAGAGGTGAAATTGACTGTATATAGCAAAATAATAATAATAATAATAACAGTGGCTAAAATAAGATAAGCAGTTGTTTTTCTTATGGAACAAGTAAGAAGTGGGTGATGTTCTTTGGCTGATGTTCTCTGGGTGGCTTATAATCATCAAGGCCAAGATCTCAATATGCCTCTTGTCCCTTTTTCATGGCTCTAGCCCGTACTTCCACTTTTCAGGAAAAAAGGCAAAAATAGTTCATATTTATTGAATCTGACCTTTAAAAGTTTTTCTGGAAGCCCCTCTCCAAAACCTCAACTTAGTCTCATTATCTAGAACTATCCAGACATCACAGAAGACATCACAGATGTCTTCAAGATATCACAGAAAAATGTTGGGATTCACTTTCAATGGATATATTTGATTCATATTTTCAATTTTTTGAACTATCACTGTGGCCAGTGCACTGATTGGCCCAATCCAAGTCCTTGTTTTGTTATTTCTGAACTACAACAGGAATTTCTTTTGAATTTCATCCTGCCAGGCCCCTGTTCAAGAGACTTCAAAAACTTTCCATGACCTGGAGGCCAGCATTCAAGACTACTCCAGTGTGTCATCAATTAAATTCAACAAAAATATTTTGGGTAGCTACCCCAGGTAGATAGCCTAGACTAGTCCATGCTGCTAAATGAGCACAATGATTTCCATGTGCATGCCTAATCCCCGGCTTCCCTCAGTCATCCTGTGCATCTCATTTCCTTGAATCCACTGTGTCTTTCAGAACTTTGCTCAAGTCCATCCTGCACATTAACTTATGAGGGTTCCCTCCTCCTTTTAATTCACAAAACTCATTGTCCAACACCAATGGCAATTAGAAATGGACTATCTTGTTGCCACTTGGTTTTTATAATGTTATTGAGCACTTGTCCTAAGTTTCCATATAACCATGTCCTATCCTATGTTTACATTTTCTACATATAATAAAACCTTCAGATATGCTGAATGTTGAAGGAAAAAAAACCAGAGAACGAATGAAAGATTACAACTTGACTGCTCCAAAGGCATGTATTGCAGTTTTAAGATCATTATGAAGCTTTCTAGAGTAGAATTTGTCCCTTGACCTCAGAACTTTGTGACCAGATTTCCACTGAGAATGAATCCAGATACCCTGTGGGGACTTAATCTGTTACATCTCCAGATTCTTCCACATATTTATTATGAATACTTTCTTCTGTAGATAGAGAAATTGATTTCACAGAGCCTCAAAATAAATTTTAGCCAGGTATTGATAACATAGGAGACTCATCAAGTTAGTATCTGTCCAAACAAAAGAAGCATATATAATTGCTGGAATTGTTTGAAATAAAAGAAATGCGGATTGTACAGTTACTGTTCGATTCTGATGCACAACAAGATATATTCAGAAAAGTAACACTTGATTGCTAAGTATAACTATACCTAAATAGTAGTCAAATTTTCTAAGAAAGCCTCATAAAACTCTGGAGAGTTAATCTGGAACATAGCAAAAAATTCAAGTTAGACTTATGCTGTGTCAGTAATCAATCCAGCTTTGCAGTGTGATTTTCAAAATACATAAAGGGGTCTTTGACTTTTCAGTAAAAGTGATAAACACTTAAAACTTGTGACTGTATTTGATTTATCTATGGAAACAATGATGAAGTGCAAGGTGGGGACATGAGGTTTGCTCTTTTGATAAGGCATTTGAAGAGGAATTAAAATTCTTTCCTAGGTCTGCTGGCTTTGAGTATATATATGAACGTGGCTTTAAGTACAAAAAAATCACAGTCATGAATAATGCCTGGAATAATCTTTTCAAAATAGAAAGTATTCTGCCTTCCTACTTCTGATGACTTTTGTTCAGTAAGACTAGCCTACACACTAAAATTAATGTCAAAATCTTTCATAATGTGAATTAATCTCAGCGTCTGTGACTCTTTCTCAAATTAGCTCTTTCTCAAATGAGGCTCTTTTCCATCCTTTCTGCCTCTGGATAGCAGTTTGAGGCCCAGGATTACCAGGTCCTGTTAGCAGCATTAAGGAGTGTCGACAACCCTAGGCCTCTCCCCTAGGGTCAGTGCTCACTTCCACTCCTGCTCTTTGCTTGCACAACTTGTGAATCCTGACTCTAGACTGATCACCCGTCTCATCACCACACCCCATGTCTACACATGTGCCAGGAAACACTTATCCTCCTGCTTTAGCTAAATTCCCATTGATCTAACTTGGGGGAATCAAGGAATACTCCCAAACACAAATTTTAGCTAGACTCCTGATCAGATCTTGACCCAAGTCCCACTTCCCAATTCAACGTCAAGGAGCTCTTGCAAGCCACTTATCTAATGGAACCTTTCACTGTCTCTATTTTGCCTCCTAATAAATTTGAAACAGAGTTGTCAAAAGCTTCTATGGAATTATTCTTATCCTATGAGATCAGGTCTAGGAATTGTTAGGTAAATTTTGAAATGGTATTAGAGTATAAAGTTTAAAGAATGATATGCACTTACCTTAGTCTATTTTAACCTAAACTATTTTAATGTACATTTACTCACCAACTTTTTGATGAAGTGCCAAGTTCTCTCTGGTTACTATTCTGAGTGGCCTTTCTTACATAAACCATTCCATTGTGTATTATCTATCATTTCTATTTTTCCTTTTTTTATTGTGGTGGGAGAGCTTAAAGATACTTTTAGATCTAAATTGTTATGATTCTTTTTTTTTTAATTTTTACTTTATTCTACTTTACAATACTGTATTGGTTTTGCCATACATCGACATGAATCCACCACAGATGTATACGAGCTCCCAATTTCTTGCCCACGCTTAAATTGATAGAAACTTTATTTTGTGTAGTGCTATCAAGTCTTTCCAAAGCCTTTGGCTTTGTTTTCACAGACACAACTCTCTTTACACACTCATATGTCATTGATTTATATGTATATATGATATATAGTTATATTCAAGAACAGGTTTTATAAGTGGGTTTAGGAACAAATGCAACCAGCTCTTGGTGAGTATGCATCTCAACTAACAGGAGCAAAAATGAGAAAACAAGAGAGTCCTCTAGAAGCAGTGCGTGAGTATTCAAAGTGCTGTGGGCATCATTCAGTGTATGCTAAAGAAGGAATGAAGATATACCAGCAGTCAGATGAAAGCATCAACTGGACAATGGTGTAGAGCATCTCCCACTTTAGGCAACCTGAGAGAAAGAAGATTTTCTTTCTCTCTCAGCTCTATATAGTCAGTCAGTCAGTCAGTCTGTTCAGTCAGTCAGTCATGTCCGACTCTTTGAGACACCATGGACTGCAGCATGCCAGGCTTCCCTGTCCTTCACCAACTCCTGGAGCTATATAGTAATACAGGGAAAGAATCTGACTGGGTCATATGTCTACCATGCAATGGATTGCTGTTACCAGAGACATAGGGTTCTATGACAGCTTGACTTGTATCACATTTGGGAGTGAATGATTCTCCTGGAGTTGCCAGCATGACTGTCATAGCAACCTGGAGTAAGTAACTAAGTCGTAGACAAAGTCTGATCTGGTTAAAAGCAAGGCCTTGTGGTGGGAAGTGGTAATGGAAAATTCTTGTAAGGAGACTACATTAAATGTTCAGTATTAAATCCCTCTTCCTTCCTTTTATGATTGCTTAAAATTTCTTAAGAGTAAAGAGTATGAGATGATGTTGATGATAATAACAAAAACAAATGGCTAACAAAGATTGAATTACAATGATGTGCCAGGTACTGTTCTAAACACTTTATATGATTATTACTTAATTTATCATCTCATGACCCCTAATCTTCACTGGGCCACCCCTAGTTTATTCCTACCTCCCAGAAAACTGTTTATAGCCTCATAGCTTTCCTCGATCTCTCCTCCTCTACATCTTTATTCAGTTGATGAATTTGCTTCTCATTTCACTGAGGAAAAAGAAGCTGTGACAAGATCTCCTACCACTTCATGTACATACCTACCTACACATGTACCATATTCTCTGCTTTCCCGCTTATTTCCACATGTCAACCATCCACACTCCCATCTGCAGCCAACCCTTCCACTTGGGCACTGAATTCCATCCATCCCTTCTCTCACATGAATGTCTTATCTCCTTTAATTATTTCTTCCCCCAGAGCCTCAATAATTGTCCCCTTTCCTCTCCCTATTTCTATTATCATACAAGACGGTTATTCCTCCCACGTTGAAAAAAAAAAAAAAACTCTAAAGTCTCTTTTGATCTCAGATCTCATACTAGTTATGGCAAAATTCTCTACTCTCCTCCCGGAGCACATCTTTTGGTAGAGTTATCTATACTTGTCCCCAGTTTGTCTTTCTCTCCTGAACCCTCTGCAATGAAGCTTTTACTCCTACCATTCCATCAGGTATTATCTTCTTTATCAGCAGAACTGAGCCAAGTTGATCATTCTCTCCTCCTTGGAATTCCTCTCTTTGCTTCTAGAACAACCTTTAGTTGTATTCCTCCATCAGAGACTTCTCTTGCTTAGGCGCCTTTCCTAGTTGCTCCGCATCTTTCTAACCCCTGAATGTTGGAATACCTCGGTCTGAATCTCCTCATTATCTATACTCAAACCCTGCAAGATTTTGTGGATTTAAATATCTCTATAAACTGATGGCTTCTCAATGTATATATTCAACTTTGGTCTTTTCTCTAAATTATAGATAGATGCCTGTTCAACAGCTCCACTTGCCTGACAGTAGACATCTCAAACTCAATACAGTTGGTTCTGCTATAACACTTATTTTGAAGTTGTGAATTTGTTCTAACATGATTGATACATTAGGGAATAATTTGAGCATAATACTAATTTTGCCTTTGCTTATTGCAGTTTTGTCTGTGAGAAACACTAGGTGAATGAAGAAAAGGGCATCCAGTTGAGCGCATAGGAACACACAATATCTACCAGCAACCTTTATTCACCTTGTGTACTATTCCACAAGCTTGTATTTGACTGTCCTTCCACCTTCATGAACTTTTCTCTACTAGAAAACACTCAGTCAACAAACACTTAAGTATCCTAGATCAAAAATGCCAATACACAAAGGAGAGGTAGTTAAGTACTGAGGAGAGGCTTGAAATAATAAAGTAGGGTTTTTTAAACTAGAGAATACAGGCAGTCTTTGCACAGTGCCCTGTTAACTGAAACTTATGCAAATAGGAAGGGGCTGCGTGTTCCCTTTCCTGGTTCCTTAGTAACTGACACCTCTTAGCAAGGACACAGTTTGAAATGCCTGCATTTTTATTGACATGGTGTCATGCAATCAAAAATGCTTGTATGTGACTTCTGCTGACCCACAGGTTGAGGGAATCCACACTGCAGACTCTGATAGACAATGCCATAAAAATGAGAGTTTAAAAGTCCATGGTTGGAACAACTTTGAGTACAGTGGAGTCAGTAAGAATAAAGCCTAAAAACACAGAAGGAATGGAAAGACATGGATTGAAGATCAAATAGTGAAAGGCGTTTGCTCAAATGCCACATTGTCAGTAGGGCCTTATCTGACCATATTATCTAGAATTTCACCTCAAGTCCTCAAATAATAGTGTTATCTGCCCTTTAAAATTCTTCTTTGTCAAAGTTAGTCACCACTAGACATCGTATCTAGTATTTCACATATTTATTAGTTTATTTTCTGTCAGCAGGTGATACTTTTAAAACATGACTGCAAATTCTTTGACATTTCTCTCATAGAGAGGTGAGGTTTCTGCCCCTCTCCCCAGAATCCTGGCAGGCATGGTGGGAATGATGTTGTGTAACTTCTGAAGCAAGGTCATAAAAGGTCATGCAGTCTGCCGTGTTCACTGGAACACTTGCTCTTGAAGCCTGACTACACCGAGGCAGTTGAACTGTGTGGAAGCTCTGGTCAAAAGGAGAGGTCACTTGTGGTGCTGGGAACAGTGTCAGCCAGGCTGACTTGGAGTCATTTAGCCCACATGGCCAGAGTCTAGTGGGAAGATGAATGTACATACAATCTCATTACATAGTTAAAATTCAGTGTGAAAGATGCTACAGTGAGATATTAGCAGAGAGCTGTGGGAACTAAAAGGAGAGAGTACCTAATGGGTGAGGGCTTAGCCAAGAGGTCTATCTGAATTGTCCTGAAGGATGGAAGAGGAGTTAGACTCTAGGTCTTTTTTCTATTACTTTCAGGGCAAGAAGGTCCATCCTTCTGACCACAGGAATCAGCCAGCTGACAGGAAGCATAAACTGGGCTATACAGTGAGTATTGGGATTATGTAACCTGATGATATGGAATAAAGCTAGCAGGTTTAGGCATGACTGTAGATGGAGATGAGCAAGGGATTCCCTTTGCTGGACCTCTTTTCTAATCTGTAAGAGACAGAGATTAAAAGATGTAGAGAAGGTCACTCTTACTTAATTCTGTGATTGTTATTTTTTCCTAAACTAGATCTTTTCAACGTTAAACAGTCTCCATTCTGTCAAAAGCAGAGACATCACTTTGCCCACAAATGTTCATTTAGTCAAAGGTATGGTTTTTCCAGTAGTTATGTATGGATGTGAGAGTTGGACCATATTTATAAATGGAGTATAACCTTAAAAATTTGTATTGTATTTGTATTGTAACCTGTAGCTTATATAATATTTTATATCAACTATACTTCATTTTTTTTCAAACAGTATTGTATCCTAGCTAGAGCAGCCCAAGGCTTCATCAACTATCTTCCAGGCATATCAGAAGTTCAAGGCCTTTCTCACATGACCTCCTAATTGATTCATCCATGTACCATGTATTTTGTTTATGCAATTGATCCAAACTAAATGTTGGACTTGACATTTGTTCATGTTGAATTTATCTTTTAGTCCCAGAAGCATCTAGCATAGTCAATAAATATTTGTTGAATTGATTTTCATTTTGCTTTAGACTATTAACACAATTTAACATAAGCTTTTTGATTGTTATTAATTTTATATTCTATAACCCCAAGCCTTTCTACTTTAAAGATGTAGGTTTGAGGTTTGAGATGTGTTAAAAAACAAAACAAAACAAACAAACAAACAACAAGACCACAGGCCCAATTAATTACAGACTGGGCTCACCCAGAAATATAATCTTAAACCAGTCATTCAGGAATCACCTGATCAGCACTAGTGAGATAATCTGCCTGATAGACCCCTGCCAACTCCTAAAGGAAAGTGATCTTACAGTAACCAATCAACCCACGTTTTTGCCTATAGTATAACTTCCTTGTTTCTATAGTTTCTCTCCCTCTTGTCTATAGTCCTCTTTCCTTCTGTACAGCTCCCTAGAGCTCCTTTCTGCTAAACTGGATGCTGTCTGTTTTGAACTGATTTTTGCTCAAACTCTTAAAATTTTTAATATGCCTCAGTTTATCTTTTAACACATGAGAGCATTGATCCTGTATTTCCTCTCATCTGTGTATTTTCTCTAAATCAGACAAAGATCTGATCTCTGCATCCATAATGAATGTGACCTGGAAAAGACATAAATCTGGTGTTTTCTACCAGCCCTCTCCATTAATGAGTAAGATGTATCCAGCTAACAACTGTGCTAAATAAACTAACTCTGTGAAGATCACAAAGCACAAGGTTCTCAATGTGTGGATTTTCCCAACATGACAAATCATAACATTGTCCTTTAAATGAAGGACTCAAAAGTGAAAATTGTCTAAGGAGGAGGAGATGTAAAATTCTCAAAGCTCTCTGTCAGTTACTCTCTGGCCCAGGACTATTGATTTAAAGCACAAAGTTGAATCTGAGACTTCATATCAAGCCATCTGCTTTTTGTAAAGAATTGTAGAAGTTGTTCTGAATCAGATTGTTCAAGAGAGTTTCTATGAGCACCAGAGGAAAAGACCCTGAGACATAGCAGAAGCAGAATGGAAAAATGGTAAAGCCTCACAATCTTCATTGGTCCTGACTGTCCTTTTCTCCCCAGAAACCATGCCCACTCTCCCAAATTCAATCCCTAGAAGTGCCTTGGTGCCTTCCCCTCCCCTCCCCTACTGCAGGTGAGGGGTATGAAGAGGAGGAGCCTGGAGGGACAAAGGACTCTAATGATTGTATTTTCCAGCAATTTTTTCTCTTAATTCTGTGCTTTTCAAAAACTCCAGGAGTGACTGCATGTAAATAGCCCTCTCTAATGGATGTCTGTTACCACTGACTCTTTTCAGGTTTAATCCATTAAGTGCCTTCACTAGAAAAAGAATACAATACCCCACAATGCACAGGGTCAACCATAGGAAATAAAACACACCCTGAATGGGGCAATGTGAGAAGAGAAAGCCAAACAGCCTCAGATGGTAAAGGCTCTTTGTAAATAAATTTTTTTCAGAAGGGAAGCTAAATCACGAGCCTGATGCTTGTGCTAATCTTTTTTGCTCCTTTTTTTCCTGCTCCCTCAGGAAGGAAGCCATTCAGGACACAAGCAGGCTCTTATCCCGGGTTCCTTATCATTAACCAGAGGAGCCTGTGCTAGAAATAAGATTCAGAGCCTCGGCCAGGAAAGGCTGTTTCCTTAATTGAGAGCCTCCCGTTTGAAGTCCTGTCTCCCTGATGGAGCCTCGAGCTGACTGGGTCCCTCTGGCCAAGATCAAGCATGTATAATCTCTTGCACACCACAAGCAGATGCTCTAAGACATGGAGCCTTTTTGAAAGGTCTTTAATAAGATTTCTCAGCCCTGCACGTGTTAGGCAGGCGGCAGGAGAAATAGTTTTCAGAAAAGCCACTGATCAAAGGCTCAAGATTTTAGGCATTTCAGGGCTTTCCTGCCAGATTTACCTCAGTTAAAACTCTGCAGTTCTGTGGGATTCTCGGCACCTTGAGGATATTCTCCATCATCCTTTCCCTGCCCTGTCCCCTCTGCCAGACTTAAGGACCCCTTCTCTTCCAATTCCTACAGTTTATGGAAACTAAAATGAGTATTCTTTGATATGTCATCTTCTTTGGGTTATTTGGAGATGCACAAGGCTGTCAGGAATCCTAGGAGAATGTTCAATAGATGAAGCTAACACCCCATTTGGAGTTGATTTGGGGGAAGGGGCTATTTAAAAAAATCAGCCAAGCTCATATGTTGTTGGAGTTGATTAGACTCTGAGTCCAAATGTCCTCTGTAAGTGAGGGTAAGAGCAGACATAAGGAGAGGATTGGCGTGGAATTAGATGATGTAAACCATGAGAATCCACTAGCACAAATGTTCTGAAGGGCTCAGAAATGTTTATTATTAGCTTATTATTAGTTTATTATTACCCCTGTGGTTGGGAGAGCCTTTAGCTAGAGACTAGACTGTCTAAGCCTAACACAGATTTACTAAAGCACAAGAGTCAAGCCTTTGTCATCCATGGTCATGCAATATCTCCTGGGTGGAGAAACTAGGTTATTTTAAACACACAGTGCTGTGCTCCTGCTGTCCCACCCTGGCCCTGGCCACTCTTCCTCTCCCACTTCCTACTCCATCTTCTCTATGCCTATTACCCCTTCCTTTTTGCCATTCTGTCCCCTACATTCAGCAAAACCCCGAAACCAGACCAGTCTAATCATATGCATTCTTTTTTTTCAGCCCAGGCTGCTGAGTTTCACAGAGAAGTCTTTGCTGCTCAGAGAGAGGTCTCCACAGCATCACAGATTCTGATGTCAGCAGGAAATGTCTCTATATGTCTCCAGTTCACATGGCATAGAGTTCATACTGGGCTTCCCTGGTGGCTCAGATGGTGAAGAATCGCCTGCAGTGCAGGAGACCTGGGTTTGATCCCTGGGTTGGGAAGATGCCCTGGTGGAGGGCTTGGCAACCCACTCCAGTATTCTTGCCTGGAGAATCCCCATGGACAGAGGAGCCCGGCGGGTTACAGTCCATGGGGTGGCAAAGAGTTGAACACGACTGAGCAACTGAGCACAGCACACATAGAGTTCATACTCCTCAAACCCTAGCTTACCTTCTCCCACCTTGTCAGCAGATGACCTGGTCTCTTTTGTTACTGAGAAAAGGGAGGCCACCAGGCAGACTTCCCTCAACCCGCTGCTTATCGGTCTGCGCACTGACTGCCACCCAGACTCACCCCTCCCCATCCTCTATGGCACTGGTCCATCTTTTTCGCTTGTGCTCCGGATCCCATTTTCTGCATCTTATTCTTTATTAAACTTCCCAAATGCACATTCCCCTCTCCCTTTCTCTCTTCCTCTTTCTCTTACACACACACCACACACTCTTTCTCTCTCATCTGTCCATATTTCTTTTATTCTGGCTTCTGCCTTATCCTGTCTTCTTCCCTTAATGGCCAAACTTCCTGAAAGGCCTCCCACATCATCTCTGTTCGCGCAGTGTGTTCACTTCTACAACCAGGCTTCGCTTTCTGCCCCTCCCCACACTGAGTCTACCTTGCTGCTAGGTTGAAAATGTTCTCTCCAGGATCTGTGTCATTGGATCTGTCTGCAGCATTTCCCGTCAACTTTCCTGACAATACTCTCTGCTGACTTCCATGACAGCACTCCATGCTAGTTCTCTCAACTCTTCGATCACACTTTTCAGACTCCTAATTGACTGCCCCTTGCCCATTAGTAGCCCTCCCTGGGTTCTGGCTTCTCACTCTGCACATTCTCCCTGATTATCTTATCCTCACTCCCAACTGGAACCACCACCTCGCTCCAACCCAGATCACTCTTTTAAGCTCTAATTGCTCACAACTGCCCATTGGACACATCTGCTTCGTTGTTCCACAGGCACCGCAAAATCACCATCTTTTTAACCAGTTTTCCTGTCCTCTTACCTAAACCCAGTCTCATCTCCCCCATCAAATCAGTCACCAAAGGTAGTTGGTTCTCCCTCCTAATTTTTCCTTCTTCAGCTCTCCATCCAATAGTCATTACTTAGTGCAGAAGCCTATTTTTTTGCCTAGGTGCAACAGCCCCAAATTCATCTGTCTCTGGTCCTGCTAGATGCCCCCCATTCCCCAACAACATTGCCTTCGGGAAGAGCTTTCCACAACCAAATTTCATAGCTTCTTGGGTCCTCATGATCTCCTTCTCTAAAAACCCAAAGGGGTGGGTCTCTGCAAATCTGATATCACTATATGATCCTAAAAACCCTCCTGGCTACAGGTGAATGGCTCGAGAAATAAATAAGATCCAAGCTGAACCAATCAGATTCTACTAAGAATTTACAGTGATGACCCAGAAGATTCTTAACAGGTATGTCAGCACTTAATGAGTATTCACCAGAGGATTTTTGTTTTCTTCTATTTTCTGTGTTTTCTAAACTAAACAAACCAACATATAACAGTTTTGTAAGAAGACAACAAAAACCTTGCTATTGGTTTTAAAATAAAAACTGTAGGATTTTATCTTCTACTCCCAAGTCAATTCTCATTCAAATGCTTACTTATATGAAATAAAAAGAACAGACTGACCATAAACAATAATATTGTGGTCAAAATATTCTCAGGTCAATAATATTTACTTGTGTGGTCAAAATATTCTCAGGTCATAGGAATTAAGGATTTCTTCCTATTAAATTCCTTCATGGCTTTCCTCATTTTCCTACTGTTTTTCTGGTTTTCCTACTGTTTTTACTGTTTTCCTACTGTTTTTCTCCTATAAAACCTTTGAGCTTCTACACAGAAGCGATAGCGGTTGGTTAAAAGTCTGGGCTTTTGACCAAACAAATGTAGATTAAAATCCTAGCTTTACCCTCAGGGTAATTGCGGACAAACTACTTAATATCTTGTGTCTCAGATTCTTTCTGTGTGAAACAGGAAGATAAACCCTGTGTCTCAAGATTGCAGTGAAGTTTATATGGCATTGTGTATATAAAGGTCTTGACATAGATTAAGCGTACAGTAAGTAACATTACAAAAAATCTATCTGCCGACTTACTGGGGCCTTAGCATCCTTAGTGATTGTCGCTGACCTCTAACCCTCAGTGCCCCTGGTCCTGTTCCCCAGTCAATCTGGCCCTCCCCTTTGGCTCTAACGGTTCTCCTTTTCAAGATCAGAGACTCTGAGGTCTACATATAAAAAAATTGCCCTTCTTTCACTGGACAGATGGGGCCTGGGTCGAGGATGAGGGAGAACATAGGTATTTCAAGAAGTACTCCCAGCCAGACTTCCCAAGGAGAGACAGGGCACACCAATATGGCCCTATACAATGGAGCCCCCACCCCCACCCTGCTCCTCCAACTTCAACTCCTACTCTTTTCCTGCTGGTTTAATGATCTCCTATCACACTGTCTTTTTTTGTTCTTTTTCAGACCCGCCATGAATGTTCCTGCCTTGAGGCCTTCACCTCTGCTGTCTCCCCTGCCTCTTTCCTTGCACTTACTTGGCTGGCTCCTGGTCTTCATTCAGTTCTCTGCTCAAATATCAGCCATGCCCTCTCTGCACACTATCTAAGACAGCTCTCTCCCCCCTCTCTGTCACCCTGTTTTATATTTACAGAGCACCTATTGCTATCTAAAAGTATACGGTTTATTTGCCTACTTGTGTGCAGCCTAATGAAGGTGATGCCTTTGTCTTTTTGTTTGCTACTGCATCTGAAACATAATAGGCATTCAATAAATATTTGTCAGGCAACTAAAGTGTTAGAACAATCAGAAAGCATGTCAGCAATATATATAGTCAGATAAAAATACGTGGGCTTGGGAACTTGGTAGAAATGATAGGTTTGTAACTAATAAAAAGAAACCAGAAGGGTAAGCCAAGAATAGGAGTTGACAAGGGAAAAGATATGTGCTAGAATGACTTAAGACAAGTTCAGATGATAACTTAGACTGACCTGAATATAGCAGAATTGTTATTTTGGAGGAAAAAAAAAAAGGTGAGGGAATGCAGAGACGGTAATGGTGGTGGTGACTGTGGTGGTAAATTCAGACTGCCATGTACAGCTGCACAGGTTGTGCACCACACAAAAAGCATCACATCTAAATTGTTGTCATTCACAATGGGAAGCTTTCAGCCATTATTTCTTCTGCTCTTTTTGCTTCCTCTCTTCCTGGTTCTCCAGTTATGCACATGTTGCTGTACTTAACGGTGTGTCACACTTCACTAAGGCTCTATCAATTGTTTTGCACGTTCATTCCTTCTTCAGGCTGAACCATCTCCATCTATCTTCAAGTTTTCTGATTCATCATTCTGCCAGCTCACATTTACTGTTGAGCCCCTCTAGTGAATTTTTCATTTCAGTTATTGTATTTTCAACTTGAGAATTTCCATTTGGTTTTTTAAAAATAATGTCTATCCTTTTATTAATGTTTTCTGTTTGATGAGACTTTATCACCATATCTTTCTTTTTAAAGCATGGTTTCCTTTAGCTCTTTGAATATCTTTATAACGATTGCTTTGAAGTCTTTGTATAATCCAACATCTGGGCCCTATCAAGGCAGGTCTTGTCGTCTGCTCTTTCATTCCCCATGTATGGGTCACATTTTCCTCTTTCTATGCCTGTGTTATAATTTTGTTGTTGTTGTTGAAAACTGTATGTTTTAGGTAACAGCCACTGTAGCAACTCTGGTTTCCAATTGTCCTCTCTTGTCTCTGGAGCTTGTTTTTATAGTTTGTTTGTTTAGTAACTTGGTTAGACTATTTTAGTGAAGTCTGTTTCCCCCTCTGTCTCACCCTCTGGTAGTGTTGCTCCTCAGAGGGTGAAAACTTGGGTGTGTACAGAACCACCCTGGAATGACAGCGGGTTTAGCAAGCTGAATGAGGCCTATATCCTACAAACAAGAAATGGGAGACTTGTACCCAGGAGGGTCCCACTGTCCTACTCCATTTTATACTTTGTTTTAAATAAAGTCGATTTCTTTAAGAAGCGCATGGGGGCTCCCTTTTCTTATGGACTTTGTCTCCCCCAGGTCAAAACCCTCTAAGTCATCGGGGTGCTGGGAAGGACAAGAGCCTCTCCTCAGCTTGTCCCTTCCAGGGTAGAGCCTCAGCCCCATCAGTGAGTTGGGATGAAGGTGATCCCATTCCAGGGTTCTTGTTCCATGCCTGGCTTAGAGCCCTGTCTTCTAAGTGGTAGCTGAGTCTCAGAAGAGACCCCAGCCTCTCAGCCACACTCACAAGGAATCTAGCCTCTTTAACTCAGAGCTGGAGGGGATAAGAAATGTTCTCCTGGTGAGATATAGTAACTTTTGATAGGGAGCTGCGGGGAGAGGAAGCCCCATCTTCTTGGCTATACCTGCTATAGTGGAATTTCCATTCAGCTGAGATGCAGGGGCTCATGCTGGGCCTTCCTGGGAGTGAAGTCACAAGGAATGCCAGGCGAAGGATCTGGAGTTGAAAGTGCAGGCTGAGCTAGAAATGGATGGAGGAAAGTGATGCAATGTCAGTGGGGAGATGCTCAAACAGCTCAGTGAAAGTGTGATGAGCATATCTCCATCTGTTTTTCAGATCTGCACCATGACTGTTCCTCAGAAGGTTCTAAAGGACCATGATGTGCAAACCAACTGGTGGGCATATATTTCCTTTAATCCAACTACAATATTTTCCAAAGGTTCTTCTGCAGTCGGGTGAACTATCTGATGGTAGCTGAAATACACAGAGCCTGAGAACCTATGGTTTACCTGCAACCTATTTTTTTTTTTNGAACAGTTTCAGGAGGCGGGGTGGGGGGGGATGGGACCGGGGAGAATGAAGGGCATTTCAGAGCTTCTGTTGGGGGCAGGTGTGGGTTCCCTCACCCCCCACTACCGCACCTCTGGATTTCTTCTCACTTTCCAGAAAGGCCTTCCAAAATGGCAGGTAGGGGCTTATTAACAAGAGCCCAGAAGTCTATGTGAGAAGAATCTGTACACTGACACCCCTCATCTCTGTCAAAGCCAGGAGGTAACAATGTCCCTTGACACAGAAGGAAGCCTGGGAGCAGCTTGTGGGTACCCGGGTCACTTTGCTCTCACTCCCTTTGAGTGGGGCTGTTATACTACAATTCCACTTATTAACTAACATTCCTTAACACATTTCTCTTCATAAACCGTGGGCATCCTGCTGTGGACCAGACTTGGGCCCTGGGAAGCCCTGTCCTTCAGCCGTGAGGGGTCCAGCTGTACCCCCCAACACACCTCCCTCATGGCCCCCGTGAGGCCCTTAGCTTCTAACAACGCGGCAGATCCCTGGGTCCCAGCTTCTCACAGCCCGCCGTGAGGCCAGGAGGCTCCCCAAGAGGGGAGAGGCGCTGGTATCTGGGGAGAGAAATCCAGACCCGGGGGCCCCACTGGCTCTGAGATCTCCTGTGTGCGATGTCACCTTTCCCACCTGCAGAAGGGCCCAGACGTTCCTCTCCTCCTGCCTCCTGGGCTGGGAAACTCCAGCGGACGATGCGATGTCTGCAGCTCAGCTCTGGCAGCTCCCAGCCAGGGTCCGGACACCCCCCATCAGGACTCTGGGAGCCACCATCTTGGCCTGGCCTGGCCTGGCTCAGAAGGAAAAGTGTGGCTCAGAAGACTCCAACGAGGCAGTGCATGCAGAGGCTAGGGAGGCTCTGGGGTGGCTGTTGTTCAGTCGCTCAGTTGTGTCCAACTCTTTGGGGCCCCACGGACTGCACCCCGCCAGGCTTCCCTGTCCTTTACCATCTCCCAGAGTTTGCTCAGACTCACGGCCCTGGGGAGGGCAGAGCAAAGGAGCCCAACGGGGGTTGGTGGGGAGGTTCTTCACACAGGAGCCGTCATCCCCCTGCACGCGGGGTGAGGCAGGGAATGGGGGGGAGACACTTATCTGGCACCTCCCAGCATTGCTGGCTCTGGGCTGTCCCTTTGCGCCCAAGTCTTTCCATGGTTCTGGAAGCAAATAAACACAGAAGGCCCATAGGCTCTGCTGGGAAGCTGCTCTGGGTGCTCAGGTCCCCTCGGGTGGACAAGCTCGACGGCAGAGCCCTCAAAGAGCCACCCTCCCAGACTGGCTGGCAGGAGAGCTGGCCGCTCCTCCACAGTTGTGACCTGGGGGGTCACAGAGTTCTCTGGACTTAAGCTGCTGTGACTGAGGGTTTCTGCAGGGCCCTGAGGCCAGGTATCAGGGGGCCAAGTGTACAAAATCCAATCTGCATGATCAGGCAGAAGGCCCTCTCTAGGCTGGACATACAGGCTGGCCTCCAGAAACCCCTGGGTGGCTACACACACCTCCCATCCCTGCCGGCCAGCCTCAGACATCACCTCTGCTGACGTCACCTCCGGGAGACGCCCCACACGCGCACTGTGGTCTAAGTTGCTCCATCTCAGCCTTCACTTGCTTCCCTCATCACCCATCTCACCATTTTGCCATTATGATTATTCCTTTCATATAGAGTGGCTTTACTAAGGTTAAATTCCCACTCCACACAATTCACCATTGAAAGCATACAATTCAATGGTGCTTAGTGCAGTCACAGGGTTGTGCAACTGTCACCACAAACAACTTTGGGAGCACACACACAGGACGTGGTCTTTTGTGTCTGGCCTCTACTTTGCATAACATTTCCAGGGTTCATCCTCCAAGTTGTAACTTGTGGCAAGGCTTTGTGCCTTTGTGCGGCTAAAAAAAAAANCAGGATCTCTCTGATTTTGAAATAAAATTTTAGTAAATTTTCTTGAGTAAATAAAAGTTTCCTCATTTAGGACAATTTCCAGAGACTTTAAATGTGGTTTCTCTTGTTTTAATAGTTTTCACTAGTTTTGCTTATTCCTCTGGGGAATGGGTCTGCGGAGCTCCTCATGCTGCTGTCCTTGTATACGCATCCTTGCAGGCTTGTATCTTTATGATAATGAACACTTTCTGGTAGATGGCTGTTAGACCTCTTATTCTAACAAACTCAGCATGTTCCAAAACTTTCCATCAAATAAAAGTCACGTCTTGAGGAAGGTATACATTTTCTTGATTTGTACAGAGGCTCCTTTAGGTCAAGCCTTGGCCTTGGTGGTGAAAGCTAGGGGGTGGAAGTACAATGTGATTGGAGGTGGAGGTGGTCCTAACCATATTATGGTGTCAGGACTATTGCATTTGACTGTGCATGTTATTTACTGTGCAGCTATAGGGTCATCATAGATTTAAACTTGTTATTATGATTCTGCAGGAGTGTTTCTCATTTGCTCCTCCTGGTCTACTCTTCCCACTTCATCACCTTGCTCTGTGTCTGAGAAATTGATCTGTATGAGCTGTCTCAATGGGCCGCCCCACTCTCTGGCTTCTGGTTGAATTCAGAGAAAATCAGAGGGTAAAAAGAATGTGAGAGCATTTATTTCTTCTTCCCATTCTGTTTGTTAATTTACCATGTCTTGCCCACATCCCTCTACTAAAGGTCCCAATTTGATAACTACATTCTGCTCTTAAATCTCCAGGCCTAGTGGGTGATAACAGCTCCTGAATGTTGCAGCCCCTGGAGTACTACACTCCCCATTATTTGTTTCCCTAAATCCTACCAAAAGCTTTGTAAATAGTCCTTTTATTAACTGTACCTAAAGTATCCAATTTGAATGTACCATCTGTTTCCTGATGAGACCCTAGCTTATAACAAGGATTTTACTGCAGATGGCAGTCAAATATCTAGAGGGCAAAGTACCTTTTCTGTCTTGCACCTGAGCTAGCCATCCTAGAGGGGAATTATAGGAAAGTGGTAGTTGTGGTTGGGGTGGCAGGGCTTATGAAATTATTCTGAATGCCAGGATAAGACTAATATGTGCAATAGACATTATAGATTCTTAAACATGTGCATGATGCTCTCTAAGATAATTCTGGCAGCTTTGTGAAAACATCCTGGGATAAAGGATAACTTCAGAAAAAGAAACCAACTAGAAAACTGCTGCTCTATTATTGGAACAAGGCAGTGAGGGCCTAGATTAAAAAAGAAAACCTAGGGGGAAAAGAAAGCATCCCAGAGACCTAGTAAAGGGTAAAGGCAGAACATCCTGATGAGTTGTGTTGGAGAGAGAAGGAAGAAAAACAAAACGGGAAGAATAACTGGAGAACCTATGGGTAAACTAGAGAGTTGAGGAAGATGATAGAAATAAAAATGATAAGAATGACTAATTGAAGCTTAGATATTTTAAATGCTCCCTGAGTTGTGATCACAGGTTTTAAGAGCTAACAAGTATTAACCCTCTTAATCCCCTACAAACTTTGTGAAATAGATCTCGTTACTACAATTTACAGGAAATAGAAGCACAGAGAGCTCCAGTTACTTATCCAAAGTCACACAGTAAGCAAGTTACTGAATAATTGAGCCGAGATGTAAACTCTAGAGCCTGAAGGTGTGTAGGAAGATGCTGCCTCTGAAGATGTGTAGGAAGTGCTAAGGGCTCAGGGAGCTGGGGTCCTAAATCAACTCTCCAGCTTTATCTTTATCCCTGGTGTGCATCAAAGTGGCCATCATTAACTCCTTGCTGTTTCCATATTCACCACATTCTTCCTACCTCTGACTGGAATGCCCTTGCCTTCTTGCCCACCTAACAATTAAAATAATAATAACATTGTTGAACATCTGTTATATATGCTGTGGCTGTTTTGTGGGGCTGATATGTATTTGCTCCTTAATCTTCAATGACCACTCCTTGAGTTGGGTATTATTCTTATCCATTAAAAGGTAAGCTACAGGGAGCAGGGATTTCTGTCTGTTTTATTTTTCAGAATGCTGCCTAGCTCAGCAAAGATGTTGACGGAATAAACTTTACAGATGAGGAAACCAAGGCAGAGCTTGGGCTAAGATGACACAATAGTATGCTGTGGGGACTGGCTGGCGCCCAGCTGTCTGGCTTCCTAGTCAGTGTGGTATCACTAACTCCCTCCAACCCAGTTGTTAAGATCAGCACAGACATCACCTCCCCTGGAAGCTGGAAGGGATCTTTTGGGGAAATTTTCCCCCTCCTCTCCCCTTCCTGTGGGAGGTCTTAGAAACAGCTCGTCTTGGGCTTTGAGCAAGATCACCAATCGTGAATCATCTGGCTTGATCTTCGAATCCTGCACTGCTTCTTTGTGGTCTTCCTTGCTTCTCCTTGGCCCCTTCCCTTGTTTTCTATGCTTCTCTCCTCTCATGTACTCATTTTAGATTCCCAGGATCACACTCCCACCCTCAGCCTTGCCCTTTATCTCCCTTGGCCAAATTCTGGCAGTAACACTGTCCACACAGCCACTCCCCGCCATTCCCTGGGGCCCAGTGTACTAGCTTTGCAGAAGATACTTGGGTTTCCATTTCTATCCAAACTTTGATCCTCTCCAAGGCTCTTTTTATAGTCCACAAATTGCATTTCCTGTTTCCTCTCAAACTTGGAAATTAGGCAGTGGAGGCTGCCCTGGGTGTGGTACTCTAAAAGTAGGACTGGCCCCACCTCCTTCTTATTTTTCATAATGTAGCAGGAGAGAGAGGACGGCCAGTGAGTGTTAGATGTCTAGTAGAATCCCAGCAAGGGCTCAGGTGAGCACACCTGTGGGGAGCGAGGATGGGTAGGATGGCCTTAGAAGGACACTGCTACTGCAAAGCCTTGCTTTAATTCATGTCCTAAAATTAAGCAAAAGGAAAATTCCAAAAGGACAAGTAAGCAGCCTCATCACATTTCCCAGACAGGAGCACATTGTGTCAATGATTGTGTTCTGTTAAGCATTGCATTCGCTGTGACCTAATGTCCCACGAAGGAGCTCTGGTTCCAACAACTGACAGTGATAACTAAAACCAAAATCTTGGTTTTTCCAATTGGAGATTAAAACTTATACCTGGACCCATGCGTTTAGGGGGAATACAACTTGGTATTTCATAAGCCACAGATACTATTCTTTTCTTTCGGGAAGGAACCCATTCTTAGGAAACCAGTTTGGGAAGGCAAATTGCCTTTCGCGGTCTTGTTTCGATTCCTGGCTCTAAGAGTTTGTGACTCATGACCACAGACTTCAGCCTGAGCCTGGGCAGTGGCCTGGAGCTGGGAGTGGAGGTTATTACTGGAGATGACTAACCAGCATCCAGCTGAGGTAGCGGAATCTGGTGTTGCTAATGAGAAAAGATGACTACTGCTTTTTCTTTTCCATAAGTTGGAGGTTTTCTTTGGCAGATTTTCATCCTGTGCATGAAAATGGCAGACTTGCCGCTCCAGACATTAAGTTTCCACAGAGGAAGAATTATAGAATGTCAGAACTAGAACATTCCTTAGGGATCATCTCTTTCATCGTCTCAAGTTATATAGAGAGAACTAAAGTAGAGAGACCAGGTAACTTCCTTTGCTAATAAAAGCTTTCACTGATGCTAGGGTCTAAGGTTTTTCCTGTGGAAGCCAGAAGGATGTCTCCATGGGCCATCTCCGGGGTGGAGTAGAGTAATTTGGAGATAGCAGTATTCTTCTGTGGATGACACTTTGTTGACACTCCTTTCGAGGTTTAGCAATGTTCTGATTATCAGTAACATAAGCAAAGTCAAGAGATGTGGGTTTGATTCCTGGGTCAGGAAGATCCCTTGGAGTAGGAAGTGGTAACCCACTCCAGTAGTCTTGCCTGGAAGGTCCATGGGACCACAGAAAGTCAGGCACGACTGAGCCACTGAGCACACACAAGTAAAGACAATGTCTTCAGTGCTATCCTGGAAAAAAATAGGAGCACAAAGGCCAATGAACAGAGGAGCTCGTGGAGCATTGCAGAAGTTGACCTTGAATTCTGCATGTTGCCCAGAGGGGCCTCTTGCATATTTCACATTTTCAGCCTGACAATTATGCAGACTGTATGTGGTGGGTTGCACTGTGCCAAGTTACCTGGGGTGGGAACTTTGTTTCTGTAGATCCTCTTCCTGCCCTGAGCTAGGTTAGAGCTGACCAGAAGTGGAAACCACACAAGATGTGAAAGGCAGCAGAGAGGCCGTGCCTGTCACTTCCTGAGGGTCTTTTTGGCATCTCGTGTGGTGACGGATGGGCAAAGCTTATCCTCACTCTGTTGTGCATCCAGACCACCGGCCATGCTGACCAGCAGCCCCGAGCCCCTTGCCAGATACCAGGCTACAGACCCACAACAGAAACAAAGGCCAGAGCTCCCTGAAAACCTCATCACAACCCCACTCCACAATCCCCCTTCACTCCTTGAAATATGATTAACTCCTCTGCTTGACTATTTTGTGACACTTCATCCCCCAACTTGCCCTTTCACACCTTCACTTCCCCAGCTGCTTCCACACTTGTGTGAGGTCTAGTTCCTCTAAAAGATACTTTATCCTGAAACATAGAGTGACTCTGCCCCTCTGACAGAACCCTGAGTCATTCATGCTGGATCTCTAGGCAACGTGAGCCTGGAACATCCAGGGTTCCTCCCTTTCCCTGCATTTGGAAATCCACTACGAAACCCAGATGGTAAAGGAGGAAGCAGGAAGTGCTCTTACTGCATGAAGGCAAATGTATGTTGTCAGCGCCTCCCTGTAAGCCTCCTTGGGTAAAGAGAGAAGGGCCCTGACTTTTAGCAAAGTCAAGGAGGATGGAGGAAGCTGAGGGCCATACATCCTGGTGGGTCCACCCATGGGGATAGTGTTTCCATCAGGATAAAGCCTTTCCTAAGCCTTTGCAACCTCTAACCCTCTCTTGTTCCTTGCTTCCCCTAAAGAACTGAGCTGTATTACAAGATTTTTGATACCCTCATTATCTAATGGATCTACAGAACTGAAGACTGGCTTCCTTAATCTATGTTGACAGTTCCTATTTCCAGACCCTTCTGGAATGAGATAAGATGTGAAAATCAATCTTAAAAGGACTATGATTAACTGAACTTTTCCAACCCCTATAAAACACATAATTTTTAGCTCTTCACATTATTGTTTTCACCCTGTCATTTAAAAACATGACATGATAGTGGTAAAAAAAAGTCAGAATATCATTTGAATTAACTTCCTAAGGCCTAAGGAAAAAAGCCCCAAATTAGAAAACTGCTAAACTCATCAGATTTTAGCTGAACTCTAAATGGCAGAGGAAGGATGTGACTGTATCTGACAGTAGGATATCAGGTGAACTTTTTAGTAAATTTTTTTTCTCTTTTCTTCTTTGTTGAGCAATGTAAATTTTCCTTTTAAATTTCCACATTGATTAAAAAAAAAAAAAAAACAAACAGCTGACTCAGAAGTTCCTGAAAACACTGATAGCAGGTTGTTAAAACAGATATTCTAGAAGAAAGGATTCTCTGGTTAAAGCTTGGGAAATACTGGCTTCATTCAAAACAAGAGACAGAGTGCCTCATTGTCTTAGGAGCTGTGCTGGACACCTGGCAAAATGTACGTGGTCCCAGTATAGTTAAACAAGCTTGCTTCCTGGAAGGTTCTTTAGCACCAATATGCTTCATGAATTCCAAGGGGAAACACTGTGCCACATTTTCCCAACTGATCTGACCACCCTTCTTCCTCTTCTTCTCTCTTTTCTAAAGCTTACACAGTAGAAATAGTTTTCCTTAAGATACTTGTTTGTGAATAGCTGATCTAAATAAAATAAAATCCCGAGACTAACTCATTTGTAAAAAGAGTATTTTTAGAGAATACCATTGAACTCTTATCCAAGTCGAACCCTGCCTCATTAAAAAGAAAATGAGAAGATGCTATCCATTTTTTTATACTATGAACTAACAGCATTGACATCATATTTGTTAGCAATGCAAAGATGGATCTTAATGTTTTTTTGCAGCTTTAAGTGGAACAAATGTTTAATGGATCTGCTAGAGTGGTGATAATTCACAAAGCAGAAAATCAAGCAAGCAAATTCTTGACTTTGGGCTGTGTTTATAATTCTGTTGTAAAAGATGAATTCAGTACAACTTGATATGTAGTAGAAGAAAAAATCTGAGACTGGATCGTTTTCTGAATTATAGTCCAAGTGTCTGCTTGTGTCCGTTCAAGGACTATCTTCTCTGGTACTTTTAGAGGAAGGGGGAGCTTGTCTCACGTCTCCTCCAGGGCTAGTCCAAACCAGCCCAGTTCTCTGTTATGTCCTGGCTGCAGCTCCTGCTTGGACCTACATTCACCTGAACCCTGGTCCCCTGGATTCTGTTGCCTCCCTTGGTATGATGCTTCTGTAATACATGCTGCTGGCCTCGCAGGCTGAGCCATCCTGCAGGCTCATTTGCCTACATCATTCTGTTCCTGAACTTCCCACCATGATGTTGGTGGTAAAAGACTTCTTTTTCAAGTAAAAGGACTGGGATTTTAGCCATTTCATCCTGGTGAATTTCTAACCTCCTCGGAGCCCTGGATTATGTCTCTTTTGTTTGCTCTCACGGTCTCTCTTTCTCCCTCTCTCATTCTTTTAAGAGTTGAACATATGGAGGTATAATTTACATATGATCAATACTATATAGAGTTCACCCTGTTTAAATGTACAGCAGTTATATGACTTCTGACAAGTGCGACAGTTGTATCTGTGTGTGTTTGTGTGTGTGTATGCTCGGTCGTGTCTGTTTCTTTGTGACTCTATGGTCGATAGCCCACCAGTCTCCTCTGTTCATGGAGTTTTCCAGGCAAGAATACTGAAGTGGGTTGCCATTTTCTTCTCCAGGGGAGCTTCCCAAACCAGGGATCAAACCTGCAGGTGGATTCTTTTACCACTGTGCTGCCTGGGAAGCCCACAGTTGTATGACCACCACGTTAATCAAGATGTGGAACATGTGGATCACCCCCCGAAGTGCCCTTGTTCTCCTTTCTGGTCACCCTCACTTACCACTAGCCCTTGCCCCCACCAATCTGTTTTCTCTCAGTATCTTTGCCTTTTCAAGTTGAATCTGGCGATTGGGATTGACACATAGACACTACTATGCGTGAAATAGATAACTAATGAGATAACCTACTGTGTAGCACAGGAAATCCTTCTCAATGTTCTGTGGTGACCTAAATGGGAAGGAAATCCTAAAACCAAGATATATATGTATATGTAGAGCTGATTCACTTTTCTATACAGCAGAAACTAACACAACATTGTAAAGCAACTCTACTTCAATAAAAATTAACTTTAAAGAAGGAATTAAAGAGTAATCACACCATATATAGCTTTATTTACTTAGCATTAATACATCTGATAGTTTTTCCATGAATCATCGGTTTGTTTGTTCTTCCTGGTGAATCGTACCCCATTGTATGGGTGTACATTTCTTTTTTTAACCAATTTGCCAGTTGAAAGACATTTGAGTTGTTTCCCATTTTTTGGTATTTATTAATAAAATCACTCTAAACATATACTTACAGGTTTTCATGTGAATATAAGTCTTCACTTCTCCTGGGAAATGGGATAGCTGAATCATGGGGTAAATGATTAACTTAATAAGAAACTGACAGCTTTCAAAGGTGGCTGTTATGTCATATTGCATTCCCACCAGCAGTACATAAATTTCCAGTTGATCCACATCTTCATCAGCTCTTGGTGTTTTTTTCTTTTAGCAGTTCTAATAGATACTTGTATAGTGATATCTCGTTGCGGTTTTAATTTGCTTAGTGACTAACAGTGGTGCTTATCTTTTCATGTCCTTGTGTGCCACCCATAAACCATTTTTGGTAAAGTGTCTGTTCAAAACTTCGGCCCATTTAAAAAAATCAGATAGTTTGTTTTCTTAATATTGCATTTTGAAGGTTCTTTATACATTTTTGTTATAAGTGCTTCATTAGATATATTTTATAAATGTTTTTCCCAGTCAGTGATTTACGTCTGTAAAGTTTCTTAATTGTTCCTCAAAGAGCAAAAGTTTTAAATTTTGATTAATTCTACCAATTTTTTCTTTTATGGTAATACTTTTAGTGTGGTATATAAAGATGTTTTGCCTAACTCAAAGTCAAAAAGATTTTCTCTTATGTTTTCTTCTAAGAAATTTATAGTTTTAAAATTAAAATTTAGATTTAATTCATTTTTGTATATGGTATAAGACATGGGTCAAAGTTTTTTTGACATAAATGTCCAATTGTCCACCACAATTTGTTGAAAATACTATTCTTTTTAAACAAATGACTATATTAAGTTTATCCAGAGACGCAAAGGACTTTCCTGGTGAGTCTGTTGGTAAAGAATCCCCCTGCAATGTGGGAGACCTAGGTTCAATCCCTGGATTGGGGAGATCCCCTGGGGGAGGCATGGCGACCCACTCCAGTATTCTTGCCTGGAGAATCCACATGGACAGAGGAGCCTAGTGAACTGCAGCCCATGGGGTTGCAAAGAGTCAGACACAACTGAGTGACTAAGCACAGCACAGAGACACAAAACCAATAGGATATATATTTATATTTCTGTTACATGTACTTTATATTATGTTTATATTATATACAAAATATATACAATTATTTATTATGAGGAATTTACTAATTTAATTATGTAAGCTAAGAAGTATTGCCATCTGCAAGCTGGGAAGCTTTGGTATAATTCCAGTCCAAATTCAAAGGTCTGAGAACCAGAAGCACAGATGTTTTAAGCTCCAGTCCAAGAGGAAAAGACCATTATTTTCATTCAAGCAGTCAGGAAAAAGGAGAGAAAATTCTCCATTCCTCTGCCTTTTGTTTTATTCAGGCCTTTGATGGACTTGAAGATACCTGCCTACACTGGGGACAGCCATCTGCCCTACTCAGTCTACTGATATAAATGCTGATCTCTCCCAGAAATACTCTCACAGACACACCTAGAAATAATGTTTATCCAGATTTCTGGACATCCTGTAACCTCTAAAGTAACACAAAACATTAAGCATACCAGTTACCTTGGAACCTTTGTCAGTAATCAATTGACCATGTATGTGTGGCTCCATTTCTGAACTCTATTCTGTTCCATTGATCTCTCCTTTCATTAACACCACATAGTCTTGATCCATGTTGCTTTATAATGATTCTTAAAGTCAGAGAGAATAAGGTCTTATGGACTTCCCAGGTGGCTCAATGGTAAAGAATCTGCCTGCAATGCAAGAGACACGGGTTTCATCCCTGGGTTGGGAAGATCTTCTGGAGAAGGAAATGGCAACCCACTCTAGTATTCTTGCCTGGGAAATGCTATGGAGAGAGGAGCCTGGCAGGTTACAGCCTACAGGGTCGGAAAGAGTCAGGCATGACTTGGTGACTGAGCACGCACAGCACGTAAGATCTTACAGTCGTGTTCTTTTTCAAAGCTGTTTTGGCTTTTCACATAAATTTTAGTATAAGCTTGTCTATTTCTACAAAATATCGTGCTATTACTTTGGTTTAGGTCGTAGGTTGAATCTTCAGATAAATTTGGGGAGAGTATTGAGTACAATATAACAATATCAAGTCTTTGAATCTACGAGCACAACAATCTCTCCATTTATTTAGGTCTTCTTTGGTTCCTTTCATCAATGTTCGGTAGTTTTCATTCATAGATAAATATCCCACAAATTTTGTTAGATTTATACTTAAGTATTTGTTTTTCAATGCTATTATAAATAGAGCATTTTAAAAAACTCAATTTTCAATTGCTCATTCTTAGTATATACAAACACATTGATTTTTTTTTATATTGACTTTTTATAAAATGTGACCTTGCTAAATTCATCCATTACTTCTAGTTCATATTTGGAAACTAGGGTGTTTTCTATGTAGACAATCATATCTGCTCATACAGATAGTCTTATTTCCTCCTTTCCAGTCTGTATGCCACTTTTTCCCTTGTCTTATTACAGTGGCTGGAATCTTCAGAAGGATGTTGGTAGGAGTGTTGAGAGTAAATATCCTTGCCTTATTTCCAATCTTAGGGAGAAAGTAATCAGTCTGACACCATTAAGTATGATGTTAGCTGTAGGTTTTTAAGTGATGTCCTTCATCATATTAAAGAAATTCCCCTCTACTCCTGGCTTGCTGAGAATTCTAGCATGAATAGTAATTTTGTCAGAGGTTTTATTCTGAATCTCTTGAAACAATCATATGGTTTTTCTCTCTCAGTCTTTTGATACAGTGAATAATATGATTGGTTTTCAAATATTGAGCCAACATTGTATTTCTGGGATTAACTCCGTTTGGTATGATGTATTATTTTTATTACTGGACTCAATTTTTTTATTTGTATTTATTGCTATGAATGTTTGAGACTTGAGAGTTCCTTGGACTGCAAGGAGATCAAACCAGTCAGTCCTAAAGGAAATCAATTTTGAATATACATTGGATGGACTGATACTGAAGCTGAAACTCCAATACTTTAGCCACCTGAGAAGAGCTGACTCATTAGAAAAGACCCTGATGCTGCAAAAGACTGAAAGCAGAGGAGAAGGGGATGACAGAGGATGAGATGGTTGAATGGCATCAGTGACTCAATAGACATGAATTTGAGCAAGCTCTGTGGGAAGCCTGGTGTGCTGCAATCCATTGGGTCACAAAGAGTCAGGCACAACTGAGCGACTGAACAATTGTTATGAGGATTACATAACAATTAATCCATTACATAACAATTACATCCATGTTCCATATCTATGTAAGATGTAGGGCACTCACTACTGGATATGCTGACACTGTTCTAGCTATGTAGATGTCTCAGTGAACAAGACAGAAAGTATCCCTGACTTTGAGGAGCTTACATTCTAGTTGAGGGGAGATGAGCATTATTTATTAAGTATATAGTATTAATATATGTCATGCTAGAATGTGATAAATGACATGGAAAGGAAAAAAATTAGAACAGGGGACTAGGAATATAGAAGTTTGAGGTGGAGCAGAACTTAAATTTCTTGAAAAGGTGAGATTTCAGCAAAGACCTTGAGGAGGAGAGGAAGTGAGTCTTGTGACTATGGGGAGCAGCTCTTCAGATGCAGGGAAGAACAAGTGCAAAGGCCCTGAGGCAGGAGTGCCTCTGGCCCGTGCAAGGGGACCAGGGAGTAGGCAGTGGAGGAGATGAGCTTGGGGAAGGAATGGGGAAATAAATCATGTGGGGTCTATGGCCATTTTGAGGACTCATTTCTAGACCAAGTGAAAAAGAGAGCCATTGAGCAGAAGAGGAACATGAGCTGTGTTGTCAGAGCATCACTGACTGCTGTGTTGAGAATAGACTGTTGGAGGCAAGGAAGAAGGAGGAGGACCTATTAGATTAATGCAGAGATGGGGCGATAGGATCAGGGTGTTACGCTGAGGGTCGTAGCAGTGATGCAGCCTGACATGTATGAACGGCTCAGTCAGTGTGATTTGATGAGGAAAGCAATGTGAAGTGGGAAAGAAGGAGCACAGTAAAAATGACTCCAAGGTTTTTGTTCTGAGCTTCTGGAAGGATGGGGCTATTGTCAAGTCGGGTGGGAAGGCTGTGGGTGGAATGGATTGGGGGCCAGAGCATGAGGATCAGAAGTTCATTTTTGGAGAGGCAAGTTTGAGATGTCTTTTAGACATCAGGAAGTGTTATCTCCTAGGCAGTTGGGTGTGTAAGCCTACAATTTGGGTGAAAAGTATGAGCAACAGATATAAATGGTCTCTAGAGGAAAACAGTAGCTGGCAACAACTTTTGTTTTAAATAGGGGATTTTTCCCTCCTCCTGGTATAAGGTTTAAAAAGTAATAAAATCCTTTGATGATTTTCAAAGTCTAATGTACTTTCACACATTAAACCACATTTTTGGGAGGGATTTAATCAAGGTAAAGTAGCTTAATTAAAACAAAGGATTGTTAACAGAATTAAAGATCCTTAATCCATTAATTCATTATTCTTCTGTTTTCCTGGCTGAATTTTGAAGGGAAGCAGGATGTTGAAATATGAAGGCTGTGGGCTCTCTTGACATGAGACCAAGGTTTGTGTCTAGGTTCCACAGTTTATTAGCTATGTGGAAGTGGCAAATTATTTAGCCTCCATGAAGTTGAAATAACTCCATCAGGAGTAATTACAGCACTAACTGTCATTAAAATTAGAAAAAAATTTTTACCAGCATCTATCAGAGTGCTTAGTCATTTATTCATTCAGAGAATAATTACGACCTATTTTGTACTAGGTGATGAATATTCTGCTATAAATAATAGACTGTCTTCGCCCTTATGAAATATTCAGTATTGGAAACAAGCAGTTTATTAAAGAAGAAACTAGAATGTTAAGAAACTTGTGAAAACCTGCTCAAACTCACTGATGGGGAAATGCAAATTAAACTCAATGAAATATCGCTTCATACTCATTAGATTAAAAGGGAAAAAAGTAAAGAATATCCAAGTTTGGTGAGGCAATTGGGGAAACAAAAATTCTTTTTTTTTAATGAAGGTGGGAGTTTAATTGTACAGCCACCTTGGAGATGTACTTGACAGTATCTAATAGAAAATGCACATCCCCTCCAACCCCAGAGTTCCACTGCTGGGAATGGGCGCCTGGGAAACTCGTGTATGTGTGCTCAAGGCAACATGCTCAGGATATTCACTGCAGCACTTGTGATTGCAAAAAGTGGAAGCAACCTAAATGTCTATCAGTGGATTCAAACAGTGTGATATTATTCAGGATTTTCAATGAATTCCATAGGTCAATGTGCATAAATCTCCCCCCAAAAGATGGGTAAAAATGCAAGCTGCAAAAGACACTACCCTTTGTCCTATTTAAACACCATACAAAACAATATCATATGTTCTTATGTAGTAAAATGTTAAAGTATAGATAGGAAGATACATGCAAAGGTGGTTACCTCTATGGAGGAGAAAGAGGAATGAAATGGATGGGGTGAGAAGGAGAGACTTAGCTGCTTCTGTGATGATTTCTTGCTTAGAAATAAAAAAGAAGTGAACAAGGCAAAATTATTAAATCCAGAAACTTATAAATGGGCTGTTATTATATATACTTTTCTGTTTTAAATATTTCATAAGCATTTAAAAATGTTATTGTGGTGAAATATACATAACACAAAAGTTACCATTTTAACCATTTTTGCGTGTATAGTCAATGGTAGTAAGCACCTTCTCATTGTTGTACAGCCATCACTACCATCCATCTCCAGAACTTTTTTCATCTTCCCAACCCACACTCTGTGGCCATTAAACACTAACTTCTCATTCTTCCTCCCCTCAGCTCCTGGCAATCACCATTCTACTTTCTGTCTCTATGAATTTGACTACTCTAGGTACCTCATAGAGGTAGAATCATATGTTATCCATACTTTTGTGACTGGCCTAAAATAATATCCTCAAGGTTCATCCACACTATAGTGTGTATCAGAATACCCTTCATTTTTAGGGCTGAATACTATTCCACTGTGGGTATATCCCACATTTTGTTTATCCGGTCATCCCTCGACAGATGCTTGGGTTGCTTTCACCTTTTGATTGTGACATAATTAAACCATTCAGACCAAAATAAATAACAGGGAAGTTGCAGTTAGATAAAGTAAAAACAGAACAGTTTTTTACTCAATAAGAATAGCCAGAGATAAGCTGTTATCACACTAAGTCTGTACCCACTGATCTAGGTATGCTTATAAGAACAGGTGGCACATGTGAATGTTGTGTGTGTGTGTGTGTGTGTGTGTGTGTGTGTGTGTGTGTGTANAAGTAAAAACAGAACAGTTTTTTACTCAATAAGAATAGCCAGAGATAAGCTGTTATCACACTAAGTCTGTACCCACTGATCTAGGTATGCTTATAAGAACAGGTGGCACATGTGAATGTTGTGTGTGTGTGTGTGTGTGTGTGTGTGTGTGTGTGTGTGTGTAGTGTTTTAAGCTGACGAGGAATCTTTTTCCTTCATGGGGCACCATGGCACAGACAATCCACACTGGCAGCCATCCACTCTGTCGGAGGTGGGGCGGGCTGTGAGGGGCGGGTGTGCTCCGCAACCCCAGCTTCTGCATCTGCCCTCCAGGAGCCACTTCTCCCACCACAGACAGTGCTCTGGCTCAAGCCAAAGTTTCCTTCTCAGTAAAGCTGGTACAAGTCAAGAAAGAAAACAATCCTGGCACGTGGTAAGTGTTTGGGCTGAGAAGTATTCTGAGCCCCCTGTGCCAGCACAACAATTGCAGCTGAGGCAGACTGGGACCCACCCAATTCTGGCTCACAGCAGCGTGCATCACACTCCATCACACCCCATCACTACTGCTCATCTGAGTGGTTCCAGACGCCTACCACCAGGGGTTCTCAGACTGAAAGCACTGGACCAGGTTCTCCTCACCAGTGTTCCTCAGAATTCCTTTAATGACACAGGGCAGATGAAAATGGAGCTGCTCTGGTTAAGGGGTGGGAGTGGGGTGGAGGATCCAAACCCCAGTGGAGCTGCAAGGAAGCCATGCTCAAGGCTACTGAGCACTAGTCTGAAAGCCCACTGGCATATGGGGACACAGGAAGGAGGAGGATTCTAATCCAGAGAGGGGCAAACTCTTGTGGCTATTCTGGTTGAAGTGTGTGTGTGTGTGTGTGTGTGTGTGTGTGTGTGTGTGTGTGACTGCCAGAGCCCCCTCCATATTGCCAGTGTGGTCTCTTAAATATGTCTTCCAGACACTTAGGGTTCCTCAGGGAGTTATTTGAAAATCTCTGACTTGTCTAACCTCACTTAACCCTTATGATGCTCTACAGATGGTGTGTCATCATCCCCATGTAACTGGGTGAAAACCCCTCAGGCTGGAAGTGATGGAGCCAGGGAAGCTCCTTCTGAGGCCTGAACTGCCCATCTTTCAGTGGAGGCACACACACAGTGCAGCAGCTTAAAGAGAGAAGGCTTCTGGGAACTGAGGGTTCTGCCCCCAAATGAACCATCCCTCATGTAGGGGAAGCCCACTCTGGCATGCAGAATCAAGCAAATTCTAGCTGGGCAGGGTGGGGTTGGGAGGACAAGGGCCAAACTCAGCGAGGTGGAACCAGGACTGGGATTCCTGCTCATCTCCTGGGGAAGTCCCCTGCATTCAGGTCTCTCTTCCTCCAGCTCCTGATTCCCAGGCTCCTCACCCACTTCCAGAAAGGGACCCAAGCTGCCAGGTGTCTGGTAGAAAACATTTCTATTTATGACTGTGAAAGTATAAGGGAATTTTAAAAAATCTGTCAAAGATATAGCT
>SJYV01003070.1:0-74111 GCA_006410875.1 Neotragus pygmaeus | reverse complement strand
GGGGCCGGAAGGGGATGGGGAGAGCTCTGGAGAGCAGATGTGGGAGCTGTCTGTGGGGGTGGGGTGGTGGGATGAGGGTGCCTTATGCCCAGTTGGAGGAGCAAAGGCCACTTTGGGAGATGGTTGTGGCTTTTGTTAAAAGCTCTGCTTAGGAACTGGGTTTCAGTTTAAGTCTCTCTGTTACCAAATGCAAGTCCACATGCCTGATGCACAGTAAGGCCAAACAAACCAAAATGTCAGAGTTTGGAACAGAGAAAGGTTTATTGCAGGGCCCAGCAAGAAGAAAGGGTAGCTTATATCCCCAGAACCCCTAAATTTCCTAAAGGGTTTCAGCAAAGCACTCTTTCTGGGGGTGCTACACCATACAGCTTGCAGAATCCCAGACCAGGGGTTGAGCTAGGCCATGGCAGTGAAAGCAGCAAGTCCTAACCACTAGACCATCAGAAAACTCCTTCAGCAAAGCATTTTAAAAGGCAGGGTGAGGGAGGGGCGTCCCAGGATAAGGGATCAGCTTATGCACAATACTGTGATTGGCTGATGTTGAGATAACAGGGTGGTTAACATTATCAATCCTTAGGCACCAGTAGGTCTGGGGGTTCTGTGCTCATAATCATCAAATAATTAATTCTTCCATTTGGGGATGGGTTTTGGCATCTGAAAAACTCAGGAAATACGCAAGAGATATTATTATCTGGGACTTCAGAGAGGAGCTACAGCAGAGGATGTGGAGAAGGCCCCATAAGCTCCTGCTCCATCTCTAGACAAGACCCTTTTCTCTAAGGGCCAGTTGAAAGGTGAGCTATAAAAGGAAAAGCCCGGAAAGAAAAATGGGAGCTATCTCAGTCCCTGAGAAACTGTCTCCATCTTTGGTGAGTAGAAACAGATGGTGGCAGGCCACTCACAGAGACTCCGGTTCCGGAGGCAGAAGAGACTCTGCAGAGAAGCCTAGGGAAATGTGGTGGAGGAAGGGAAGACTCGAGGGTGCTAGACCTCCTGAGTGCTAAGCCAGCTAAACGGAGGCGCTTGTAGCTCACTGCCAGATGGGGCCGGAAATGGGCCCAATGCCCGAGTTGACAGGGCAGGGAGTGGAGGCGCCCTCAGACTGCAGCTTCTCAACCCTGTAGGTTGAGTTTGTTAAAGTACTCTTACCTTCTCCTTCTTAACAGCCCCCCTTACACCTCCAGCCCTCCTTTCTTTTTTTCCTCCTTTCACCCTCTTTTCTTTTGTAAATGAATCACCCAGCAGACATTTGAGTGTGTAGGCATGTACACACATTCAAAGGTGTGCCAACTTGTTTTAAGATACTATTTTACTTTTAGACTTTAAAAGTACACTCATTAAAAAATAGCTAAACCTAAAATGTTTTTGGAAATTTCAAAAAGTCCTTGAACACAATTAGAGCTGTACTTTTTTTTTTTTCTCTAACTTTCCCTGAGGAAATTTAGCATGAACCTGTCTCCCTCTTGTGGATTTAATCTTATCTCTTGGTTGTACTATGTGTCTAAAATCAGAGTAAAATTTATTGCAAACTTCTTGCTGCCTTGCCTTTCTTTGCAAAAGAAAAGGAAGCATTATAATTATCAAAGAAAAAGTTTACTTTTCCGAATATAATTAGTATTTTGAAATAAACTTATTCTAACACATTATAATGCCAAAATTCTGCCTGTAAAATCTAATGTTTATAGATTTAACATTAGATTAAAACTATTTAATCCTTAAATATTATACTAGACTGACTTTAGTTTCCATTTTATAGTTAAGAAACACCATGACAAAACTAACTTTGTGCCTCTCAATTCCTTGCAGAATTGTTAGCAATGATGACACAGTATGACAATACTTGATATTTTATTGATTATTTGCTTCTTGCCAAGCATTAGGCGAAGCACTTCACCTAAATTATATTACTTACTCTTGGCAATGAAATTATTAGTCTAATTTTGCTAGGAAACTGAGGTGTAAAGTGGTTAAATACTTGCTTAAAATCACACAGCCCTTGCTGGGGTTTAAGTTGGATTAATATCAGTAATCCTAAATGGAGACAGAGGACTGAAGAATAACAGAAGTACCCATTAAATCCTCTCCCACATTTTGGCCTTTGGGAGATGAGCTTTCCCCCTCTGAAATATTTTCAAGGATAATGGGTTTGTAAATAGTGTAGATTGATCATATTTTATATTTGCAAAATTAAACTTTAAAACATGGAGTACTTATGATTAATAATAGACATCACTCCTGCCACAAAGAGGGGTTGAGACCCAGATGTCTGGAGGTGGAGATGGCTGCCTCCTGTCGTTATTGCTCCATTAACACTTTCAGCCACACCCACCCCATTGATTTTGTGAGACAGAGATTACAAACTAGCAAGAACGTGTCAGGACAAGACTGCCCTGCTGATTCGGAAACCCCTGGGGCTGGATGGCAAGAAAGGGTAGGGTAACAGAGGCTCTTTCGAAACAAGTCAGTCTTTTAAATATTCACTATGGTGTCTTTGTCTATAAAATATCATTCTGCTATCTTTGAACCACATTTAGGTCTACATGCAAGAGACAGGAGGAATGGATGCTATTAGCGACGTCTTATCAAACTGTAGAAACTCAATGGCCTTGATTCCTTTTCTCATAGATTTGGCTGTGAGTCAAAAGGAGCCATTCTTGTGATGGGGCTAACCTATCACCATGTCAGCACCCTTCTTCTTCCTGAGACCATATGGCATAAGGGGGGGAAAAAAAAAGAAGCCCAGGGAGTCCAATAGTCATGTTTCTGAGCAGAAACAGCTGGTATTAATTGCCAAGAAGGTGACATAAACACAGAGCAATTCTAGAGTGGCTGGTGAATGAGATCAAGCATCTTTAAACATGAAGATGAAAACGGCAGCCCTTCAGATAGCAGCTCCAACTGACTTAGAGAAAATATTGTGTTCAAAGGGGTTTGATTTCAGTCATGCCTGTGTGCTAAGTTGCTTCAGTCATGTCCAACTCTTTGCAACCCTATGAACCGTATCCCCCCAGGTTCCTCTGTCCATGGGATTCTCCAAGCAAGAATACTGCAGTTGATTGCCATGCCCATCTCCAGTGGATCTTCCCAACCCATTGATTTTAGTCAATGGACTTGAATACAAGGTACTGGGATGCTTTCCATACTAGAAACCAGAAAACCCAAAATCAACTGGCTAAATAAGGGGCAATTTTTTCCCCCCTCAGGTAAAAAATAAATGTTGAGGCAGCTGCAGGGTTGAGTAATTCAAAAGTAAAATAATATCATCAAGGATTTAGGTTCTTTCCATATTTTCACTCNACTAGAAACCAGAAAACCCAAAATCAACTGGCTAAATAAGGGGCAATTTTTTTCCCCCTCAGGTAAAAAATAAATGTTGAGGCAGCTGCAGGGTTGATTAATTCAAAAGTAAAATAATATCATCAAGGATTTAGGTTCTTTCCATATTTTCACTCTGCCATCTCATCTTGTCAGACTCATCCTCTAGCTTAGTCACAAGACAGCGACTACAGCTCCATGTGTTTATGAAAACATTCAGTAGAAGAAGAGATTGTCCCCTCCTTGGGATATTTTTTTCCTTTTAAGAACAAAGAGGAGGCTTCCCAACATTACCCAGTTGGTATTTGCTCATTATTATATGTTGTCCAGGACTAGATCACATGCCCATGTTTAAAACAGTCACTGGCAAGAGAAATTATATCATCAGAATTGGCTTAGACCAATTATGAGTCATCCTTGAGTCACGTGGGAGAGAAATCACCTCAGGAGTGAAATAGGGGCTCTGCCTGGTGGCACTAGTGGTTAAAAAAAAAAGTCCCCTGTGAATATAGGAGACACAAGAGATGTGGGTTGGATCCTTGGGTCAAGAAGATCTCCTGGCGGAGGGCACGACAACCCACTCCAGTGTTCTTGCCTGGAGAATCCATGAACAGAGGAGTCTGGCAGACTACAGTCCATAGTGTTGCAGAGTCAGACACGACTGAAGCGACTCAGCAGGTTATTATAAAGAAAAGGAAAGGGAAATGGTTGTTGTGTTAGCAACAAATGTTGGCTACATATGGTTTAGAATATGTGAGTATGTATACATGTGTTTTCTTTTTTGAACATTATTTAAAGATCCTATTTATAGTCCAGACCCCATCTCAACTACTTGGAATGTAACTTGGCAGAAATAACCACAGCCAACACCTGTAGGAACTGTGAATAAAAACACCTCTTAGTTACAAAAGAAAAAAGGAAGGAAGAAAGGGATAGAAAGAGAAAGAGGGAAAGAAAGACAGAAAGAAAGCTTCTGAGTTCAATTCTCTTGGCAGGAGGGGATTATAAAGAACAAACAGTGCTTAGTACTGTCACTTTATATTTCAATCTGACAATGGGCATTCCCCAAGTACCTCTGCAGGCAGTTTCCATACCAACACAGAGAAGAAACCTAAGAAACATTATTTCATGTTTTGTAACTATAAAAGTAATTTTATATGATAAACATTTTTAGTATTTACCACACCATCTGTGTATGAGTGTGTGTGTGTGTGTGTGTGTGTTGGAAGGAGAGAGAGGGGTAGAATGAAACTGTAGTTGTAGTTGTTTAGGATAAGTGCTTTAATAAGTCTCTTGAATACAGAAAATGAGGCTCCAGGGCATGTGTAGAAGGAAATAGCAAAGAGACAGTGAGATTGCCTTGCATGTGCAACAATCAGAAGTGTAGTTATGAGAAAAGGAGAGAGAGGAGGAAAGAGGAAATGAGAAGTGAGCTATACAGCAAGTTGGGAGCTATAGTTGAATTAAAAATGAGAAATTTCTATAGCAGCACAATCAAGGGACTTTTATGAACAAAGGATATCTGAGACTTCATTTGAACTTGTGTGATATATGATCCTCTTTGGTCACCCTAATCTGTGTCATCTTGCTTCATGTCCTAATGTTGGTGTGAGTGTTTTAGGGGAAATCAAAATGGCTGCATCCCATATCCATATCAGGGCAGAGCAAGGCAGAGAAATATCATGATGTTTGCATGAAATCCAGAGTTTCATAGAAGCCTGGCACCACAAGTGACTCAGAAAGTAAACCCCAAAATGCACAGAGATTTTGGAGATGGTCACAAACTACAACTGGGATTTAGAAAGGAAGCAAAGTTTTGTTTAAATATTTAAAGAAGGATAGTGTCAACTGACACTTGGCTTGCATCAATATAATAAAAAAAAATTTGCAAAGACATAGGGCATAAATTTTACGTTCTCCCCCGACCCACATTTCATAGGCATTCTGTGTTTTTTAAAAAATATATTCTATCTAAATCTGGATTCTTAAAAATTTTATTACAAGTTATAGCCTATTCCAATTCAAAAATAGAGAAAAATTTATAGGCCTGCCATTACAGATGATAGTGGAAGATATTTGTACAGTCCTTATAAATACCCTTTTGTAGATTTGAACAAGTATTTTAAAATTGTTGCTGTGTACCTACAAATAACTAAATGCTGAAATAGCAAATGACTTGCCCCCTTGAATTTTAAATAACGAAATTGCATCAAATGTGCTACAACCTCAAAATAAGATGTATTGGGCTGACTTTAATTAGGGTGAACTATTAAAACAGGTTTATTGTGGTTGTTCCTTCCTCAGTATCTATTTTTCTCTTACTTCTACATTATTCTTTACCTTTTGGCTGTAAGAGTTAGGAAATGTGTTAAAAGTCTGTCTTATGCAGGAAAACTAGTTTACCCTTTTATTTCCTTATGGCTGCTGCTGCTGCTGCTAAGTCGCTTCAGTCATGTCCAACTCTGCAACCCCATAGACGGCAGCCCACCAGGCTCCTCCGTCCCTGGGATTCTCCAGGCAAGAATAGTGGAGTGGGTTGCCATTTCCTTCTCCTTACTGGATATAGACAAATTTTCCTGGTAGATACAAACTCTTTAGTTTTTTTAAAAGCAAAATACTGATCTTGAGTATTAGCTGCTGACACAAACAGATGAGTGGACCTGTAATAATGTGCATGAAAGCTGTGTTATGATTTCTAACCCTGCTGTTTAAGAAGTTTCCTTAAATATTACATAAAACAGATACAGATCACCGACAGCAAATTAGTGCCTGCTTTTCATTTTAAGGGGCCTTAATAACACTGGAGTTTTAGAATCTGAGAAAATATTAATGCCACTTTTCTGTGCCTATTTCTGGAACATCCTTCCTACATCTGTGCTATAATCAACTCTTTCCCACCTGTGCACCAGAGACCCCCACTGAACTTGTGTAATTTTATAGAATATTAGGAACTCATACAGGAGTTGAATAGTTTTTTAACCTGTGTATGTGTATGACTCCTTGTAAAATGTGCATAGATACTACTGTGATTAAGAAAATACAAACTCACTGAAAAGTACTACTAGATTAATAGTTGCCTTTTGTGGAAATTCCCTGACAGTCCATTAGTTAGGATTCTGCTCTTCCACTACAGGTGGCATGAGTTCAATCTCTGGTCAGGGAACTAAGATCCTGCAAGCCATATGGTGCAACAAATAGTTGCCTTTTGTTTCTGGAAATTTCTTCAGGAAATACTATTACTATTTCATGTGCCTACCTCATAATTTCTTTTTATGTTTGAAAACGTGTTTGTAAAGGGGCAACAACAAAAAAGTAAACAACCTAAATGCCCAACATTTTTGTTGTTTAGTCACAGAGTTGTGGCCAACTTAGGGGGAGGGTTAAATAACAGATGGTGGATTCTTGTAATTGAACTATTAGGCTGTCATTAAAAATCATGTTGTAGAATAAAATATTGAGTGATAAGGAAGAGATGTTAGCAGAATATTATTATATGGAAAAAAGAAAATTATAAATCAATATAATGGTATAACATTACTATTTAACAAGTTATAGACAGATAAAATATAGAAAAAAGAAGACATCACTATAAGCTTATTATTTTTTATCTCTGGGTAATGAAATTATAGCTTTTTCCCAAAAATGTTCTATAATTTCAGTTATAAGGGAAAATTTACATTGATTTTTAAGTTTCCTTTTTTAAAAGAGCTTGCTATTGTCCCTCAAAGAAATAGTGTTGGTGACCATTGGCTTTTCAATACATTAGAAATACTAAAGCTGTTTAATTTGGGAGTGTGTGAGATAGTGTTGACTAGCTTTTGCTGGCAGCCCTCTCCCTCACCCCATCTGTGGCAGTCCTGCTAATGATGTGACTTGATGCCTGTCGCCATTACTTGGGGAGGAAGCACAGCTGGGCACTTCTTCCTCAGAGAACAGGAGAGGTCAGAGGCCTTCCCCGATGACCATGAGAAGAAGAGTCATTTTAGGTTGTGTTGAGAAGATTAAAAAATCCTCTTTATTCTAAACAAATGTGTGTGTGCATATTGGTGTATGCAACATATATGCATATAGTATTTTGCAATAAGGGAAAATGTAATTAAAACCAAGTGTTGCTCTGGGCTATTGTGGGCCATTACTGGCCCTTTTGCTGAACTGCAGATGGACAGAATTATGTTGCCTTAATAACGTGACTCTTAAGTGCCAGCTGTCATACAGCATGGCAGCCCTCCTCGCTAACAAAGCCCTCATTAAATGGTTTGCTCGGAATAATTTGCCTGCTCTCCCTGCCTTTCTAGCGACTGACAACTCTGCTCCTCCCCCTCTCCACCAGACCTTCAGTGGACACCGTTAATCATTGAAAGAGAAGTCTTTGCCATGTGTGATGGGACGGTAATTTTTTTAATAGTACATGTCTTTATATTATTTTTATGCCCTGTTTTAAAAGTTTTTAAACGAGGTTGGTAGCTAACATCCTTTGCTATCATTCATTTTGTGGCAAAATAATAATTGCTAATTTTCTTCTTCAGAGACCCAGGGCTTTATCAGGAATAATATTATGCAAATGACTATGCAAATATAAGCAGAGGAGTATCTGGGAAAAAAAGAAGTTCAGATAAATCCTTCAGAACACATCCAAAGTTGACTGAAAAAAAACAAAACAAAACTGTGCATTTTAAACTATGAGGTCACCATCATAGCAAAGGGAATTTATTACTAGTGAAAATTTTGTGCGAAAGCTCTGCACTCAAAACAAAAGAGGTAGGGCTTGCATCAGTATTTATTCAAGCTTAATTTATTTATGATATTATGGTTGTCCTTGTTAACTGTTAAATCTTCTTGGGGTGGGTCTCTTCATTCTTTAAGTGATGCCTAACAGTCCAAAATACTTAATGTTCAAACTTCTATTAGCATTAAGAATTAATCCTTTATTTTCTCCACTATCTATGTTTTTTTCTTATCATCAATGTTTTAGTTCTTTCATGTTGATTATTATTGGAAGAAAGTATATTGAAATTGAGAGAAAAACGTCAGATCTTTCAAGACATAGCTTACAGGATATTGATAAAGAAAGGGAGTCTTTAAAAACTCTACATTATTCCTCAGGATCCTTTGGAGCAGTGGGGAAAGAAGTCTGATTATGAACTCCAACACTGTTTATTTCATATATGTGATATATGTATATATTTAATGATCAAAGAGGAAAAACATGGTTATTTAGTACGTTTCATGATAATAAACCTGAGGTTTCATTTTTGTTTTTTTAAAAGACCTATTCTTTGAATTTGACATGAAATGAATATTTAAAAGGTGCTTGCTTTAAATCTCTATGAATCAAATCTATACCCAAGAGTGACCTATATGATAGAAGGAGAAAAAACAAAGGCCTTTCGGCTGTAAAATATCTCACCCACTCTGGCCTGGAATTCCCACTGGAAAATCCCTCTCTGCTATGCAAATCTGTTGCCAGAAAATAGTGAAATATTGGACTAGACTAAAGGAGGGGGTCTGCCTGGATCTGAATCAGGGGCTGATTCATAAAGAAAGGTGGATACCTGGGCCACACTCAGTTCTACCCCTATACAACCTGAGGTTTGCATTTTCAGCAGACTCAGCACTCTATAGAACTACCTCAGGCTGTGAAAAATCAGAATGGGATAATAAAGTATTAGTTTTTATATAGAGCCCCTCCCCCAAGGAGACAAAGGAGGGAGCAGTCTTATGATGATGACCTGGGGTTTGGTGGGTTGTGGGGAAGTGGACTCCACTGAGAGTTCAGAGACAGAAAGATAGAGAATCGAAAAGAGAGAGGTGGCAGCTGAGGTGAAAGCCTCAGACATCACTTCAAGACAGACACAGAAGGCCAGACATCCTCTGAGATTTCTGGGGAAATAGAGTCTGTGCCCAGTTGCCAAGGCTTTGGATTCCAAGGGATCTGACAAGGACCCCAGTTACTATCTGCATTAAGTAATATCTCTGGATCTCAGGTGCCNGACAGACACAGAAGGCCAGACATCCTCTGAGATTTCTGGGGAAATAGAGTCTGTGCCCAGTTGCCAAGGCTTTGGATTCCAAGGGATCTGACAAGGACCCCAGTTACTATCTGCATTAAGTAATATCTCTGGATCTCAGGTGCCTCATCTAATAACTAGGTATAAAAGTGGGCTGCCCTCATAGTTCAGCTGGTAAAGAATCTGCCTGCAATGCAGGAGACCTGGGTTCAATTCTTGGGTTGGGAATATCCCCTGCAGAAGGAAATGGCAACCCACTCCACTACTCTTGCCTGGAGAATCCCATGGACAGAGGAGCCTGGCAGGCTACTGTCTGTGGGGTTGCAAGAGTCGAACATGACTTAGTGACTAAACCACCACCACCACATGAAAGTGGAATGTTTACCATGAAGAAAAGTTGCTGAACAGGGAAGATAAAGACAAGACGGCCAGTGGTATGACTGTTGGAGCTTCCAGACATGGTGCCCCAGCTCCAGCTTTTACTCTTTGTGTGACCTCAGCAGGTTGTTTACTATAATCTGTCTGAATCTCAGTTTTCTCAAACATCCACTGCTGTTAAACATCCATCAGGCTACCCAGGTGGCTCAGTGGTAAAGAACCCACCTGCCAAGGCAGGAGATGCAGGTTCAATTCCTGGGTCAGGAAAATTCCCTGGAGAAAGAAATGGCAACCCAGTCCAGTATTCTTGCCTGGAAAATTCCATGGACAGAGGAGCCTGGGGGGCTACAGTCCATGGGGTTGCAAAGACAGACATGACTTAGCAACTAAACAACAACAATGAACTACCACATGTTGTTTCACCAGGTCTTTCCTGGTGATCCAGTGGTAAAAAATCCAACTGCCAGTGCAGGAGACATGGGTTTGATTCTGATCTGGGAGGATCTTGAGTGCCCAGAGCAACTGAGCCCATGTGCCACAGCTACTGAAGCCTACATGCTCTAGAAGCTGTCCTCCGCAGCAAGAGAAGCCACCACGAGGAGAAACCTGAGCACCACAAGCCAGAGAAAAGCCCGCACAACAATGAAGACCCAGCAGAGCCAAAAATAAACAGGTAAAATTACATACTCTCTACTTTATGCATGCATTTTCTTATGTAAATTGCATTATTTACATGTAAAGAATCTCTACATGTAAATACATGTAAAGAATCTGTAACAGTACTTGGCACATAACAAACAGCTTAATAATATTATTTCTCGTCAATATTTCAGATACAAAGCAGTTGGCACCTGGTGGGAATTTAATAAATGATAGTAATTATTAGTAATAATAATCACTCCTGGCTTCAAGACGGGATCTGTAGCCAAAACCTTCTTGTGCAATCCTGGCTGAACCTCATACCTTATTCCTAGTTTTTCATAATAGTGCTATTGACGTTATTTAGGATAACATCTGGTTAGGAGAGTGATAGTTACACAGTGGTATATGCACAGTAATCAGGCAGAGAAATACCTGAATGTTTTATGAAGGTGTGTGGTGGAGGGCCTGGGGTGAGCTTCAAGACTCCCTTCAGTTCTTCTGCAGGGAGAGCCTGACAGCTGTGTCAACAGCAAAGCATCAGCTCAGTCAGTAAGAGCTGATCTTTCAGAAGCTAATGGACATGCTTAAAAAAAAAAAGATCTGAAAATTTAAAAATTGTACTCACTTGATTAAAAGCCTACCATATTCATACAGGTCCTGTTTCCTACTTTGAGTTGAGTTACCCAACAATCCCCACAGTGATGGCCACTTCTTTTTCAAGGCTGGAAATAGTTGTAATATTTTTCCTCCTCTGGTGACACTATGTTTCATTCTCTGGTTTTCGAATTTGAAATTGGTGCCCAGTTCAGCATCCTTTGTTGCCACATGCATCCTATAGTGTTTGTAGAAGAATAAATACAGGAAAACTGTTTGAACCTTTCTTCCTGCCAGGCATTAGTGTAATTTATGGTTAAATGGCAGTCAGAGTGGGGGCAATGTGGTACTCATGGGTGAGAGATACAGAGAGATAGATGAACCCAGATAATTTCAAGAATCTCAACTTGTGGTTTCACTATGGCCAAACATGGGGCTGGCAGCCCCTCGCAGGGAGCTCTAAAAAGCACTGGTGCATGTGTGCTAAATTGTGTCTGACTTTTTGTGACCCTGTGGACCATAGCCCACCAGGCTCCTCTGTCTATGGGATTCTCCAGGCAAGAATACTAAAGTGGGTTGCCATGCCCTCCTCCAAGGGATCTTCCATACCCAGGGATCAAACCTTATCTATTCTTTACCACTAGCGCCATCAGCTCTGTGTTTTGGGAAGCCCCAAAAACACTCAGGTGAGAAAAATCTCTGATGGAAATATTACAAGCTTGGCTGCCACTTCCTTCACTGCAAAACTGAAATTATTGGATGCTAATTTGTGTCTCTTACATTTTAAGGCTTTAAAAAGACATCATAGATAACATTATTAGCTAAACAATAAAGCAAACAGGTAAATTCCTCTTGTGGCTTAGGTGAAGTCCTGGAGTGGGTAGAAATAGAATGCTTATAGCCTGAAAAGCATGTGTCTATGGGCCTATTGTCTAACCATTGATTTCTCAAGGAGCAGACTAGTGATCTATCTAAAAATCTCCCAAGCACAGTTCTCTTTTTATTAAAACCAATAACCTGCTGGCTTTTGAAGAATGTCAAGAACAGTAAGCACATATGAAAATGCACAGTCACAAGAAATCTTTTAGTTAATAACAGAAATGTAGAGAGAGGAAGTAGGATCATTCTTTTCATGTGAATAGTCTGAAACAGTTGCTCTTTGAATCAAGATAAAATTAACGTCACTACTAAAGTTTCAGAAAATCTTGATAATTCCAGTTAACAAATATTTATTGAGCACCTGCCATATATTTGGGTGCAGCATGATGAACAAGAGAAAGAAGCTGCCTTCAAAGACTTTAGTGGGAAAGATGAAAACTAGAAAACTTAGGTAAACACAGAACCTATAATGCAAGGGTATATGATATGTAACAGCTGTCACTTTGTGGGCTGTTTACTAATAACTAAAGAGAACATAAGATATTTTTCAAGAATTGGTGATTAGGAAGATCATTTGAAGATGCATTTGACTTGGACGTAGGAGCTTGGCTTAACTGGATTTCACAGGGTCTGTGTATAAGAAAAGTGAGGTGTCAGCTGCTGTCATATTTGAGTCTGGACTTCATGGAGAAATGGTGAACAATTGACGTGTTTGAGCAAAGAAGTGACATAAAATGGTAATTAAGAAACCATAATCTGATGGAATTGAGCGGGAAAGATTGCATCAGGAAGGGTCTGGAGGCTACAAGATAAGCAGAAGGATGTAAGAAAGAGGCTAAGTGGGAAGGGATCCAGTCCAGCATGAGGATATAATCCAAAGGCACAGAAAGAAAAAAATGTATATATGAAAAGTCAAATTTTATGGTTTAGAAACTAACAAACTAGTGAAAAAAGTGTTTGAGTACCATCTTGAAAGCATCTAAATAGTTTTGCTAGAATATGAGGCAAAAAACTGATTGCTTCAATCAACTCAGTAAATATAGTGAAGTGAAGTCGCTCAGTCATGTCCGACTCTTTGCGACCCCGTGGACTGTAGCCCACCAGGGATCCTCCAGGCAAGAGTACTGGAGTGGGTTGCCATTTCCTTCTCCAGGGGCTCTTCCCGACTCAGGGATCGAACCTGCATCTCTCGCATTTCAGGCAGACGCTTTAACCTCTGAGTCATCAGGGCAGCCCATTCAGTAAATATAACTATATGCTAAATATTTTTATTGTTCAACTAGGTCCTTTATAGCAGCTTTGTAAAAGAAACAACATAAACTAAAACTTAAAGATACACACATACTGTTCAGGCTGTTTGTATGTAAGTTTATGCGTTTTTGTGCATGTTCATGCATTAATTTCTAGGTGGGGAGGAGCTGTTTGTAGAGCAAGTTGATTTTGAAAACAACAGTTTGGGCCTCACAAAAGTTATGGTTTAAAGGGAAAATATGAATCACTATTTGGAATATTCTTCTTTTTTTCCCCTGAAGTACAACTTCATATTCCAGAAGAAAAAGATAAAAATTTTGATAATGGATCATGTGGCAGATGAGGCTTAGCTATTTTTTCTTTTGTAATTCCTGCCACACAGGAGACATGTTCCCTGGCACCAAGATGACATCCACTATAGTAAGAGCATTGCTTAAGGCTCCCAAAGAAAAAAAGAGAAATTGGAAAATAAGGTTTGATGTTGGCCTTGATTTACGATAATGGGTACACAAAATAGGGGAAACAAAGCTTGTAATTTTGAGAGGTGTGGGAAGGAGTGGTTGAGCATGTATATGATATAGCTTTTGTCAATAAACAGTATTCATTTTTCCTAAAAGCTATTTTCTCCCCCTTTCTCCTATTTAAACAAAACAAAACAAAACAAAAAACCTGTAAGCAAGAAAAAAGAAAAGAATTGACAACCAGGGCTTAGGTTCTAGGTAAAAATCAATTGCGGAAGCATATGCTCCATGTAATATTTACAAGGGATGATCTTTGTAATTGGTAGGAAAGCAGTCTCTGGTGCTGTTATGAATTGGAAAGTGCATATAACTATGGTTCTATTTCCCTAAGCGATAACCATTTTATAGGTATAGGTCCTGTTTGTAATTGAAGATCTTTAACCCTTTAATATGATACTGTTGAAGAAGTCAGAGCCTTCAGCTCTCAAAGAGGCTGTCTTGAATCTTTCTTTTACATATGATTCTCTTCCTGTTCCATTCTTTTTCAGAAGGCCTCTTATTTACACTATTTGCTTAATATTTCTCTCCTCCCATTGGTTGTTAAGTTTCAGGGGTATCTATATCTAGCCATCTAGTCCTGACCACTTCTTTTTTTTAAATTAATTAATTTATTTTAATTGGAGGCTAATTACAATATTGTAGTGGTTTTTGCCATACATTGACATGAATCGGCCATGGGTGCACATGTGTCCCCCATCCTGAACCCCCTCCCACCTCCCTCCCTATCCCATCCTTCAGGGTCATCCCAGTGCACCGGCCCTGAGCATCCTGTTTTATGTCTCAAACCTATACTGGTGATCTATTTCACATGTGGTAATACACATGTTTTAATGCTATTCTCTCAAATCATCCCATCCTTGCCTTCTCCCACAGAGTCCAAAAGTCTGTTCTTATATCTGTGTCCCTTTTGCTGTCTCACATATACGGTCATCGTCACCATCTTTCTAAATGCCATATATATGTGTTAATATACTCTATTGGTGCTTCTCTTTCTGGCTTACTTCACTCTGTATAATAGGCTCCAGTTTCATCCTCCTCATTAGAACTGATTCAAATGCATTCGTTTTAATAGCTGAGTAATATTCCATTGTGTATATGTACCACAGCTTTCTTATCCATTTGTCTGCCGATGGACATCTAGGTTGCTTCCATGTCCTAGCTATAGTAAACAGTGCTGTGATGAACATTGTAGTCCTGACCACCTCTTTGAACTTCACTTACCTATATCCAGTTGTCAATTCAATTTTTCTATTTTAATCTTTAATAATCGCCTCAAATTTATCAAGGCCAAAACAATATCCCTCCCTTCCAAGAAAGCCTGCTTCTCACTCAGGCTTCTCCATCACTAGATTTCTCAGCCAAAAACTGAGGAGCCCTTCTTGACTTCATTCCCTCCCTCACACACTGTGGCCAATCCGCTGACTCCCTGTCACCTCTAACTCTCAAGTATGTTCACAATCTGTCTGCTTCCCTTCATTCCCACTGCTACAATCCTAGTCCAGCCACCATCCTATCCTTGTAATGGCCTCTGAACTTGCCTTCTTGACAGCATAATACTTCAAAAGGTAAATCAAGTTGAGTCATTTCCCAGCTTAAAACCCTCCAGAGGCTTCTCTTTGCAATTAGAATGAATTCCAAGCTCCTTGTCTGGCCCACCAAGACCCTATGGCACCTGGCAGTATTTATCAATTTCTCCTCTACTCACTATTCAGTGAGCCAGTCATAAAGATCTTTTAGACTCTCAGAAAAACAGCGAGTTGCAAGCTTCTGCCTAGAACTCTTTCCCCAGATCCAATCTGTCTTATTTGCCTTAATATCTCTTTTACCAGAAAGGGTGACTAGGATGTAGTGGACATTCAGTAATTGTTGGCTGAAAGAATGAATACAGTTAAATTACAGAAGTCAAATATTATAGTCAAGGTATCATCAAGACCAGGGCAAATCCAGATTACCTAGAAAACTTTGAAAAATGGAGGAAAGACATGTGGAAAACAAGCTCAGGTCTATTTATCTATAAGAAAGTTATCATACATAATGCATCATCTTAACATATGATAGAAATATATTATACTTCAGATATTACATTATTCCTAAGAATCTGTGTAAGTTTTCACATTCTTTTACAACAATGCTAAAATACAGTATTCCTAAAGATAAGAGGAGATAAGGTGCAAAAGTATATTCCAAGTATATTTATACCTTGATTTTTGCATGAATAACTCATATAGCAAGTGTTTTGCATATGAATTTGATTATGGAAAAACTATAGGGCCTTACAAATGAGAAATGTAACTGTCTAGCTAATTTTTTAACATATGCTGTGTTAAAAGTGAGTTCATACCAGACCATTTTCCAAATCAAGCCCCAAAGCAAATGCATTTTTAAATGAAATGAAATATATACAAAATGTTAGTTTCAACATCAGACAATAAAATAATACAATTAATCCTTCACCTTAGGCCTTCTTTTTCATCAAGAACACAATTTTCCCTTTTCAGAAAGGGCTGACAATTGACTTCTTCCATGGTTGGAGGCAAATTACCTGTGAACAAACCTGTTTTTCATTTAATATAACTTTCTCTCTTGCCCCTTTAAAGATACATACAGAAAACTCTCCTAAGGAAACCTTTTTAAGCTTTTCTTCCCTCAGGATTGCTATTAATAAGCACACCAAAAACAAGGGAGGTTTGAGCTATTTTAAAATATGCAACCCATAGTAATGAATTAATTACCATATAATACTTAAAGCTTTGATTATTCGTACATGAGAGCTTCCATTATTAATGATTGCTTATGAAATTAGTCTTTCTAATTTCCATTATGACTCAAATTAACTTGATTAGTTGGTCTCATGATTCACATTTCTATCAACCTCTACTTTTAATTTCTGAAGCATGAAATGACATAAAATGTCTTTGGGGGAAAATCACCTAAAATTAAGATTTTATATACTAAGTAAATGAATTGAATTAGATGAATAGTAATTGAACTTTGTTTTCATTCACACAGTGTCCTCTGGTGTTTAAATGTCTACATTGCATGTTAAAAAGGAAAACCCAACATAAATGCAAAAGTTAATCGCTTCTTGCACTTGGGAAGGTACGTTTGTCTTTGTGTTTGGTCTAATAATCTATCTGCCTTGTTGAGATTGTACGTAAATGGATGAAAAATTCAAATAACATGAAAAAATTAAGTGCTTTCTAAAAACACAAACTAAAATCTTAGAGAATGCACATTTGTATCAATAGGATACAGACTGTCTTTTTAAGGGTACACATGGAGATTTCTTTTAAAGTAAAATCAATCAGTACTAAGTAGTATGCTTCATTTCTTCTCCCTCCTCTAGATTTTTTTTCCCTAGAGGTTTTGACAAAGAAGAATTTAGTGATGATCTAGTGCAGGCATGAGGAGCAATTCAGCCCTCAATCAGGGCTTTGTGCTTATTTAGGAATTATGTAATACTAATAAATATCCCCCAATTGCTTTAATTGAACACTTTCCCCCTCAACATCTTCTGTCCCTTGATTTGAAGTGAAACCAGGATTAGAACTCTAAAAGCTGTCTCTTTGTTTCCGTTTAAGTATCTTTTTAATTGGCTGGAGGCTGGACTCATGGATTTAATTTTTTTATTGTTGCATTTAATTTTTTGAGCAGTGTTTCTCCCCATTTTCTTGAATGACAACTATCATCATGTTGCTTTTTCAAATGTCATGAGTTTAATTTTATTTGTTTGGTAGAGTTGACTGAGGAAGCTCCATGAGGGCCATGACCAAGATAATGGGAAATGATAAATGTCTGCCTGAGGGAATTTATCTTTTTATTACAGTTATGTTCGTGGGAAGCTAGTCATTCCAAGTAATCAGCATGATGCCATGAGGGAGAAGCTACTTTCTGGGAGTGATGTGTTTTTGCAGGTAAATCTATTTTCCTGAAGCTGGAAGAATACTTCTCAGACATATCAATGAGAGCAGTCCCTCCTCAGGAGCAAAGCGGGGGCCAGATAACCTCTTAGGTGATTGCTGATATGAAGAACCTGTGACTGAGAATATCCTTTTGTATATTTCCCACTACAGGGTAGTGATGGATGATACCCAGCAAAACCTGATCCCTAAGAACTGAGATGTTTTCTCTTAGAGAGTGATTTAGATTCTGGAGAATTAGGATAACAATCATTGGATGCTATTTCTAGCAGTAAAATAAAATTATTTTTACATTTAGAAAGGAATATATCTTATGGATCACCTTAGATGTATCACAGCCCTGCTGGGTATATCTAGGACCCTCCCTTTCTGGAGCTTCATGAGGGTAGGGAGCATGCTTGGCTTCTCTCACTATCAAATCTGGTGTATCTAATAAAATACTTCGCATCTAATAAGCCTTCAATAAATATTTGTTGGAGGCAATGAACAAGTGAAAGTTGGCATGGTAAAATCTAAAGCATCCAAATGGTAATATTTTTAACACTCTACCATTGATTATTTATATCTACCTGTCAGCCTATCTACCTGCCTATCTATGTATCTAATCTCTCATGTATCTGATCTATCTATATCTTACATCCAGGAAAAAGATTACCTTGAGATCTATAAGGAACTAATATTAATGGTTTAATTTTTATAAGTAAGGAATTGCTTTAGTGAGAGACACAACATCAAAGATGTTTAAGAAAGAAGTCTGCTGACTGGCATGGCGTGGTGGGGTCACTATGGTTTGAGGTCTGGCCCTAAGCTTGACAGATGCAGAATCTAGATAATGTTGCTCAATCACTGATGTTACTGCTATCTCAAAAATTACTAATTGCTAATTCCCTTCTCCGGGGGATCTTCCCAACCCAGGGATCGAACCCAGGTGTCCCACATTGCAGGTGGATTCTTTACCAGCTGAGCCACCAGGGAAGCCCAATAAATAATGAAACAAAATACTGTTGGCTTATTTGTTTTCTTCTTTACTTCATGCTCCTGCCCCTCTGACTTTGAGAACTGTCCGGGCAGGGAGACTGTCTTGCTCACTGTTCTGGGCCTTGTGCGTATTTTAGTGCACAGAGCATAGGAGGCTCAAAAATATTTGTCAAGTGCATGAATGAAAAGGCAGTGAAATGCTCACTTCTACTGGTAAAAAGTTTATTTTCTGTGAGAAAATGTGAAGTCAAATTACATTCAGATTTAGAGCAAAGAGTTATTTGGAAGGCATTGTTGACCAGTGGTATCACACTATGATGGTCTCCATTCCCTAGATTATTCTGGCTAAGAGGGATCACGACCCTCCTCCTTGAATAGAAGTGAGTTTTTTAAATAGCAGTTTTATTGAGACATAACTTATATGCTATAAAATTCACCCCTTGAAAGTGTAGAATTTTAGTATATTCACAAAATTATGCAGCCACCACCGTTATTTCATTTCAGAATATTTCATCACTCAGAAAAGAAATCCCGTATTCATCAGCAGTCACTCTTTAGTCCCTTGCACATCTAGTAATTACTGATCTTTCTGCTTCTATGGATGTGCCTATTTTAGATATTTCATATAAATGGATTAATACATGTGAACTTTTTGTCTGGCTTGTTTCACTCAGTGTTCAAGGTTCACCCATGTCAGAGCATGAATCAGTACTTCATTCATTTTTATTTCCATATGATATTCCATTGTATGAATATATCACATGAACATATCCACTGTTTGATGGACTTAAGCTGTTTCCACTTTCCAAATATTATAAATGGCACTGCTATGAACATTCATGCATGCGTTTTTGTATGAACAGACATTTGCATTTCTCTTGAGTGTATATCTGAAGGAGAATGAATGGATCATAGGTTAACTATGTTTTACTTTTTGAGGAACTATCAGACTATTTTTCAGTTGTGTCTGACTCTTTGCGACCCCAGGGGCTGTTGTCTACCAGGATCCTCTGTCCAAAGGATTCTCCAGGCAAGAATAATGGTGTGGGTTGCCATTTCCTTCTCCAGGGACACTCCCTGACCCAGGAATTGAACCTGTGTCTCTTTATGTCTTCTGCATTGGCAAGCGGGTTCTTTACCATTAGCGCCAGTTGGGAAGTCCCACATAGATAAAGATGAATATTCCTGTATGAGTTTTTGTCTGAACAGATATTTGCATTTCTCTTGAGTGTATATCTGAAGGAAAATGAATGGATCATAAGGTAACTACATTTTACTTTTTGAGGAACTACCAGACTATTTTTCAAAATGACTGCAAATTCCTACAGTTCCACCAGCAATGTATAAAGCTCCCAATTTCTCAGCATACTAACACTTGTTATTGTCTATCTTTAAAATTTTAGCCATCCCATTGTGGTTTTAATTTACATTTCCCGAATGACTCTAAAGACTAATGATGTTAACGGCCTCATCTTTTCATGTCCTCACTGGATATTTGTATGTCTTTTTTGGAGGAATATCTATGAAGTCCTTTATCCATTTGTCTTTATTGTTGAGCTATGTTTTTTATATATTCTGAAAATAAACTCCTTATCAGATACATGACTTACAAACATTTTCCCCCATTTAGTGCATAATCTTTTCACTTTGTGGCATTATCCTTTGAAGCACAATAATTTTACATTTTGATAATGTCAAATTTATCAAGTTTTTCTTTTGTTGCTTACACTTTTGGTGTTATATCTAAGAAACAATGGCCTAATCCAAGGCCATGAAAACTTACACTCATTTTCTACAAAGAGTTTTAGTTTTATCTCATACTTTTAGGTCTATGATTGATTTGAAATGAATATTTATATATAATGTGAACAGAAGTGGTTTAACTGATGGAATTCTTTCTTTTTGAATCTTCTAGGCTCATAAAAGACCATTCTTTATAGTGTACATGCTCTTTCTTCAGATATTAAGAAGGTGGCAAATGTTTTTTCCCAAGCCCAGATTATTTGATTTTTGAGACTTGTTCTCCTAGTATGTTGACCAGAGAGGCTTCTTCTCTTTTAAAGTGACTTTTGTAGATTTGTAACCATGTTCACCATGTGTTGACTCTGAGAGAAACTTTTGGTCATATTCTTTGGGGTGGGCTCATCTAACAGTGGCTTCACACAGAATCAGTTCAGTTCAGTTCAGTTGCTCAGTCATGTCCAACTTTTTGCGACCCCATGGACCACAGTATGCCAGGCCTCCCTGTCCATCACCAGCTCCCGGAGTCCACCCAAACTCATGTCCGTTGAGTCAGTGATGCCATCCAACCATCTTATCCTCTGTTGCCCCCTTCTCCTCCTGCCCTAATCTTTCCCAGCATCAGGGTCTTTTCAAATGAGTCAGCTCTTTGCATCAGGTAGCCAAAGTACTGGAGTTTCAGCTTCAACATCAGTCCTTCCAATGAAACCCAGGACTGATCTCCTTTAGGATGGACTGGTTGGATCTCCTTGCAGTCCAACGGACTCTCAAGGGTCTTCTCCAACACCACAGTTCAGAAGCATCTATTCTTTGGCACCCAGCTTTCTTTATAGTCCAGCTCTCACATCCACACATGACCACAGAGAACAGATTGTTCTAAACTTTTGCTCATGGCTGTTGTTCAGTTGCTAAGTCATATTTGACTCTTTGCACTGCAACATGCCAGGCTTTCCTGTTCTTCACTATCTCCCAGAGTTTGTTCAAACTTATGTTCATTGAGTCAGTGATGCCATCCAACCGTCTCATTCTCTGTCACCCCCGTCTTCTCTTGCCCTCAGAGCTTTTAATTTAGTGAAGTATATAGCTTTGTCTGAATTCAGTTGAAAATAAAATAAACATTTTGGTAGCACTTTACTTTTTAGGATCGTAGAAGAAAATTTTTTGTTAATGTCAACTCAAGCTTATGGCTAATAGTTAGGGGCTTAACAGGGCAACATTTTCCTTGGCACTTATGGAAATATGTCTGCTTTCTAACTAGGTTACACATTTACTCCTGAGGCTAACTCATGGTTTATAATTAGCTGGTGAAGGCTTTCAGGTCTGGGCTTCCCGAGAGTAAAGATGAGCCACGTGTTCCTGTTAATTGCTCCCTGGGCTACAAACTAAAGAGCTAGAAGCCAACAGTTCATGGTAGACAGTTCTCATTTGGCAGTTGAGTTTTCCCAAGTCAACAAAGCATAAGGTCGTTAATTCTTCGAGGATAGGAAAGGGACTTTTTCAAAACGAAATCTTATTTGTTGGGAGCATGTAGAATTCAGGGACCAAGTTAATTTATTTTCTAATTACTGTACTTTACTTGACTGATTTACATGTGCAGTGGCACTGTGGTTTTGCCGTAGGTATGAGGATCACTGAGAATAACAGTTTTCTTCAACTAGTTTAAAGGAAGTTTCCTAAGTTTATGAAAAGCCTTCCATCATCATTATTTTATGCTCCAATATCCATACTAGTGTTCACATTAAATAAAAATCATGCTGTCTTCTCTTATATAAGAAGATATATATAGACATTCAAAACATAAGCATGCAATATGATGTATGGTTCAGAAAATAGGAACTCAAGAAAACAGTTGATGGATTGTCTATCTGGTTATAGACAACCAATTTGTGATTAACTGAGCTACAGATCAACATGGAAATATACCTTAAAAATTCTCAGTCTTTCTTTCAATTAGTCATCTGATTTGAAAAATGTACCTTGCATGTGGATTTGCCATAAAACTAATGAACCTTAAGTTTTATAGCCGTTCATTTGCCAGTGTCTATATAGGCCCTACACCAAATTTGCATGTAGAGTTTCATACTCTTTTCTTTAAAAGGAGTCTGCAAAATGTTTATTTCAGGTCTTATAAATCTGGATTCACCCTTGTCTGACTTAGCTATGGCTCCTTTCTTTATACAGGCTATTTTTTAGATTGCAAAAACAAATGGTTAAGTGCAGGTGATTCCTAAAATGAATTATTTCTCCGAGTTATACCAAGAGACGGCAAAGGGGAAAACCCCAGACTCTTATATCTTAAAAAGTATCTCTAGTTTATCCATTGACTTTTATTCTCTTTTGCTTCACGCCACAATGTATCACTGAGTGAACTGCTGAGATCTGATGTGTTTGGTGGCTGGGAAGTTTGGTTTTATTCTTGACTTGGTAGTAATTGCGGAAAAGCCAATTCTGCTTTTCTTTGTGGCTCCACAGACCTGCTATATGGGAGGCTCAGTTAGAGAGATCTAGATGTGCTTACCCAAATGCCATATCATGACTGGGTTGTAGTTCTTATATATATATATGAAATAGGCATAAATGGCTTTCCTATTTCAGAGATTTCAGGTGAAATTCAATAGAACTCATGGTATTAAGATAAGAGGACTTCCCTAGTGGTACAAGAGATAAGAATCCACTTGCCAATGTAGGGGACATGGGTTTGATCCCTGGTCCAGGAAAATCCCATATGCTGCAGAGCAACTAAGCCCGGGTGCCACAACTATTGAGCCCGTGAGCCTAGAGCCTGTGATCAGCAACAAGAGAAGCTACTGCAATGAGAAGACCATGCACTGCAACTAGACAGTAGCCCCTGCTCTCTACAACTAGAGAAAGCCCATGAGCAGCAACAAAGACCCAGCATAACCAAAAAAAAACCCCATTTTTTTTTTTAAGAAAAAACAGATGATTTGAAAATTAAAAGACGTCTCTGTAAGCCCTGGAAGGGATGGACTAAATCTCTTTTCTTTATCTTATAGCCCCCAAATTTAGTACCAGATCTGGTGTATATAAGTGGTCAATAAATATTTGCAGCATGAAAAATTACATGGAGCAGACTTTATTTTCACTGATCTAATGCTGTAGTTAAAATACCACTAGTTATTTCAAGATTAATCCCCCAAATCTCAATGGCACAACACAAAAAAGTTTAGTTTTGCTTATGGAAAAGTCAATGGTGAGAGAAAGAAGGATACGGACAGGGTTGGGGGGCAGGAGGGATGGCAGAACGAGGGAACAATTGAGAGGCCCAGGGCATCAGCATCCAGCCAGGTGAGACAGAAGGTAAGAGCATAGAAGGTGTGTGTAATAAACCAGGTCTGGAAGTAGAATGCGTCCTTCCCAGGCTCAAGGCCAGAAGAACTTAGTCACTTGTCTTCAGCTTACTCCCAGGGAGGCTGGGAAATGACATCCCTGGCCAGGTAACTGCCTCCCAGAAGCATCTCTCCCCCATGGAAGGGCAGCATGAGTGTGGCTGTTGCATGTCGCAGAGGCCCTAATGAGAGAGCAAGGGCAGGTGATCGCAGGTAGAAATGATGGGGTATGTGACCAGGTGGGAAGAAGGACCAAAAAAATCTAGAACATCAGTTAGAGAAGAGGAATGGAAGCACAATACGGATGCATAGCAAAAATAGAAGCAATTAATGTGAGAAATGTCCTTTGATCCCTTTGTATAAAAACAAAACAGCATGATTTAAAACCTCCCTCTGTGTGTCTCTTGCCTACATTTTTCTCCTTGGACTAAATCTTCCATTCATTTTCCATGCTACAGTCTGCCAGAAAGACTCTGAAAGCCTTTCAAAAGCAGTTTTCAGTCTTGACTTTGAGTAAGAATGCTACACAATCCTAAATCTCTAACATTTGACTCACTCCAGTTTCACCTTCGTGATGTTACTCTAAAAAATTGTATGGCTATGAAAAAAAATACCAGCACCACTTACTCGTTTTTTTTTTTTTTAACAGCTTGTCATCCATTAGCAGTATTTTTTTTTTTTTAAGTGTTATTCTGCCAGTGACCTGGAAGTCTCTGAAATGAAATAAATTTCTAAAGAAGAAGGTCCACACACCAGAGCGAAGGTGGCAATCTACCTCTGGAAATCAAATTGTGCTGAAGAAGTTGCAAGTGAGTCAGCCTCAGTGAGAAACAAATTGTTTGAACAATAGACTTAATTAACTTGTGTTTATGTCTTCCATCACGGCAGGTGTGAAGTCCCAGGGCATCTGCTGATACACCTGAGCTGAAAGCCAGAGCTGCTTCTAGAAGAGTGTGAAAAATGACTGACGCATTAAATAAGGCCGTGATGATGCTGGTAGTTCATCCCTGCTGCCTTCCAGGAGGGCTCTGGAGGGAAGGGAGACAGAGGACTGAATCTCTTGGAGCTTTGTTTACTGCATTGCTTTTCATTTTAAAAAAGCATTTAACATTCACAGAAGTGCAGTTTGGGCTGATTTATCAGGAGGACTTTCAGATGCATGCTCCTTCTAGATGATACAGGGAATGCCAGGAAGGTGAGGGCAAACTGGTATACATGGAAACCCAACTCAAGTTGATCTCTTTCTTATTTCTAATCTGATTGAGCGATTGCTCATACAATCAAACACATTTTGGAAAAATGCTTCAAGAACTTTATCTGGTAAAACAGAATTAAACACTTTTCTCTCTTTGGAAATTCTGTTGGAAGATGCGCTTACCTTCAATAAATGTTCTTCCTCTTAGACTTTTAATGTGCTTATTATAATGTGTAGTAAATATGGCAATAAGATGCCTGGGGACAGATTCTACAGAGCATAGAAATAGCTTCTTGTCTAGTTGTGTTTTCAAGCTTGGTTTCATCCACTAATGATTGGGTGATGAAATTTACTAGGGTTTCCTACACATTAAAAAAAATCCAATCTACTTATTATCAATTTTACTGATGAGAATAACTGGATTCTAGGTCAATGATGAAACACTTAACTAAGAGAGAAGTTATGCTTCTCCTTCAATTTTTATTTTCTGTCAGAAATTTTGCTACTAATTTATGATACAGCTTTGGAGACAAAAATATTGATAGGTAGAACTTTTTGAAAATTCAGGTGAATTCTAACAGAAAAATATGGAACATATTGTAACTGTCTTACTAAAGACTCTGATTAAAATGCTGATATATAACATGTATTTTATACATGGTTTATTCATTCACAAATATACATACCGTCAAAAATTATTGAGTACTTTCTCTGTGACCAGATGTGCTCTGGATGCTGGCAATACAAAGGTGAGTGAGACTACCCTAATGAGTTTGTAATAAGACATCAGATCTGGTAGGTTTATCAGTTCTGTTGCTTTTAGAATACATTCATTAAATGTGACTTCAAGAATAGGTTTCGTGAAGTTCCCTTAAAATGTCCCAGATAACTGTCAGCCTTTTGAAAGATGAGAGATATGTTGCAGTTTGGTTTCTCCCAGAAGCAGACACAGATGGCATCAAGAGGGCAGAGTCTTATTGCGTAATAACGCCTGTGAAAGGAAAAGGGAGGAAGGTAGCTTGTGCGGGGGAGACTTCAGTCTGTGGTGCAGATCTGACCAAGCCTCTCGAGCTAAACCAGGAGCTCTGGAGCACAGACTGCCCATCGGAGGAGCCCTGCACTGGCTAGAAATGATTGTGCTAAAGGTTCCAGAACTGTCCACTTAGATTCTCCAAGATGCTATGGGCATACAGGGGCACTGCAGGATATTTTTAAATTTCCAGGGAAACANACAGGGAATTATACCATTATCTTTATTTTTTAATAGTTCTATATATTTTTGGCTGTGCTGGGTCTTCGTTGCCGTGTGGACTTTTCTCTAGTTGCGGCAAACAGGGGCTTCTCTCTAGTGGTGCATGGGCATCTTACTGTGTGGCTTCTCTTGTTGCATAGGACAAGCTCTAGGGGACATGGGCCTCAGTAGTTGTGGCATGTGGGCTCGAGCAGAGGATCAATAGCTTCGGTACAAGGGCTTAGTTACTCTGCGGCATGTGGGGTCTTCCCAGACAAGGGAAGGGATCAAATCCATGTCTCCTGCATTGGCAGGCTTTTTTTTTTTTTCTTTTTTAAGCACTGGGACACCAGAGAAGCCCTTAGCCATTATCTTATAATAACTTTTAATGGGATATAATTTGTAAAAATACTAAATCACTATGCTATATACATGAAACTAACATAATATTATAAATCAACTGGATTTTAATTAAAATAAAAGGTAAATATCTTTACTAAAGTAAGTGTTTCAACTTAATTTCTGTTAAATACAGATAAATGTATGTAGACGTTTGTATTTAAAAAGATAGTAATTTCATTTGATGGGCTCAGTGGTAAAGAATCCATCTTTCCATGGAGTAGACGTAGGGGGGGTGGCTTTTATCCCTGGATTGGGAAGATTTCCTAGAGAAGGAAATGGCAACCCCTCTGGAGTGTTAGCTGGGAAATCCTGAGGACAGTTGAGCTACATCCATGGGCTTGAAAGAGTCAGACATGAGTTAGTGACTAAACAACAGCAATTTTATTTTTAAAAATTTAGTTTTAATTAAAGGATAATTGCTTTACAGTATTGTGTTGGTTTCTAGCAATTTCATTTAATATTTTATTTTTAATATCGTGGTCATTAGGTTTTTGACATAGGCTCTACTCTGGTAAGCAAAGCTCAAGAAAAGTCAAAAGTAGCATAGACTGTGAATCAAATAGTCTCTCATATAGACAGTATAATAAACTACTGATTTATTAAGCTTGAATATTTAAAGGAAAAATTTCCTGGTGAAAAGAGAACTGTAAAAAAATATAGCTCCTTTTGGGTATAGAATTTTTGCTTTATTTTGTATTTTAGTTAACAGGTTTTTTTCTTCCACTATTGTCAGCACNTATGGCAGAAAGTGAAGAGGAACTAAAAAGTGAAAGTGAAAGAGGAGAGTGAAAAAGTTGGCTTAAAGTTCAACATTCAGAAAACTAAGATCATAGCAACTGGTCCCATCACTTCATGGGAAATAGATGGGGAAACAGTGGAAACAGTGTCAGACTTTATTTTCTGGGGCTCCAAAATCACTGCAGATGGTAACTGCAGCCATGAAATTAAATGACGCTTACTCCTTGGAAAGAAAGTTATGACCAACCTAGATAGCATATTCAAAGGCAGAGACATTACTTTGCCAACAAAGGTCCGTCTAGAAAAGACTATAGTTTTTCCAGTAGTCATGTTTAGATCTGAGAGTTGGGCTATAAAGAAAGCTGAGTGCAGAAGAATTGATACTTTTGAACACTGGTGTTGGAGAAGACTCTTGAGAGTTCCTTGGACTGCAAGGAGATCCAACTAGTCCATCCTATAGGAGATCACTCCTGGGTGTTCATTGGAAGGACTGACGTTGAAGCTGAAACTCCAGTATTTTGGCCACCTGATGTGAAGAGCTGACTCATTTGAAAAGACCCTGAGGTTGGGAAAAATTGAGGGTAGGAAGAGAAGGGGATGACAGACAATGAGACGGTTAGATGGCACCACTGACTCAATGGATATGAGTTTGGGTAAACTCTGGGAGTTGGTGATGGACAGGGAGGCCTGGCATGCTGCATTTCATTGGGTTGTAGAGTCTGACACGAGTGCGCAACTGAACTGAGGGTTACATGAACCCTGGTTCAGGAATATATCCTGGGGAAGGGCATGGCAATCTATTCCAGTATTCTTGCCTGGACAATTCCATTAACAGAAGAGCCTGGTGGTCTACAGTCCATGGGGTCGCAAAGAGTTGGACATGACTGAGTGATTAACATTTACACGTTACCTGAACACAAGCACAGCAGTACTGTGACAATTGATCTGACAGCCTAAGTGGCTCCTAAGTGACTAATAAGATATGACGGACAAAAGGATGATTCACGACTGGGAGGAACAGAGCTGGATAGCGGGAGATTCATCATGTTACTTGGAAGGGCACACAATTTAAAACTTGCAAATAGTTTGCTTCTGTAATTTTCTGTTTAATATTTTCAGGCTATGGTTGACCTTGGGTAACTGCAAACCTCCCAAAGTGAAATCACTGTTGAGAGGGGGTCTATTGTACTCTTCATGCATGAAATCAGATTTAAATAGCAAGATTCACAAATCAGGACAAGCCTTCACCATATCTTTACCTTCTTTCTTGCTACTCTACTTACCCAGGGCTCTAGTAAGTAAGTAAGTGAAAGTCCCTCAGTCATGTCTGACTCTTTGTGAGTCCATAGACTATACAGCTCATGGAATTCTCCAGGCCAGAATATTGGAGTGGGTAGCCTTTCCTTCTCCAGGAGATCTTCCCAACCTAGGGATGGAACCCAGGTCTCCCACATTGCAGGCGGATTCATTACCAGATGAGCCACAAGGGAAGCCCAAGAATACTGGAGTGGGTATCCTATCCCTTCTCCAGAGGATCTTCCCGACCCAGGAATCGAACTGGGGTCTCCTGCATTGCAGGTAGATTCTTTGCCAACTGAGCTATCAGGGAAGCCCACCCAGGGCACTGGCTTGCATTAAGTTCCCAAAAGAGAAAAGCTTACTATTATCCTACACTGAAAACCCTTGGTGAAGCTACTTCTGGCATAAACCTTATCAATGTATCACATTCCCAACCAGTAGAAGTTATACCATCAATGTAAAATAAAGAGAAAACAAATGCTGTGGCCAATCCATGTGCAATTTAGAGTTCCATGTCTTTCTGGCTGTACATAAGGCACCACAGGCTAGATACATTCAGACTAGAATATCCCAGGGGCATGGTTTTTATTGGTTGGAACAGCAAGAAATAAAAACTAAGATAAATTTAATATTTAAATCTCAATCTTTAGTTTCCCTCATTAGCCTGACTTGCCCACAGCCATATTGCTGTAAATTAAACAGCTGAAGCTGGTGTTTTGCCAAAATGCACAGCCAGAAAAATGTTAACAATTCTCTCCTTGTTCTTATGCTTGATCAAGTTAAAAACAAAGAGGTAATCTGTTTGTCATCCAGAGAGGTCACTAGAAAACTCTCAAATTATTTTTGAAGTTGGAAATAGAAAACTGGCTATATGTTCGGCTCTAAGGTGGTCTTTAAAAATGAAGACCACCATGAAGACCATGTTGAAGGTGGTCTTCAACATTCAAAAACAAAGATCATGGCCTCCTGTCCCATAATTTTATGGCAAATAGATGGGGAAACAATGAAAACAGTGGCAATGAAAACACCACCCTTATGGCAGAAAGTGAAGAGGAACTAAAGAGCCTCTTGATAAAGGTGAAAGAGGAGAGTGAAAATTTTGGCCTAAAGCGCAACATTCAGAAAACTAAGATCATGGCATCTAGTCCCATCACTTCATGGCAAATAGATGGGGAAACAGTGGAAACAGTGTCAGACTTTATTTTTGGGGGCTCCAAAATCACTGTGGATGATGACTGCAGCCATGATATTAAAAGACATGTGCTCCTTGGAAGAAAAGCTATGACCAACCTAGAAAGCATATTAAAAAGCAAAGACATCACTTCAGTTACAAAGATCCATCTAGTCAAAGCTATGGTTTTTCCAGTAGTCATATATGGATGTGAGAGCTGGATAATAAAAAAGACTGAGAACTGAAGAATTAATGCCTTCAAACTGTGGTGCTGGAGAAGACTCTTGAGGGTCCCTGGACAGCAAAGAGATCAAAGCAGTAATCTAAAAGGAAATCAACCCTGAATATTCATTGGAAGGACTGATGCTGAAGCTGAAGCTCCAATACTTTGGCCACCTGATTGAAGAGCTAACTCATTGGAAAAGATCCTGATGCTGGGAAAGCTTAAAGGCAAAAGAAAGGGGGCTGCAGAGGATGAGATGGTTAGATAGCATCAATGACTCCATGGACATGACTGAGCAAACTCTGGGAGATAGTGGAGGACAGGGAGCCTGGGATGCTGAAGTCCATTGGGTAGCAAGAGTCGGACGTGACTGAGTGACTGGACAACAACATCAGTGAAGAGTTTCAGAGAAGTTTCCTCCAATCAAAACATTATCAAATTATTGTCACCCAAAGGAATCAAGAAAATGCCTCTGATCAGTTCAGTTCAGTTGCTCAGTCATGTCCAACTCTTTGTGACCCCATAAATCGCAGCACGCCAGGCCTCCCTGTTCATCACCAACTCCCGGAGTTTACTCAAACTCATGTCCATCGAGTTGGTGATGCCATCCAGCCATCTCATCCTCTGTCATCCCCTTCTCCTCCTGCCCCCAATCCCTCCCAGCATCAGGGTCTTTTCCAATGAGTCAACTCTTCGCATGAGGTGGCCAAAGTATTGGAGTTTCAGCTTTAGCATCAGTCCCTCCAATGAACACTCAGGACTGATCTCCTTTAGAATGAACTGGTTGGATCTTCTGGCAGTCCAAGGGACTCTCAAGAGTCTTTTCCAGCATCACAGTTCAAAAGCATCAATTTTTCGGCATTCATCTTTCTTCACAGTCCAACTCTCACATTGATACATGACCACTGGAAAAACCATAGCTNCTCAGTCCCTGGGTTGGGAAGATTCCCTGGAGGAGAGAATGGCAACCCACTCCAGAATTCTTGCCTGCAGAATCCCACGGACAGAGGAGCCTGCTGGGCTACAGTCCATGGCGTCACAAAGAGTCAGACACGACTGAAGCGACGGAACACACACGCGTGCAATTTCAAATGGCAGTCCCAACCCTTCCCCCAGTGCTGTGATTATTGTGAGTAAACATTTATAGGTTTCTCATGATCACTTTTGTCTATAGGCTCTCTTCAACTAGGGGTCTACAGTCATACAACTGTGTTTAAAAATTACTTGAAAATTTTCCTGTTTTTAAAATTGGGTCAATTTGCTGCCTATTTAGTTTCATTTGTTTCATTTGGCTTTAGATTACAGATTGCTTTTGAAGATCTAAGTTTGGTTCGTGATTATGTAAACTATTTACATGGTTCCAGGATAAATTCTGCCAGTAAGATGTGTTCAAGAAGTCTGTCTTCTATTTCCTCCACCTCTCACCTTTAACTGTCATCTTTGCTTTATTCTTCTATTCTTGGTATAAGAAAATATTAGTTTATACTTCCATTTGTTATTACTTACAAATATGAACAATAGCTTATGATACATTGTTCTATACCTTGAGGATGTTTCTTAAGTTCTCTCCTATTAGTGAAAGTCACTCAGCTGTGTCCAACTCTTTGTGACCCCATGGACTGTAGCCCGCCAGGCTCCTCTGTCCATGGGATTCTCCAGGCAAGAATACTGGAGAGGGTTGTCATGCTCTCCTCCAGGGTATCTTCCCAAACCTGGGATCTAACCCAGGTCTCCTGAATTGCAAGCAGATTTTTTTGGTTACCGTCTAATCCACCAGGGAAGTCCAGTAAAACAAATCTCCATGGCTAGCAGGATGCTAACCTGAGCAGGGAGACCCTGATGGATTTCAAGTCCATTGCCTTAACCACTAGACTGCGACTACATAACTTCTCTCCCATTAAGCCACTGCTAATATAAAGATTGGGGAAGGAAATGGCAACCCACTCCAGTGTTCTTGCCTGAAAATCCCATGGATGAAGGAGGTGGGTGGGCTGTAGTCCACGGAGTCGCAAGAGTCAGACATGACTTAATAACTAAACAACAACGATTCAGTTCAGTTAGTTCCATTCAGTCGCTCAGTCATGTCCGACTCTTGGCGACCCCATGGACAACAACGATGTAAGGGTAATAATACCTACTTGAAGAATTTCCATCTGCATTAAATAAAATCATGTTTAAGAAGTGCTCACAGCAGTTCCCGGCACACAGCAGGCACACATCCATTGTTGTTTTCCCTTTTTTCTGAACTCTCTTGGTAAAAATCCTCCTCATACATAAAAGACCTCCTCCTACAAGCCAGCTCTGCCTCATACCTACACATTGTGTGACAGTTCCAACCCAATTTTTCACCTTCAGTCTTTATACTTAAGGATCTCTCTTACAGTCAGTGAGAAACACATATCCTGTTCACCATGATCTCTGTTCCTCCAATTTTTTTTGTCTGTAAAATAAGAATAAATAAAGTGTTTATAAGTTTTAATAAAGATTAAATGAGTTTATATCTATATAAAGATTCAGAACAATAGTTGGCATATGGTACTCATAATAAATGGAGATATATTCCTATGAATATATTTCTTCTTTCATACGTAGATTTTGCAGAAATAACTCTTCAAAAGCTACCATTTACTGTGTTATTATAAATAAGGTAGGTAAGATAGGTAAAATCGATTCTAATTAGGAAAATAAAACATACTGCTAACACTTATTTTATTGGTCAAATTCTCTGATGTGAAGGGGCACAGAATGACTTCTCTTGTCTTTATCCCATACAAGTTTGAAGTCAGTTTAAGTTCATCCTTCTCACTGCTTTTATAAACTAATTCCTCTAAAAGCTAGTTACAATGAGGAGGAAAAAGCAAATTCTAAAACAAGGTCTATTTCCTTTTTCTTAGAAAGTGTCTCTATTTTGAATTGAGGAAGCGTAGTTGAAATGTGATCATGTCATCCATCTATCCATCTGGCCACCCACCCATCCATCCATTCATCCATTTATTCAATTATGGATGAATTCACCCATCAATCAGACTTGAACCACATGGTGAAAAGAAAATCAGACTCACACATCTGATAGGAAAATGACATTCCACCTCTTGCTAGCTGTGTGATCTTGGAAAACCTACTCAACACCTCTGAGCCCCAGTATTCTAAAGAGAACTATCAGATTGACAATACCTTTCTTTATGTTGGCTGGCTAGTCTGCAGATGTATGGAGAACAACAAATTTATCTTTCTCCCAAAATAAGGTGTGAACCTAACAGGCAGGAAGTTTGTCAGGATCACTGCTTGGTGCCGTTTGATTTGGCCCATGAACTTGTCCTGCTAGAACAGGAGCATTAGAATATAGAGCTGGAAAAGACCTTAGACCACATCCTGTCTGACTTGCTTATTTAATAGATGAGAACATTTGGGTCCAGCCAGGGCAGAAGAGACTTGCCTTAAATCAAATCTGCTAAACTGTAATGCATTATATTGTTTGCACTTTTATTTTTCACTTTATCCTTTCCTTCTTATTTCACAATAAAAATGAGTACCGTTCCTTATCTATCTTTAGAAAATTACCTTTCTTTGACATTCAACATTCAAGAAAGGTATATATACTTTCTAATTCACTTTTTTCTTCTTACGATATATCTTGGGATATTGAACCTATTCCACTTTTACAAATAAATCAATAAATTTAAAGAAATGTCCATCTAAATCTCCAAAATATACTTTATAGAACTTCATAAGTAAATTATAAGGATTATAGGGAGGAATGAAAGCATAGAGGTAGGCAAGATATTTTTAAAAGAGGAATGAGGGGAAACTTTTTCTACAGCTATCAAAATATAATATAAAGCTATAGTAAATAAAATTATGGCGTTTTGGCATGGAAATGAAAAAACAGATCAATAGAATAGACTAGATTTCAGAAAGACACTATGACTATGATAAAAATGGCATTTTAAATCCACGGGAAAGTTGTTTAATAAATGATATTTGGATAACCGGGTCACACATGGATAAAAATTCAGAATTGTACCTTATAGATATAGTCCACACAAAAAGATAAACACTAATTATACCATTAAAATAAAGAAAAAATGGTCCTATACATACGTAATGAACATTGCCATCCCACATGCATTTAAAGTATCATAAGCGTGTATATTTGTAAATGAACATGTGTGTGTATGTGTGTGTAATGCCAGGACAGACTCATCGGGGAATAGGAAAGAGGTTAAGAGAAACTTGTTTTTTACTCTCTATGTCTCTGTACTTTAATTCTTTCAAACTTTTCTATTATTTCTGTAATTATAAAAGAAATAATCCAAAGTACAAAAAACTCCTCGCCGAGTTGTACACCTTCTAAAAGTCTCTAGCAAATCATATATGTGTGTGCACGCATTTTGTAAACCAGATCCCATGTTAAATTAAGTAAGGGAACTATGATTTTTTTGAAAGTTAGAGTGTTGCCTTTCAAAAAATGAAAATCATCCTCTAATCTCTCCAGCTCTTAGGTTTAGGAATCAGTACATCTGGTTTTCTTTAATGGTACTTATTTCTATTTACCCTTGGTATCTGGGGGCCTTGATGTAGATTAACCATGTCATGCTGACTTCTGAAAGAGGGGTCTATCCCAGACTCTGTTACCTGCTTTTGCTTAAAGCTTTTGTTGAAGAAACTTTTCTGCAGCTGAAATGAAGCTTGAAGACTAGAAAACGAGTTTTTTCCATGTGACCTAATGGAACAAGGGATAATGAGGTTCTGATGTATAAATACATTCATGTTCTGTGATGTTGTACGGGTACACTGGTATGGGGAAAGAACCAGGATAGGTTACATACGTAAGATGATTAAAAGTGATAGCCCTTACAAGTAGAAGACTTTTAAAAAATGCTTTCTATGTACGAACTCACTTCATCCTCACAATAACACTCACGTTGTTTTTCTTATGGGGAAGCTATAATACGGAAGGATTGGAAACTTGCCCGCATTCAGAGAGCTTGTAGGTGTTGGTCTCGAATTGTGGTCCAGGCCATCTCCTTCGTAAGTCTGTTCTCTAGTTGCAGCCAATCACGGAGGGAATATTCTTTTTTTGTTGTTTGTTTGTTTATGACCAGAAAAAGCCTCAAGCTTATCTTTTTAAAAATTTCTTTAGATTTATTTTTAATGGAGAGTCATTGCTTTACAATACTGTGTCAGTTTCTGCCATACATCAACATTAATCAGCCGTGGGTGTACATACGGCCCCACCCTCTGGAACCTCCCTCCCACTTCCCACCACGTCTCTCCCCTCTCGACTGTCTCAGAGCGCAGATTTGGCTTCCTGTGTCCTGTAGCAAATTTCTGCTGCCTTATCTAATGTTACATATGATAATATATATGTTTCCTTGCTACTGTCTTCAATTCGTCCCATCCTCTTCTTCCCACCGTGTTCTATGTGTCTGCATCTCCACGGCTGCCCTCAGGTCCATCAGTACCATCTTTCTAGATTCCATATATATGTGCTAATACATGATATTTGCTTTTCTTTCTCTGACCCATGCAGTGGATATTCTTGTGTATGTTTTCTTAACATCAATATGTATAAGTTTTCCAGAAGTGTGGAATTCTTGGCCCTAGGATGAGTTTGAGGTCTCAGGGATTCTCTGAGTGAAATTCAAAACCGGCTCCTAGAAAAACAGGGCAGGAGGAGATCAAAGAAAAGAGGCGGATTCGGTGGTTGAGGCTTTGCCTTTCAGTGTAGGGGGTGCGAGTTCGATCCCTGGATCCACATTAAAAATATCCTGAAAAAAAGAAAAACATATAAGAAAGAGGCAGAGTGCTTCAGGTTGGTAGGTGGCGGGTTTAATAAGCAAGGGAGCTTACCCGCCAGATTTGTCTTCTGCAAGAGAAGTAGGTCTCATACCTGCCTGTCAGCACCTCAGAAGTTTCTAGAGAGGCCTTAACGGAGTTCAGTCACTATCCAGTCTGAATGATCTCAGTGAAACTTTACTCTTAAGGCTGCTGTCAGATGTCAAGAGCTGCCATTAAGTTTTAGAAAACTTATTGTTGTTTCATAAATATTGAGATCTTAGTGTATTAGTTGATGTTCTTGAATTTCTCTGGAAGAATATATATGATCTAGATTCCAGATAGCCATACATGGGCACTGATAATGACCACTTTTTACCTACGACTAGGTGCTCAGAATTATCTATTAATTTATCAGATGATAAACCCTTGAATGAGGCTCTGATGGAATGCATACTTCAAATGCTAGCTGATGTGAATGATTCTGACTCAGCGATTAGGACTGCACTTTGGTGTGTTTATTTCAAATTTATTTTGGTCCAATCTATAACCCAAAGTTATAAAAATTCAACTAGATATTATCACAGATGAAAAGAAGTTGAAAAACCAGGCAAAAATCGCTGCAGGAATTCACATAGCTTGACTTTGCCTTCAAAATCCATGCAAGGAAGGAATGAGATTTGATACTTTCTCTTTAGATTCACAAACATCGTGTTGGAAGAACAAAGGCTACCATACATACTCTAATTATTGGGATTATAGATATTACCACTCCTTTTCAAATTCATTTTGTGCTATAACTTTCAGAAGCAGTTTTGACCACATGCCAAAAAACTGTGTTTGACCATATCAATTGCTTCATTTATTCTTCAGAGCAGTCTTATAGATTAGGTTCTTATCTACAATTTATGGATGAAGAAATTGAGGCTTAAAAATTTTCCTAAGGTTTTCTAGCTGGGAGCAACAGAATGGGGTTTCAGACACAGTCCTAATAACTCCAGGTCTTTGCTATCATTCCTTTGTTCTTCCACTGGCCAGAAACAGAATGATTAAAAATAACAGAAATCAATGAATGTCAAGCGCTGGAATTCTTGAAGTAGGTTCTAACTCCCAAACAAAATGTGAGAGAGCGCTGTCTTTTGTCAGACATTGATGGTGCAACTCTGTATTTAATATTCTGCTAATCTGGTTACTTAATTTCCAGAGAAGTATAAATGTTATGCTGATAAAAGAGGCCATATCGCACAGCTGTATATTTCTAATGTTAGTTGCATGTGGAAGTGGTAGTATTACTCTGAACCTTATAGATTTGGCTGAATGTTTTGGAGGCTTCATAAAATCCCAACTTCTAGCATCCCGGTCCTCTGCACTCTAAAGATGTGGCCAGGATTAGCCATGCTTGGGCTCTAGGGTGTACAGCTTCCGTGGTTGTGGCGCACTGGCATAGCTGCTCCGCAGCATGTGAGTCTTCCTGGACCAGGGATGAACCCACGTCCCCTGAATGGGCAGGCAGATTCTTAACCACTGGACCACTAGGAAAGTCCTGTAATAACTTTTAATGGAGTATAAACTGTCAAAATACGGAATCACTATGCTGTACACCTGAAGCTGATGTAATATATATAAACTATCCATCGACAAAAATTATGATAAATTTTTTTTTCATTTTATTTATTTATTTTTACTTTACAATACTCTATTGGCTTTGCCATACATCGACATGAATCCACCACAGGTGTACACAAGCTCCCAATCCTGAATCCCCCTCCCACCTCCCATCTCACAATGTCTCTCTGGATCATCCCTGTGCACCAGCCCCAAGCATCCTGCATCCTGCATCGAACATAGACCGGCGCCTCGTTTCTTACATGATAGTATACATGCTTCAGTGCCATTCTCCCAAATCATCCCACCCTCTCCCTCTCCCTCAGAGGCCAAAAGTCCGTTCTATATGTCTGTGTCTCTTTTGTTGTCTCACATACAGGGTCATCATTATTATCTTTCTAAATTCCANGTTTCCATAGTTTGTGGTGATCCACACAGTCAAAGGCTTTGGCATAGTCAGTAAAGCAGAAATAGATATTTTTCTGGATCTCTCTTGCTTTTTCAATGATCCAGAGAATGTTGGCAATCTGATATCTGGTTCCTCTGCCTTTTCTAAAACCAGCTTGAACATCTGGAAGTTCACGGTTCATGTATTGCTGAAGCCTGGCTTGGAGAATTTTGAGCCATTACTTTACTAGCATGTGAGATGAGTGCAGTTGTGTGGTAGTTTTAGTGTTCTTTGGCATTGCCTTTCTTTGGGATTGGAATGAAAACTGACCTTTTCCAGTCCTGTCTTTGCCAACTTTACTTATTTGCCCATGATCAGTCTTGATCCTATTTTTTTTTCTTTATTATTATTTATATTTGTTGTGGTTTGTCTTTGTTGCTGAAAGGGTTTTTCTCTAGTTGCATGCATGGGCTTTCCATTGCGGTTGCTTCTCTTGTTGCGGAGCACAGGCAGTACGGTGTGTAAGCTTCAGGAGCTGTGACTCCTGGGCTCTAGAGCACTGGGTCAATAGCTGTGGCTCACTGGCTTAGTTGCTCCAAGACATGTGGGCTCTTCCCAGACCAGGGACTGGCAGGCGGATTCTTTACCACTGAGCCACCAGGGAAGCCCCTTGACCTTAATTTCTAATCCAAAAGATGGAAGCAACCTAGTAAGTATCTCCCTCTTGAGACATTTTGTTTGGAAAACAGAAGCTTTTTGCCTTCACCAAGCTCTACCAAAGTGGGCGCTGGGGGCAGGGCGGCCCTTTTTCCTTTTGGACCATAGCACACAACTTTCTACGAGAAGCTACCTCAAATTCCCCTTTTAGCCACCAGGTGGCAGCAGAAATCCAGCTTCTGGTCTAGGCCAGGCGAGGCTTAACCAGCATGGCTCTAATGTACGTTGTTTAATTAGTATTCTGATTATAGAACTATAGAAATTGAGATGTGAAAGAACATTTCTTAAATGTTCTACTAATGACCACATATGTTTAAGTGAAGGGAAAAAGAAGAACAAATATATATGTTAAGAACACAATTTTCAACACAACAGATTTCATCCGTGAAGGGAAGGAAGTATTCCAGACACCTACTATGTGCCAAGCACTTTACTAAATGCCTTGTATGCTATTTCATTTGATCATCAATACAAGACTTGTTGAGTGGGTGCCAATGTCTCTATTTCACAGATGGAAAAACTAAAGTGGGGATAGATTAAGTAACTTGCCTGAAGTTTCAGAGAACTAAGACAGAGACAAGGTGTGAACTCAGTTTGATCAGATAAATCCATGATTTTCCTGTTATGTTAGCCCATCTTCTGTAATTGTGACTATATCAGAAACTGGTTAAAATGGCCTTTGAAGCATGGCTTAGTGTTGGACCACTGTATGCTTGGGGAGGGGGTGGATTTACCAGCCAAATAGCAGGATTTTGATAGAGAATGTGGTTATTGTTTGTGTACCCTCTGTTTTATGTCTCAGTACTTGTGCTTGTTATAAGAAGTAGGAGGTCAACAATGCTCTCTAAATTTGAACTGTCAGTATAAACAGGAGAAGCTTCTTGGAATCTGTAGAGTCCTGACCTAGAGAGAAAATTATGTTCTAAAGAGGAAATAGAATGCTTTTTGCCCCAGGACAGTATGAACCTGAAGTAAATGACAGATTTCATGTCAAGTGGGAATGTTTATTAGTGAGGGAGGTTCTGCTATACTTGTTGCCTTTATAATTAAATAGTACACTTCAATCTCTCCTTCATATGTCTGACCCCCTTTAGGTGAGATGAAGAAATGATCTCCCTTTGTTTTCCTATACCTCTCCTTCCTATAAATTTCTCAGTTATTTCCCTAGTTAAACCCTTATTTTTAATGTCCTCAAGGATAGTAATTTACATTTTGTCCTGCAGCTGTAAATAAAAACAATTGTGGTATAATTACATAAAGAGTATTTATCACAAAACTGAGCAGTGTATGGTCAGTAGGGAATTCTCTCCAACTGAACCTCAAGTCTTGAGAGGGGAATTCCATGATCACCAGGGTCACATGGATTCTCCTCTCTAACCAGCTCAAAATCACACCATTTGTGGTTTAATTACATCTGGACCACAATTTTCACGTAGATACTTTGTTTTTCTTGAAAGTTCTGTTTGTCATTCCTTATTCTGATTGTTAGAAGAAAACAGAACTCGTTCACCATGTCTCTGATACATGGCCCCCTGACCTTCCTATCAGCTGTATGGTGCAGGGAAGTTCCCTTATGGGTTTGCCCCACATGTGTCACTGTGGGCTTTCTTTATAGTGTACTGCTTGGCTGGTTTCCCTGTTTGTTAGATCTCAGGTTTCCTCCTTAATTGGATTTGCTTTTGTGTTTTGCTAAAACACATCCTTAATAATTATTTCAGAAATAGTGCATGAGGAATCTATTTTCCAAGGGTTTGAATATCTGGAATATCTCCCTGAACACTCTTGATTCAAATTTCATAAGAAAAAAATGTTCTTTGATTTCCCTCTTAAAATTTTTAGTATGTCTTTATTTGCCTCTAATACTAAGTCACTGAAATTAATGTCATGTCTCATAATTTCTGCTGGAATTCAGTACTATCTTAATATCATTTTAATTAGTTAGCATATTAATATTATTTTAACGAAGGAGATTCTATGAGTAAATTTTGATCTTTGATGAGTCTTTTGGGCTGCACCCAGTAATAACAAACCACTTACTATTTCTTTTACACCTTTGCAACACCAACTAGGCATCTTTTTTTCTCATACATTCTATTTTGTTACCATGAAGACTTCTAGAGGGGTTTTATTTATTTTATTTTAAAATTAATTTATTTATTTTAATTGGAGGCTATACATTGACATGAATCAGCCATGAGTGTACATGTGTTCCCCATCCAGAACTCCCCTCCCACCTCCCTCCCCATCCCATCCCCCAGGGTCATCCCAGTGCACCAGCCCTGAGCACCCTGTCTCATGCATCGAACCTGGACCAGCAATACACTTCACATATGATAATATACACATTTCAATGCTGCCCTCTCAAATCATCCCACCCTTGCCTTCTTCCACAGAGTCCAAAAGACTATTCTTTACATCTGTGTCTCTTTTGCTGTCTCGGATATATGGTTATCATTACCATCTTTCTAAATTCCATGTATATGCGTTAGTATACTGTATTGGTGTTTTTCTTTCTGACTTACTTCACTCTGTAAAATAGGCTCCAGTTTCATTCACTTTTAGAACTGATTCAAATGTATTCCTTTTAATGGCTGAGTAATACGCCATTGTGTATATGTACCACTGCTTTCTTATCCATTCGTGCTGATGGACATCTAGGTTGCTTCCATGTCCTGGCTATTGTAAACAGTGCTACGCTGAACATTGGGGTACACGTGTCTCTTTCAATTCTGGTTTCCTTGGTGTGTATGCCCAGCAGTGGGATTGCTGGGTCATATGGCATTTCTACTTCCAGTTTTTTAAGGAATCTCCACACTGTTCTCCACAGTGGCTGTACTAGTTTGCATTCCCACCAACAGTGTAAGAGGGTTCCCTTTTCTCTGCACCCTTTCCAGCATTTATTGTTTGTAGACTTTTTGATAGCAGCCATTCTGACCAGCATGAGACGGTACCTCATTGTGGTTTTGATTTGCATTTCTTTGATAATGAGTGACATGGAGTATCTTTTCATGTGTTTGTTAGCCATCTGTATGTCTTTGGAGAAACGTCTGTTTAGTTTTTTGGCCCATTTTTTGATTGGGTCGTTTATTTTTCTAGAATTGAGCTGCAGGAGCTGCTTGTATATTTTTGAGATTAATTCTTTGTCAGTTGCTTCATTTGCTATTATTTTCTCATTCTGAAGGCTGTCTTTTCACCTTGCTTATAGTTTCCTTCGTTGTGCAAAAGCTTTTAAGTTTAATTAGGTCCCATTTGTTTATTTTTGCTTTTATTTCCATTACTCTGGGAGGTAGGTCATAGAGGATCCTGCTGTGATTTATGTCAGAGAGTGTTTTGCGTATGTTTTCCTCTAGGAGTTTTATAGTTTCTGGCCTTATGTTTGTATCTTTAATCCATTTTGAGTTTATTTTTGTTTATGGTGTTAGAAAGTGTTCTAGTTTCACTCTTTTACAAGTGGTTCACCAGTTTTCCCAGCACCACTTGTTAAGGAGATTGTCTTTTCTTCATTATATATTCTTGCCTCCTTTGTCAAAGATAAGGTGTCCGTTGGTGTGTGGATTTATCTCTATTTTGTTCCATTGATCTATATTTCTGTCTTTGTGCCAGTACTTGATGACTGTGGCTTTGTAGTAGAGCCTGAAGTCAGGCGGGTTGATTCCTCCATTTCCATTCTTCTTTCTCAAGATTGCTTTGGCTATTTGAATTTTTTTGTATTTCCATACAAATGGTGAAATTCTTTAGAGGGGTTTTAAAAGCAGTATTTCTGTCATTATTTTTTGAGTCTTATTTTCTCAACTCAGAAGCAAAATATTTCATGAGAAGTGGTGTGGGGCACAGAACAAGTGAACCACTGGTTGTCAGGCAAGATTTAGAAAATAGAAGCTTCCTGTAGATTTAAAGCTAGAAAGCCCATATGCCTAAAGAAAGTCCTCTTAGTCCACCAAGAAATGTTTATGGGTTTCTGAAAACTCCCTTTTCCCTCCACAAAAGAGAGAAAATAATTAAACATCTTTATTTATGCCCCAATCCATTGCTTTCTGTAGCATAGAAATCTGTAATTCTCTTGCCAATGGAACAAAAGTTGCTTTTAAATGGTAACAGTCAAAAATGCCCAAACCAAAATATTTGCTGCATTTTTCTTTCTAGTGACTTCAATAATACCTAAGTGTATGTATAATTATTTCTCGGACTAAAGGAAACAGAGGATTGTGTTTAATGAAGTCTAAGGGACTTTACAGTGTAAACATCTGAACCCCTGGGGAAAAGTGAGGCCATCTCCTCTGCTACTGAATGTGTGTAAAACACACAAGGGCTTCCCTGGTGGCTCAGTGGTAAAGAATCCTCCTGACAATGCAAGAGATGCAAGCTTGATTCCTAGAGAAGGAAATGGCAACCTCCCTCCAATATTCTTGCTTGGGAAATCCCACGGACAGAAGAATCTAGCAGGCTGCTGTCCCTGGGGTTGCAAAGAGTCAGACACAACTTAGCTACTGAACAGCAACAAAAATATACAAAGATAGACATCGTGGGGAAACCCAGGAAGATTAGTCCATAAAAAGCTATGTTCCTGTGATTCCATGTTTTAAAGACTAGATGGAAGAGGGGATAAAAATTTAAATGGAGATCAAATCTAGCATTAAAAAAAGGAAAAAAATTCATAAAAGCTGTGGGTATGGTCAAGATTCTTCCCTGGGATTTGAGGCAAATTTTGAATAGTGTTCAGTGACTATTTGGGTGTCTGTGCAATAATGTTAAGAAGGATGATGTCTGTTTCAAGGAAGAAAATCCTCATTGCTCCATTTTCATAGGAACGCACAAGATTAAGAGTTCTACTCACACGGACCCCTAAGCTCTATTAAATTTAAAACCTGACATTGTGTTTCAACAATTACTTTGGGATACTATGTATTTTTGATATCATTAGCATGGTTTGCTAATTGCTCATAGACTGCATATAGTAGGTAGGTTTTAAGTAACTTTCTCAAAAACAAATATTCAAAAAGAGTTCTTATGTCCTTTGCATTCTCTTTCTTGAGCTGAAGTGAGAAAAACTAGCTGTGCTTCAGCCTAGAATCACAAAAATTAAGGCTAATGGTTTATCATGAATGAAATTCCAGCTACAATTTCAAGTCTTGACCTCTCAACCATAGAAACATGGAGTTCTCCAATTGAGACTGTAAATAGTCAGCTCTGCTGAATATTGTTGCATCCTGGATGCAAAACAAAAGGCACTTTAGAAGAAAAAATGACTTTTTTTGAATGTAAATGTCTTTCCAGAGGTTGGAAAAGTACAAATGATCTCAAGATGTCCATCTGACAAAACTTGGCCTGACAAAGGGCCCAATCAGGCCAACAGGGCCTCCAAATGCGTCAGGCACTATTTCTTCCCTGACGTAAAGCGCTACAAACTCTTTTTTACCCACAATTTTACCAGTCAGAAAGCTAACGCAATCCTTTCTCCCCAGACTCCATCTTTAAGAGAAAGCAATAATTAAGGCTGTGTGACTTTAGGGCTATATCAACACAATAGGATCACCTTAATTTAAACCCATTCTTCAGATGATGTCAGTTTTGTGTGACATTCCTGGTGGTACCCCTAAAGCAATGCAGAAACTTGGGGTACCTGTCCCTCCTCAGTGATTAAATTGTACAGTGTCAGTTTCATAGTTATATTGTATTGGTTTTATACTTCCAACCATCTGTAAACATTTCAAATAAATCTAAAGCCAGACACAGATGTAGTGAGCTGAGCCCCTATATATATGTTTAAAATAATCTTTGAGTGTAAAAGTTTTCCCTGACAAAATGACTTTTGACTCTTCCCACTTTCCCTACACAACTTACCTTTAAAAATTGATAGATAAACAGATAAATGGATGAATCAAACAATCTGGTGCTTCATATTAATAAGATATGATGCAAGAAAAAGGTTAGGTTTCCCAGGTGGCATAAGTGGTAAAGAAACTGCCTGCCAAGGCAAGAGACAGAAGAGACACGGGTTTGATATCTGAGTCAGGAAGACCCCCTGAAGGAGGGCATGGCAACTCACTCCAGTATTCTTGCCTGCAGAATCCCATCGACAGAGGAGCCTGGTGGATTACAGTCCATAGGATCACAAAGAGCTAGACTCAACTGAATCAACTTAGCATGCACGCAAAGAAAAAAGGTTGACTCAAGAAACCAGTGGGATCGTTTTTCCTTAAAGTCATCACTACTTTTTTTCTAAACTTCTTTTCTAAACTCCATTTCCAGCAGCAGCTTGTGCTAGTAGAGGCAAGCCTGATACATAGTAACTGTGGTATGATTTGAGGGGCATGTGAATTAAGTGAAATTTCAAGTGCCTTGCCCATCACTTATACACAGAAAGCCTTTCACAAATATTAATTTCTTCAGAGTCCAGCCTTAGCATCAATCTTTGAATCCTTTTTTTTTTTTCAGTCCTCTTTAAATATACTCAGTTCATCCTTTAATTCACACCTAGATTCTTCCCCCAGTATTCATCATGACTCCCTGAGTGCCACCGCCTGTGTTGCTTTTGGGGAAACAGTACTGAATAATGAATCCATGACCCCACAGAGCAACAAGTCTAGTGTTAGTGATACAGCAGAGATGATTCTTCCCATAAGAGGAATGCAGCCAGGAACCTGGAGGAAAGCAGGGGAAAGGGTCAGGAAAGTGTCCCAGATAAGCAAAAGGAATTTTTAGGTCCCTCAAGCTATTTCTCACTATGGTTCAGTGCTGGCTTCAAACCACCCTTGACTCTGCCCCAAAGACCAAGGTGAGTATGACTTCCCTTTGTTAGCTCTGGCTCACATCAAAAGGCAGTAATGCCAGAAGAATTGCTGCTTTAAAATGAAGAAAAAGAACAAAACAATAACCATCATGAAATAAAAGCCTTAAAGCTAAAAAAACCAAAAATGTCATGATATGTGCATTTTTTCTGCAGATTGATTTGTTCTGTAGTGGAAGACAGAGTCTGCATTTGATTTCTACAAGATATGCAGTAATGGGCTATGTACTCCAGGGGAGAACTATCCTTAAGGGAGCAGGAACGTGATGGATTCACTTCTCGGTGAGGTTTATAATATGTGGCAGTTTTAGCACAAGCAGGTACTTGGTCTACAAACTGGGAGAGCACAGAATTAGCCATGGCTCGTTTCGAAATAAAGAAGAATGCAGCTCTCCCTCTCAGTCTTGGCTGTGAATCCTTCTGGGGATAAACAGGAAGATTAAGTGTTTCCTGATGTTGTGTTTGCCTGTCACGGTAATGTGCACACACCCCATTGCCAGCACCTTTACACAGCCCCCCAGACCTGCTATTTTTGTCGGCAGGAGCTGTTCATTGTGAGACCCTTGTCTCATTCTGTGCTGAATGGAGTCAGGGTTATTTCCGCTTCTTGTTCCAATGCTCCCTCTCAATTAGATACTCTACGATTAGCTGCTTCGCAATTAGACACCGGATCTCTCAGTCTGTGAACATCCAGTTTCTTGGTCCCCGGAGGCCATTTCATGTCTTCCCTCCTCAAAGCCTGCTGTTCTGCTTGTTGCCATTTAAATGGTGCTAAAGAGACCAGCCTGGCTGCCAGCTGGCTTCCCGGGGCCCCCCGGTGCTGCTGGGCCTCCGAGACCCTGGTCTGGGCTTCTGCCGGTGTGTGGAAACCCCAGCTGTCAACTTCTAAAGAGATTTCATGTTACCGGCCTAACTCATGCTAACTCATTTCATAAAAGGTTGCTGATAAATTAAAATGCCAATATATGTATTTACCATTAGAAATATACTTGCCACGCAATAAATCTGCATCAGCCACTCAGCTTGTTCTTTTCACACAATTAAAGTCTGTTGGGGAAATCAGATTCTAGATCACAATGTTTCTTGGTGAGGGGGAAAACAGACTCTTGGACGCTGGTTGTTGATGCGTAAATGGAGTCACGTTTTCTGGAAGGCAGTGTTTTATTATGTGCAACATTTACACTGAACAAGCACGATGAGTTCTTTATTTGTGTCTCTTATCACCCCTTGAAAATTTATTCGGTGGTGGAGCTCCCATGTCACTGTCTGAAAACTTGGCCGGTCCCCTGACTTTTCCACTTACTCATATGGAATAGATTGGCCTACGATCAAAGTCATAAACACTGGCTCAATTCAGAAATGAAAACTATACAGTGCAAGCTATTAATCAAACTTCAGTCTTCATTCAGAGGTCAGACTTTTCCTCCCCTTCTCCCAGCTGGGGCCTCCGGTTGATGGGCCACCTATCTTTAGGATGATGGTTTTGGTCACTTCATTGAACTCCTCTCTTTCTTTCTTTCTAGTTACTAATTGGATCTTCTGGCCTCCCAGAGGATGGAGCAGGGTGAAGGAAAAGGCTGTCAGGCATGGTGAAGGTCACCATGCTTCCCTAATCCTAGTCCTGCCCCTCTGATGGGGCCTCACTCAGCAAAAAACTGCTGCTGCAACTGCTAAGTCACTTCAGTTGTGTCTGACTCTGTGCGACCCCATAGATGGCAGCCCACCAGGCTCTCCCGTCCCTGGGATTCTCCAGGCAAGAACACTGGAGTGGGTTGCCATTTCCTTCTCCAATGCATGAAAGTGAAAAGTGAAAGTGAAGTTGCTCAGTCGTGTCCAACTCTTCACGACCCTATGGACTGCAGCCTATCAGGCTCCTCCATCCATGAGATTTTCCAGGCAAGTGTACTGGAGTGGGTTGCCATTGCCTTCTCCATCAGCTAAAGACACTTTGGTTAAAAATCCACTTCTTCCAAACTCTCAGCCCTTTTTGCCTGACTGATCCAAGGGAGGAGGAATTGCCTTTATTTTCATCCTTGATATTTTGTTCAGGCATTTAACTTTGGTGTAGAACATCATTGCAATTCAGATTCATGTACTTTTGGTTTATGTGGGTTTATTTTCTCAGACTGAATGCCTAGAACTGAAAAAGTTGTTTTCGTGGGTGTTAGTAACATGGTGGGTAGGAGCGAGGGTTCTGGAGTCTACTGTTTCCAAGGCCAAACTTCACTTTTTAATATCTTGTAGCATATGCATTGAAAGACTTAAAGATGTGCATAATAGTAACAAATGCTTATTTAGCAACTGCTAGATAGCAGAGACTATTCCAAGAGGTTGATCTGTTCTGATAAATTCAGTTTCTCAACAATCTTGTGTTATGTATTATAATTATCTCCATTTTGCAGGAAAGAAACTGAGGCAGAGAAAGACTACATGCCTCAAGTCATAAAATGATAAATTCCATCCAACAGTCTGACTCCAGAATCCATGTTCTTGATTTCTTTGCTTAGTAGTGCTCATGAACACAAGAATTCTAGTTCTAGGAATTTAGCCTCAGGAAATAGACACACAAAATAACACAGCTGGATCTTAATTGAAATATCTCTAATAACTTGAAAAAACTGGATATCACTTTTGTGTTTGATAGTAGGAGATTGATTAAATAAATATATTAATATAAACCCAAATCCTTTAAACATATATTTTAGAGGAATATTCACACATAAAAATGCAAAACTGCACCAGTAGTCAGGGAAATGCAAATGAAAGTAAGATCAGATACCATTGTTAACCCACCAGAGTGGGAAAAAAAAATGAAAAGGAGACGTAATGTTCAATGTTGGCAAGGATGTAGGAACAGGCACATTCCTTAACTACTGATGAGGGTGGAAATTGTTAATATATCTTTGCAAAGGAACTTGACCAGAACTTCTAAAATGCTTAAAAATTAGAAAGGTATACAACTTTTGGACAATAATAATATTTATGGGAATCTTCATTATTGAGGATAAAGCATGTACATCAGGCAAAAATCTGGAAATAATTGAATGTCAATAAGGCAATGATTGACTAATTATGGTACATTCATGCTATGTTATATTAATCCAGCTCTTTAAATAATGAATTGGATCTTGATTTATTGACCTAGAGGAATGTCCATGATATACTGTGTGAAAAGTTGCTTTCACAATAATGTGTAAAGCAAAATCCAATTTTGTGAAAACAAGAATCTAAGTGTGTATGAAAGTTTGTATGAGAGTGGAAAAAAGTGTGGATAGTTACAAATCAGGATATTAACCTTGGCTATCTTGGTGGGTAGCATAAATGTGTGTGGGGGGTTATGTGTGTGTGTTTATGAAACTTTGGACTATTTCACTGGCTGCAGAAAGCAGTTATATTTAGAAATTTTTTATTAAGAAAAAAGAATATTAGATTATATGAAAGACATATGTGTTTGTTTATGTGAGTGCTGAGAAAAAGACTGAAAAGATTATAGAATACAAAATGTTAAAAGGAATTATTTCTGACTCATGGGATTTTTATTGTCTTAGATCTGTCCATGTTTTCTGAATATTAATTATATAAGAAAAAAAACTTTGCTAGAAATAAAATGAGAAACTGGTTTGTAAAGAAAGATAGACTTAAGAATTAAATTTCAAGAGAAATTTTTTAAAGAGGGTGATTGGTAAATGGAGTCAGAACAAGAAGTTGAAAGTACATTTGAACAGTTCAGGGTTTGAAAATGTCTTCTCCATTAGAGGGCGACAGCTTCTGTGTCATTAGCTAGTAATCTTGTTCACAATACATGACCTACAAAGATTAGGGGGAAGCCCAATTTTAAGATTTCCTTTGGCAATATTTTCTATCTAAAATGTTATGGCTTATACAAAATTGTCTTTTATCTAGAAAGGGGGAGATAAAGAATTTGGATTAAGGAAAAAAAGTAATTTGGAATAGAAGTTTAATGAAAAACGAAGATGAATCTAGGCAGGCTTGGGGACACAGGACATACGAGGAGTGCAGAGGGGGAAGTGGACCACTTGATTTCGGAGCAATCCTGATGCAGGGTGCCCTAGGGCTTAGTGCAATGTAGCCATAAAGCCATGGAAATATCCAGTGAGAACAAAAATACATTTTGTGTTAAGAATTGGACTTAACTTTTTCAGCCAAAGGCACATGGTATTTGTGTCATTCATCACTTGCCATCTGCAGAACTTTGTAAGGTACTTTTGTGAGGGCAGCCTGGGAGACTATATGCAACATTTATCAAACCCTCACAGAATTAGGAGGGAGGTGTTTTAGGAAAAAAATGCTTTTTATTTCTTCCTCATCTAGGTAATATTCAAACCAAAGCTTTAGTTATGCAGAACCTCAGCTCTGGTATCTTCTCAGGATAAGGTTAGTACATGAAGAAAAGGAAGAAGAAAAATATTATGTAATTAGAGATAGAAAGGAGAAGGCAATGGCCCCCCACTCCAGTACTCTTGCCTGGAAAATCCCACGGACGGAGGAGCCTGGTGGGCTGCAGTCTATGGGGTCGCGAAGAGTCAGACACGACTGATTGACTTACTTTCACTTTTCACTTTCATGCATTGGAAAAGGAAATGGCAACCCACTCCAGTGTTCTTGTCTGGAGAATCCCAGGGACGGCGGAGCCTGGTGGGCTGCTGTCTATGGGGTTGCACAGAGTTGAACATGACTGAAGTGATTTAGCAGCAGCAGCAGCAGAGATAGAAATTTAATGACGATTAAAAATCCTAAGCTTCTTTGTTACTTACAACTGTGGTTGAAGCAAATCTTCATTGAGCAGACTGGATCATAAAACTGAAGCTGTGAAAGACAAAAGACCAGAATTCTGGTTTTTCTACAGGGATCCCATTCAGGAAGAGGGCTGTCACGTGAAAGGAGGAATAGATGGCAATTTATTTTTTTACTCTCTGTGATCCCAGTTGTACAGTTTTGAAGCCATTGTTGTGGGGAATGTCAATGGTCCCTAATTGTTCCAGCATAACCAGGTAATGGGTTTTAGTTTGGGGCTATATGCTGTTTATTGCAGCTGTTGAGAGGTAGTGTTTCCTGGTAATGGTGAAATGGAATGCCTTTTTTTTTATGTCCCTTTTTGTCTGATACAGTATTTTTAGTTGTTAACTCAAGGTTGAAATAGACCCAAATAAAAACCTGAAAATAAGAGCTTCAAGTAAAAACCTCTGTTTGCCCCATGCCAAGTAAACCGAAACCCAGACTTATGGCTTTTCAACATCAATTAGAACAAGTGCTATGGAAGATGTTTCTAATTAGACATTTCTGGAGAAATTTATGACATGCAATCAAGAAATAATTATAATCCTAGAAGCTGATTTGTAAGGAGCAAGTCCTTGTTTATGCTTACTCCTTCCCTCTTATTTGGAGGCTTAGATGTGAATATTCCTACAAAAGTCACTCCCCACCTCTTCTTCAGCTCATCCTCTTGTAGTCCACTGACTTTTATTTCTGGCCTCTCTCTGTCCACCAGGGGCTTTCCCTTTGTCCATAAACACACTCTAGTCTACTTCATCCTTTAAAACTAATCATCCACCCAACCCCCCAAAGCCTTCCTTCAATCTCCAATCCTTTTGACCTCCTGTCTAAGTCCAAAGTCACTAGAAATGTAGTATGAATTTTCCTTTCCTACTGTTTTACCTCTCATTCTCCCATCACTCACTGGTGACTCAGGAAAGAATCCGCCTGCCATGCAAGAGACTCACTTTTTTTCTGTCCCTTTTTCTTTCTTGAAATTCTTCTTCCTTGGCTTTTTCAACCCCAATCCCACTGTTCTTCCTCAGCTCTTGTGGACTCGATCTCATTCTTGCCCTCAGAACCTGGTATTTCTCAGGTTCTGCCCTTCTCTCTCTTCTCCGCTTGGGTGCATGCTAAGTCACTCAGTTGTGTCTGATTCTTTGTGGCCCTATCGACTGTAGCCCCCCAGGCTCTTCTGTCCATGGGATTTCACGGGCAAGAATACTGAGTGGGTTGCTATTTGCTTCTCCAGGAGATCTTCCCAACCCAGGGATAAAACCCATGTCTCTTGTGTCTCCCTGAATTGGTAGGTGGGTTCTTTACTGCTAGTGCCAACTGGCTTTGGGATAATAAAATGATATTTATTCATTTCAGGTATTGTGATAAAAGGCAGGAATGCAAGATGACTAAAACATCACCACCTATTAGGAATATTTTGACATACTAACCTCTCATAGCCTCAATTTCCAGATGCCATCAACCCTTGAGATCCATCTTCATATCCAGCTCTAGACTGTGGATCCCTAGTTGAAGACCAAAAGCAAACAACTCAAAACTCCTCCCTCATTGCTTCCTCCCTGGTCCCTCCCACGCTAAACGGCAGAAACATTCCTCTCATATAGACACACTGGAAACCTGTCAGTAATCCTACATCCCTATCTTTCAACCTCCACATCCAATAAATTTCCAAGTCCATCACTTGTCTAATAGAAGTTGCTTGAATATTTGTCATTTCTTCACTGCTTGGTCCACCTCCTCATTTCGCACTTGGAAAATATTAATACTACAGAATTTTTTGCTTCCCTTTTCTCCAAGTTTTGCATCAATCCCAAATTTATCATCCACAATGCTGCCAGACTGCTTATTTAAAAATACAAACTTGATCCCATCTAACCTGCTGTAAAAGACTTCAATGGCTCCTCACTGTCTACAGATAAAGCCTAGATCATTTGTAAGACCCTTCCTATTTTGTTTATAACCTCCTTTCACAGCTTCTTATCTTGCCTTTGCCCTTCACCCAGTCACTCTCATTTCAACCACATGTGTTACTGGATGTTCCCTGAGAGGAGTGGAGTCTCTGTCTTGGTTTATGTTGTTCCCTCTCCCCACAGTGCTTTTCTCCTATTATCCCACGTGGCAACATCCCCCTGTTTCAAGACAAGGTCCAAAGGCTGTCTCTTCCTGAAGTTTCCTTTGACTTTTCTCAGGAAAAATAAAACACTCCTTCTCATGTGCTCACAGAACTTTGCTCCCCCTTCTTTTTGTAGCCTTATCAGGTTGCATTCATAGATGTTTGAAAGTTATCTTGTCTCCTTGTGGATCAAGGACTGCTTCTCAGGCATTTCATCATCCTGATATCTTATCTTGGTCCAGCTCTCAACAAACATGCTCCATGAAGGGAGGAATGAAAGATGCCTGCAGAATGCCACCAGGTCCAGGGTTCTGTGGCCAAACCAGTTTTGTGTGACGCGAGCATTAGAGCAGTATTTGTTCCTGGTTCCAACAGATCCTAGCATAGGCACCTCTGCAACTGAACCCCGTGACCCACAGGAGTCTAAGGAGCAGAGCTGTGAAGAGAAGCATTTTGTCCCTGTGGAGACAGCACACTCATTTCTACAATCTGCTCATGGTGCCTCGATCTAGTTAGGTTTTCTACCCTGAAGATGAGAATTTCTAGCCAGAATTGCAGACTCCGCTTCTTCCTAAGCTGAGTTTCTGCGGATCACTTTAGGAGCTAGTTCTCTTTCACCGCCTTTTCCTGGGCCACAGTCCTCCAGATCATAGTGCATGCATATGTACTAAGTCACTTCAAGTCGTGCCCAACTCTTTGTGACCCTATGGACTGTAGCCCACCAGGCTCCTCTGCCCATGGGGATCCTCTGGAGTGGGTTGCCATGCCCTGATCCAGAGAATCTTCCCTACTGGGGATTGAACCCATGCCTCTTGCGTATCCTGCATTGCAGGTGGTTTCGTTACCCTCTGATCCACTGGGGAAGCCCCAGACCAATAGTAAGAGGCCTTAATTTTAAGATCATTAAAGCAAACCAAAAAAATCATGTCTGGTGGTTAATTGTAAATTGCTTGCTCGGCAAATTTTAAGTTTACGGGCGTAAATTTAAATCATTCACTGTATTCTAAGTAATGAAGGAGCTTCTCCATGGCACCATCATGCACCCAGATGGGAAATGCCTTTTTTTGGTGGGACTGGATGTATGTGTTGTTTCCTCGGATTTTATGCTGGTTAAAGACAAGGGGCTAACTCCCAGACTCATGTGTGATAACCACATCTCTGGCGGAAACAGTACTACTAACTTCTCCACAAGAATTTTCTTTCTGTCACATGCATACTTTGAAGAGTAGGTAGCCACAGCTGTGACCAGTGTGACATTCCTTTCCACTTGTTGTTAATAACGACTCAAGTTAGCTTGTGAAGAAGATTCTCAACTGAGATTTTTCTGTCTTCTAAAGTGTTTATTACTAGAAGATTCAGCTTTCAGATTCTCTGAAGAAAATTCTTTCCTAGGAAAGGTAAGTGGTTAAAGAAAATGTAGCTAAAATTAGTTTCTTTTTTGACTCTGCAAAAGGGATTGCAGCCATGGCAATAGTCAGAGGCAGTGATTTAACGAATGGTTTCAGAAATGAGCTCTTCACTGTGATTTGAACGAGGTCTGCATGAATCCTATTTTATAATTACTGCCCAATTCTTATGGGCTGCTTGAAAGCTTGAGTGACTGTCTACCAGGTTCATTCCTCAGGTGAACCTTCTGCTTAACTGTGTCCAATCTGAGGCATCACACTGAACTTTCACCCTACAGTTTGTTTGCTGATGACAATTTAATTACACCTGCTGGTCTTCAGAAATCTCAATGATTAAGAATTACTTTGTTTGTTTTGTACTCTGTTTCATTAATCTTCCTGGATTCCTTTTCCTCCGAGGAAATCAAAGTGTTTCTTGTTAACAATTTTCAGTATACCTAGAGGGATTTGGTGGGATTCTCTGGTGGCTCAGAGGGTAAGAATCTGCCAGTAATGCAGGAGACCTGAGTTTGGTCCCTGGGTTGGGAAGATCCCCTGGATAAGAGAATGGCAACCCACTCTAGTATTCTTGCCTGGAGAATTCCATGGACAGAGGAGCCTGGTTGGCTACAGTCCATGGGGTGGCAAAGAGTCAGACACAACTGAGCGACTAACACTTGCACTTTTTCAAAGGGATTTGGTAATGAGTTAGAAGAAAATAGTGTTACAATAATGGTAATTGACCTCCCAAGGTCATTCTAAGTCACCAGAAATTGGGATAAGAATTTGGAGATTCAAGTGTCCTGGTTGCTTAGTTAAGATGAACTTTGACCAAAACACCTAAACCATATTGTCTGTCATATGTAGGCTTAACTGGTCCTTAGCTCTGAAAGCGGGACATGCTGTGTCTGTGTATATACAGTGTGTGTCTGTATATATACAGGATATACTTCAACCCTACAGCTAGTGCTTATCTCTAAAATGCACAGAGGACAGGATAGCTTTGCCGAAGTGGGTCCACAAACTTCCAATTACTCTGATTCTCAGGCTCTTTACCAAACAACCCACCAAGATACAGAACAATCTGTGGCTGACTTTTGGAATTTAGAATGTTATCATTACTGGTCTGCATGTTCTGCTGAAATGAAGCGAAAGGGAAAGGAATGAGAAGGACAGTGCTGATCTAGAGTCTAATTTAATGTTGCCACAGATCTCTGTGTAAATAGCAGTGAATTTCTATTCTTTATGAAAGGTGGTACGATTCCAACCAAGTCAATTGTTTCTGGAGTCAGGAAATGGGGTGTGGTGGTAATGTGTGGAGGGGAAAGAAGGATGTTTATGCAAATACAGGCCTCCCCACAATGGCTGGGTCATAGAATGTTCATCTAGCAGGCTCGAGATAAATATTAGGAATTGAGGAAACAGAAGTAAATGCCTTCTTCAAAAACAGGAAAACCGGGGATTTCCCTGGTGGTCTAGTATTTAAGACTGTGTGCTTTCAATGCAGAAGGCACAGGTTCAGTCCCTGGTTGGGGAACTAGATCCCACATGCAGCATGGTGCAGCCGGGGAAAAAAAAAAAAAAGGAAGAACGATAAAAACAGAAAACCAGACTAGAGGCCACGAGCAGAATTTGTTCCTCATGTTTGTACTGTGGAGTCAAAGGTAGCAGGACTGACATCTAACATGTGACACTCATCTGATCAGCTAGGTTGTCTGAGGACAATTAGGATTTGGGGGAGTCTCTGTTCCATTTGCAGTGCCCTGAAGGATCTCCAAAACTGTTCAGCTCGATTTAGGTCATTCCTTTAATTATCGTTTTCCCATCAGTACCCCATTACTGCCTCTGAATGACGGCTTTGTGCATTTTTCACTTAAGGGTAATGAACTGCTCTCTTCATAAAGTGCCATCATTCAACTTTGTTCCAAGGAGCTTCCTTATAGACAATTTCCATTTTAATCAGGAGTGAATGGGACTGTTGCCTTTGAAGTGGACCATCTGTGGGTTTACCAGGAATTTTATCAACTTTGATCTTTATTCAATTTAACTTTCTGCCAGAGCTTCCAGTAAAGTTCTTTTAAGGCTGCAAAAAGCAGAGCTCAGAGCTCAGGGCAGGCAGTCCCTTGCACTCACTGTGCCAGCCCATATGCTCTGCTCAAAATGAGGCCATTTGCTTTTGTGAATCCCCATGTTGGAGGGGTGGGGAAAGCCAGTTGGGAAGGTGAGAGGATGGAATGTGTGGACACAGACTTTATTGTTGGTGTCAGTCTAGATGAAAGTGGGAACTGGAACCTCCTTCCCCAAGCTCATGGTCTGTTTCTTTCTTTAAAAAAAAAAAAAAAGTTATTGAGACAACTGATATACGGGAAACTGTCACTTCAATCAAGATAATACACATATCTTCCTCCATAGAAGTTTCATAGTTCTTCTTGGTAATCCTTTCTTTTTGTTCCCATCCCTAGTCAAGTACCATGACTAGAGATGACTTTGCATTTCTAGGATTTTATGTAAATGGACTCATGTTTTTTGGGGGGAGGTCTGGTTTCTTTAGACTTCCCTGGTGGCTCAGACGGTAAAGCGTCTGTCTACAATGTGGGAGACCTGGGTTCGATTCCTGGGTCGGGAAGATCCCCTGGAGAAGGAAATGGCAATCCACTCCAGTACTATTGCCTGGAAAAATCCCATGGACAGAGGAGCTTGGTAGGCTACAGTCCATGGGGTTGCAAAGTGGTTTCTTTCACTTAGCATAATTATTCTGAAATCAGTTCATGTCATCACAAGTATAATTATCCCCTTTTATTGCTGAGTGTCCATTGTATGGACATATTGTAATTTGTTAACCTGTTGAGCAATCATTCTTTTTGTTTTATAAAATCATTAAGTATTAGAGCTAGAAGGGGCTTTACAGTTCCCTTGTGTGTGTGCTAAGTTGCTTAAATTGTGCTCGACTCTTTGTGACCCCATGGACTGTAGCTCGCCAGTCTCCTCTATCCATGGGATTCTCCAGGCAAGAATACTGAAATGGGTTGTCATGCCCTCTTCCAGGGGATCTTCCCAGAGGAGGATTGAACCATGTTTCTTACATCTCCTGCATTGGTAGGTGGGTTCTTTACCACTAGTGCCACCTGGGAAGCCTTTAATCTACAATTCCTTCAATCTAATGAAATTGTTGTAAAGATAACTGGAGCCAGAACACTACTTGAGAATTTCCTTGGAGATATTGAAAATACCTCTTCCTGCCCTTCAATCCCAAAGATGATGTGGACCCAGGGTTCTGCATTTTAAACTGTATCTTCTGGTTATTCTAATCCAGGTATGTGGCTAATAATACTTCAGACAATGAACAAATGGTTTAAATAAGAACAAAGGCTGGATTTAAACCCAGTTTCTGATCTTATATCATGCCAGCACCAAATCACGTCTGACACATGGATGCTGACACTGTGTGCTGGCATGAATCATTGCTTTCTAGTGAAAGATAAGGCCAACGGCTCTGGTACTCTGAGCTGCTCTCATCTGCTTCCAGAAGAGGGCACTGATAGCAAATCTTTTATTCTATGTCTGCCTGCCTGCCTGCCTCTGTCCTTTCTTCCTTTCCTTTCTCCCTTCCTTCTTCTTTTCTCTCCTCTCCTCTTTTTTCATCACCAAAGTTGCAAACATGAAAAGCAATGCAAGTGAGACAACCATGGTATGGGAAATTATTTTGTTTCAGTAAAAAGACAAGGCCCCTGTACAAATTTCCTGACTTCATTGCACCTCTTTTAAGCAGTGCTATATGGTTAATTCCCCGACCAGGGATTGAACTTGGGCCGCAGCAGTGAAAGCCCAGAGTTCTAACCACTAGGGAACTCCTTTCACTGCATTTTAATACAATCTCACCCATTGATGTTTTCACTTATTTGCTTCCGGTGTCTCATTTTATGACTCAGCACTTTCTCTAAGTGACTATCTCAAAACTGTAGAGATACACAGGACTGAGTCAAGAATGCTGAAAATGTAACCACAGCTGAAGAAACTTTGAACTTTAGGAACAACAGTAAACACTGTCATCTAAGCAGTCTTGCTCCTTACCACCTTCTCTTGGGTTTGTTAAGGAATAAGCCATAAAACCTCACTTGACACATTTTTCTCTTTTGTTATTATAAATTCTGTCACTTGTGAACTGCCTTCCTCTCAACTCTGAAAATTTGAACTCAGACCTGAACCCTGACTTGATAGGGGCTGAGAATGTTGCGTCTATAACACAGCTGGCTAAGCAAAGATAGCAAAATTGTGAAAAACCAAAAGCAATAACATTATCGGTTGAAGAGGGGAGTATGACTCAGTCTTTCAGAAAAATATAATTTATCTTTTCTTCCTTTAAAGTAATTCCTCTTTGGTAGTGTTAGCATTTTCCTAACAATTCTTTTATGGTGAATTGGGTAGTTATGATGTGCTTGCTACTTTTGAAGCTTTCGGATGAAAGTGGGCTTTTCTTCAGTCAATGAGACAAAGCAAGAAAAGGCTTTAAGAACTCAAACCCTTTCTTGGGCAGAATTGTGAGAAGGCACACTGTGTTCCCAGGACCCCCAGACTTTTCCTTTTCTGTGAGGACCTCTTCCTACCCCATCTTTGTCAGGTATGGATATTCCACTGTTTCCTTATTAGAGCCTTAGTATGATTTACAGTCTTATGTATCCTATGCTGACTACCTTTGCATTTTAACATTAATTGTGGGCATAAAGAGCTTTGTCTCTGAGTCACAGGTTTGGTAATAAGATGGAAGATTGGTAATTAGAAATTCTAATCTGTATTCATCTATTCATCACTTATAAGCCTGTAGGCAAGTCATTTAACCTTTATGAGTCTGTTTTCTCATCTGTAAAATGGTAATGATGCTCATAATCTGCACATTTTTGAGTGGTTTTAGAGATTTTATATATATATATCTCAAGTGCCTGGGCCACAAATGGTAGTTAAAGGAATGTGGATATATATGTATCAGGCATGCAGGAGATGAAGACTTCTGGACTTTTCCTTTTGACAAGAGGACTTTTCAAGAACAACTGAAACTGGATTACCAGGATGGAGAGTGATGGCCACTGATTCAACGAGGGTGCTTTGTGTGTTGTGGCCTGTTGTTTTATTTCCACCTAATCTGTCTGCACGTTCACTGTGACCATGAAGCTTGAATGAGAGTCATAAAGCAAATGAGGTGAGTGTTGAATTGAGAAGGGGCTCCAATATACTTAAATGAGTTTAGCTATTTCAGTGTTGCATTTGAAACACAATTATGGAATACAAACTTATACAGAATGACAAATGCATTATTCCATGAGTCTGACAAGGAAATGAATCTCATTACTTTATGGTCACACTTCTATGACAGAACAGTTCTATTTTGCCAAAATGTATATCTGTGTTTATGCATATATACATGCCCCTTGATGGTCTATTTCTATACCCAACCCAAAATAAATACAATGAAAACTGTCTTCTTACAATCCAGTTAGTTATTTCTTGCATGTGTTGTGACAGAAACATTTTCACTGTGATTTCTCTTCTCGGGTAATGAGAAGCTGTGATAGACATTAACAGAAGAGGCTTCAAGTGGAAAGTTCTCCCAGATTTTCTCACTGCCTCCCTCCAAATTTGATATGCTGCAATGTTTTTAGTCTTATTATTCTAGTGTCTGGGTGGAGATGTCAGGAGAGAAAAGATGAAGTGCTGGAATCTAAAAATGGGTAAACAGCTGTCAAGAGAAATTCTGAAGATGTGTCCTAAAGCTTGGAGAAGGTTTAAAGAATTTATTCTTGGCACCATTTCCTGTAATCAGTAATTAGTAACCCATTGAAATGATATTTGTTAAATACCTACATTTTAGATAAAGACTATTGAGATTGCATTAAGCCAATGGGAAAACATACTGAAATATTCCTTCTAGAATAGATTTCAGTCTCTGGCAGTAGGTAGCCTCCTGAAGTCAAATAGTTCTTGGGAATCAATAACCCAGGTACACCCAGGAGACTGGGATCTCTAGATTTAGTAGATTGGCATAGTTGCTGGAACATCTGCCTATGGCTATGCACCTACCTTAGAGGAAAGATGTTCTCTTTTCAGGCTTTAAAGCTCAGAAGATTTTGGAAAACAGCTTTCCAGGTACTGAACAACTACTTATCGATATTACAGTTGGACTCATTGTTGTCCCTGCCCTGAAGCTTTTGTTGAAGTCTCCTTCCAATCAGTCAGTTCAGGGTTTAATCTGGCTAATCCCTTTAGCACTGGAATCCTTTTTCTGTTGTAATTTTTCCAGTCCAAGGAGAAGGAATACATGTTCAGATTCATAAGAGACCAGTGTTTTCTAGCACACTGCAGTAGTATCAGACATATGTAGCAAAAAAAAAAAAAAAAAAAAAAGGCAAACTATTTTTCTTCTTCTATGGTTTTGTTGTTCAGTTTCTCAGCCATATCCAACTCTTTGAGACCCCATGCACTGCAGCAGGCTTCCCTGTCCTTCACTGTCTCCTGGAGCTTGCTCAAACTCATGTCCATGGAGTCAGTGATGCCATCCAACCATCTCATCCTCTGTTGCTCCCTTCTCCTCCTCCTGATGAGAAATATTTGCAGTTTCTTGAACTCAGGTACAGTTAAGTTGTGTGTGTTTCTCCTGCACAACTTAATTACCAGGCTTGTTATGTCTGTCAATGATGACAATCCAGTATGTTGGCATTTTCCTACCTCCGAAGTTCTTGGTCGGGCAGATCATGGGTATAAAGCATAGGGTTTGTAAGACCATGTACCAGTAAGTCTCAGATTAGAAAGTTGGCTTTGCCACTACCTGGTAACTTCTTTTCTGATCAATTAAAAATATTTGTGGAAAGTAATGGTGGTCTGAATTACATTGGTGACAAGAGCTAGAAGTAAAGGGATGGTTTCAAAGATATCCAAAAGGTAGACTCAAGAAGACTGATGACCGTGTGACTGTATGAGGCTGGTGTGGCTGCTGCCACAAACCTGATGGCTTAAAACAGTGAAATGTATTCTTTCACATATCTGAAGCCAGAAGTTTGGAACCATGGTGATGATAAGACTGCATTCCCTCCAAAGGCTTTAGGCAAGAATCCTCCCTTGCCTCTCAGTTTCTGGTGACTCTAGGCATTCTTTGACTTGTGGCTGAATAACTCCAACCTCTGCCTTATCTTCCTGTGGCCCTTTCTTCCTTCTCTGTCTTTTTTCTGTGATAAATCTCTTTCTGCCTTGCCCTTAGAAAAACATACACCTTTGAATACAGGGACCACCAAGATAATCCAAGATGATCACATCTCAAAATCCTTAATTATATCTGCAAACTCACTTCTTCAAATAAGGCCACACTCATATGTTTGGGGATTAGGACATGCACATGTCTTTTTGGAGGTCACCATTTGACTCACCACAGTGGCCAAACTGAATATGTTTGATTGTGCAGGTTCAGTAAGGGTAAATCCAAAGCCCCTGGTCTGGCTAAGTGGGAAGACTGTGGTGGCAAATAGCCAAAGAGGAAAGATTAGAAGAGATGCCATTTTTGTCATTTAATTTTAGACACAGGTATAAGATGAGGGATAGAGAAAGTGGAAACTTAACTTCACCATTTGCCTTGTATTCACATAGTCTTGAGATTTCCAATAATGCTGTCAATGTTATTCAATTAGTAGTCAAGAAAATAGATAAAAAGCTACAGTGTTCTTGACTATATTAGATTATTATAACATCTTTGTAAAACTTTACTTGAAAAATACTTCAACATAAGCAGTATGATATAGGGATGAAATTAATTTTTCATTTATAACCTGGCAGCAGTTAGCTATCATTTGAAGGCTCCTGATTAGGAATCTGTACTCTAGCTATGATTATCAGGCACTTGCAAATATTGCTATGGAAATCTGCATGTGTGGATTTTCTCATTAGTATAAGAAATGTAAGGAATAACTTTTCACCACTGAAATGGGTGGTGCTCAGAGTACATGTTGACTCTCAATTCCAAGCACACTTGCATGAAAACTTATAGGAATCTGGCCAGCCCAGCTGTCCAATTCCTTTGGAGAACCCTCAAAGGAGACTAAAGAAGAAGCCCTTTAGTCTTGGGTCCCATGTTTCATGGAGCACCCGCCGTGATCAGAATGTTCCCATTCTCACCATTAGAACATCATGGCATCCACCTTGGAGTGAACCTTTCATGCCAAGTGCCTGTTGGCAAGTCTGAGGACAGAGTGGAACTTCCCCAAACTCACCAGTTCAGGTTGAGTGTCTTTGTGTCCACTTGGGAGAGGGAGAGGGTGGGATGATTTGAGAGAATGGCATTGAAACATGTACAATATCATATATGAAATGAATTGCCAGTCCAGGTTCAATGCATGATACTGGATGCTTAGGGCTGGGGCACTGGGATGACCCAGAGGGATGGTACAGGGAGGTAGGAGGGAGTGGGGTTCAGGATGGGGAACACGTGTATACCTGTGTTGTATTAATGATGATGTATGGCAAAACCAATACAATATTGTAAAGTAATTAACCTCCAAGTAAAATACATAAATTTATATTAAAAAATAATTAAAAAATAAAGTAAGGAACAACTGAAAAAAAATGAGCATTTTGGAAGATTTTTGGCTAAAGACTCGCTTTCATCTTAGTCTTCCACTTGTTGAGGAAGATATGGGGAAACTGAGGTGGCCTCACCTACCTCCAATCCCCAGAAGCTATTGACCAAAAGTTTTATTTACCAACAGCCTCAGGTGTTTGGATAATTTTGCAACAGAATCTCTTGACCTTTGAGCACAGTTCCCTGCAAGAACTATTGACAATACATTCTCTGGGTATCCAAGGAAAGAGAGGATGCCTTCATACCTGGACCACTCAACTGAGTGATCTCTTCATCCATAACCTGATGGCAGGGGTCTACCTAAAACCAAGTGTTCTACGTGCTTCGTCACTCAGTCATGTCCAACTCTTTGCGACCCCAGGAACTGTAGCCAGCCAGACTCCTCCGCTCATGTGGATTCTCCAGGCAAGAATACTGGAATGAGTTGCCATGCCCTCCTCCAGCATATCTTCCCAACCCAGGGATGGAACCCAGGTCTCCCACATTGCAGGGGGATTCTTTGCCATCTGGGTCACCAGGGAAGCCCAAGAATACAGGAGTGGGTATCCCTTCTCCAGGGGATTTTCCTGACTCAGGAATTGAACCAAGGTCTCCTGCACTGCAGGCAGATTCTCTACCAGCTGAGCTACCAGGGAAGCCCAAGTGTTCTATAGTTACTGACATAAAACATGGAACTCAATGACTTCTGTGTTTGAACAGGTTGGATTCTCAGAGAGAAGTTCCTAGAGTTTACAGTGTACTGACCAACGGTGGACTACAGTGCTATTTACGCAGTAGGCTCAGTGTTTGACAAATATATGTGTGTATGTGTGTGTACTTGCATTCACAAAGAGAAGAGTTGGGGACCATTTTAGAGGTTGTTTAGCCTTAAGATCTTCTGTATGTACACACACACATGCATACACACCTGAATGAGAGGAGATAGTCTTTCTGATACTTTATAACTGATTATTCAAAACTGGAGGACTAATGAGTGATTGCTACTTGGTAATTGCTTCTATAAATGAATAGTATTCTTAATGATTCAAGTAATAATTATTACCAGAAAAACAATAATCTATAAAACTCCATTTGTCAAACCCATGTGATTTGAAAGAGTTTCAATAATTTTTCATCAGTTTAAAAACTATAAAAGGGGACAACTCTAGTAACTTAATAATGCTGTTAGTTCTGTATATAATAAAATTGCCCCTGAGTTTATACTTCTGAAAGTGCCCATAATTGCCATAAACAAAAAGAATTTATTGAAGAGAGACTGTGGAAATATTATAAATGTAAAGTAAGGGTAAAATTCTCTAACTAAAGCATTTTATGTTTCCAAGAGTAAAATTTGCATGTGGAGAGAAAATAACTTTAATAAATGAGCAAAATATGTCAGTTTTAGAGAAGACTGCAAGCAAAAAATTGTGAAATACTAGCTATCTACTTATAATTTAGTGATATCTTTTCTCTCCAGTTTTGGTGAAGAAATTAAAGACTAGGCAGAAAGCAAACAAACTGCAACTTTTTATTGAAATTAACTTCCTAAAGAAATGTATGCAATAACTTCAGGGTAATCATTTGGAGTTAACACTTCTCCTGAAGTACAGCTAGTGTCACAGAGCTACCCAGGTATTGATACTGAAACTAAACAATCCAAGAAGTTTTTGGCCAGAAAGTCTTACTCTGATGGGAAAAGGGGAGAAAGGACGATAAGGAAAAGGAAATGGCCAAAGGGAAGCTAAAATCCCAGTGAGAAAATCTGATTCATTTCTAGTTATCATTGACTCATAAGATCTTAGTAGCAAAGATGACCTCAGAGTCACCTAATTCTGTCCCCTCAACTGCACTGCAGGCAGCAGTCGCCCTGACCATAAGGCGGTATTTATAGTTCACACGGCTGTAATTGTTGTTGCATTGCTTCCCCTCATGTTGAGTCCGACTCTTTAGATTCAGCGGGTCCTGGTTCTGTCCCCTGGAATACATGGGATAACTCTTCTCTCTGTTTTACCTGACACCTTTTCAAATATTCAAAGACAGCTGCTGTCTCTCTTCTCTGTCTCAGAATAAATGGGTAATCAGGGACAGTTATGAAGGCTGAGGTTTGGGATGGCAGGGACATTCCAGGGAATGTCACGCTACCCCTCTCCAGCTGATCTGAAGGGAACAACCTGACAGCCTACAGAAGAGTCCCTGAGACAGATTAATTCGTCCTCAGCTCAGCTTGTTTAGTCAAAAGTCAGGAATAAGAATTCTAATGCTGTATTGAGTGTTTTGCTATTAAGTGAAGGCTGAATAAAGTCTGGGAGTCATGAATTGTGACATTGTTTTTAAATTGCCGTTATCATTTATTATCAGCCCAGTGTTATGTCCTTGATTTTATGATGCAAACAAAAAATTCAGTGCAAATAAAAGATTAACATGATGTTTTGGTAAGGCTTAGACCAAACAAGTGATTATTTTATATTTAATTTTTTTCCTTTAAGAAACCCAGAGACACAGTCTCACAGGGACTTGCAAGTGGAATGTAAAATGGCAGGTATAGAAACCATCCAATCAACATTCTTTTGGACACTGATTAGTGTTGTATTGTCCATAGTTTGGAACACTTTAACAGAGTCAATGATTCAATTTCAATGTACAGTAGCAGTTTTAGAGGACATCCAAGTGATTGTTAGTTACTGCTTGAAGTACCCCGATTACAAATACATGACAAGAATGGTTATCCAGCATTGAAAAGACAGAACTCAGAAGTCTGCACTCTCACCCCCCAGGAGCTACTCCAACACTTCAGCTAATTTTCTTCCTGATTTTTCATCAACACCAGATATTTTTTAATGGTTATATTACTAAAAAATTGTGAAAGTTTATTAGAAATGATTTATTTGTTGATAAAATTAGTCATGATAAAGAAATACAGATCTGTTGGAAATATATAGGCAGTCCTGCTCTTACAGGCATGAGGTGTAAGAATCTCACGACCCCAGTAACTGTAGCCTTCAGAAAGGTACTTGAGATTTCTGACTCTGACCAGTAGGTTCAGGTTTAGAAGGTTTTGGTTACTTGACTTCTATTAAAAATTTAGATAAATCCTGCCACTATAATAAACTTTTCATTCAAGAGCTATTGCAGCACCTGAAAGAGTAGAGATCTGGGACTTTGTCAAGCTCACCACAGCTTCTGTGACTGCTTTTGTTACTGCTTGCCTGTATGTAGGACAGATACATTCTATCTGATACATTCTATCATTCTAGCTGGAAGCAAGGATATGCAAGGAAAGACTGAAAACTTTCACTCACCTCTAGTTATTGAAAATGTGTTAGACTTGATTATTATTGCTCAGAAACCTTCACTCTCTCCCCTTGACTTTCTCTCCTAACATGCAAGGAATACATTTTCCCATCCTTTGAAACCGGGATGGCCACAGGACAATGTTCACAGGACATTTTAGCCAATGTTTTCTCACTTCTCTGCCAAGACCATGAGAGGAACATGCCCTAGGTGGCACTAGAGACAAGGAAGCTGAGAAACACAGGGAGCCGACCTGAACTGCAGCATAGATATGCCTAGTCATCAGCAAAGCTATGGCTGCAGACCTGCAGAGAAAAATCAGTGTTTGTTGTTGCATACCATTGAGACTCTGGCGGTTTGCCACGTAGCAATTGCTGACTGGCATACAAGGCTACAAATATTTAAGGCCCCCTTCCCTTGGGGCTCAGCTGGTAAAGAATCCGCCTGTAATGCAGGAGACCTGAGTTTGATCCCTGGGTTGGGAAGATCCCCTGGAGATGGGAAAGGCTACCCACTCGAGTTTTCTGGCCTGGAGAATTCCATGGAGTGTATAGTCTGTTGGGTCACAGAGTCAGGCATGACTGAGTGACTTTCACTTTCCCCAAGAAAAACTAATAGTCATCAGCATCCAAATCAGAGTTGGGTCTAAGCACTTGAAAATATTGCTTCATATAATTCTCATAACAAATCTGGGAGGTGGACATTATTTTTCCTACGATACAGATAAAGTAATCATGACTAAGAGAGTTAAAACACCTTAGTCCAAATCATACAACTAGGAAGTTAGCCTCAATCCCGACTGTAGAGAGAATATCCATTATCTCCCCTTATATTTCATTGCTCACTCTTACCAACTTGCTTGGGCTGAACTGAAACCTTAGGTAAAACTATATCCCTGCACATGGCAAGGGAGACAAAGAGTGAACCCATGCACCAGTTAGGGTCATTCATGTGCGCATTCAGCCATTTAATACTTGTCTGGTGAGAACCTACTATTGAGAATGCACTGTTGTGTGTCCTGGGGATTTAGTCCTTGCCCTCAAAGGGCACACATTCTTATTTTATTATAGCTGTGTTAGTTAAATACATGCTTAAGGGATTTTTTTTCCTGGTGTAAAGATTATGGCCTCATTATATACTGTGTCTGTAAACAACAGCCCTAGTTCAAAGAAGCTCCTTATCTTTGACAATCTGACTTTCAGTGTGGTGATCACTAACTATTAATAGTGGAATGCACATAACAACCACTCTCAGAAACGTATTGTTACTAATGATAAACCTGAATTGTTGCTCCACAGAGTTCTCTCAGACATCACAAGTCAGAGTTTGGAAAAACAGAGTTACTCCTACTTATCCACCAGGAGAGGGGGAAAAAAAGCAATGGGATATTATAATTCTTATTAATAAACATTATTAAGCTCAGACAATTTCAGAATTTTAGAATAAAATAATTAATCTACTGAAATGATGCTAAACCAGAAAAGATTAAAAAGTGTAATTAAAGAACAGGAATGACATTTGTTATCAGAGCATCTCAGCAGACTATCTGAACAGTGCACCAAACAATGTGAATTATTTCCACCATCATAATGGTATTTGCTATAATACAATGGCATACAAGAAATCTAATTGCAACCTGCCAAGGATTAAAAAAAAAGTTATAATGTAAAAATACAGGGAGAGTAGATATGATCTGTATTTTTAGAAGAACATGGTAATACTACTATATGGTTCAATTTTTAGATATCAGGATTTAATATAATAAGAAAAGACAGAGAAAATGAAAATTGGGGAAACTTTTGAATAGGTGCTTTAAGAAGGGGATTTGCAACTGAATGGAAACAGGCTGATTTTGATTACACTTTAATATGAGATAAAGTAAAGATGGGATAAATCCAAAGTAAAACATAATTATAAGTTTCTGCATAATCCCTGGAAAAAATATTAAAGATTAGATTCCAGAATTGTATTAGTAGCTCCATAAGATTTTACCATTTACAGCTACCCACTGTACATTAAGCATTGTCATAAAACAGATAAAAATATATTCATAGATAGAAATAATCATAAAGGTATTAAATAAGATATCTGGATTTAAAGTTTTGCCTTCCTCCTTCTGAAATAGAAAAAAATCATAAATACAATTTATAATAGAAAATAATCTATATAAATACAAGAGTAAGAGTGAGGAGACAGAACGCTATGAATTCATTTGTCAGCAGGAAAAACAATTACACGCAAACCACTTTTCCTACGAAGAAAGCATGAACACCGCATGCTTTACATTATCCCTTGATTTTTTTTCACAATATCTTTTGATATATAAATTCCCATGGATGGGAACACAGATAATGAGTCATGGAGATTAACTGGCCAAGTAATCAGACTAGTGGTCTTTGATCCACAAAGACTAAGATGGGCATCATTCATTCTAAGATAAAATAACCCTCAGTTGTGAACAGAAAAGTTGACATCCCTTAACTTAAATGCTGACAAGTGATAGATTTGCTGTACTGCACATAGGTGAGAATTATAGCTTTATTTTAGGTGAGTATCTGAGATTTGGGAGCATATGATTATGAAGAGTCTGAGACTGGCCAATTAAGTGTTTATAGAAGCTTACCATGAAGTGTGGTTACCATCCATTCTAAACTTTCAGAAACCAACAGTGTGGTAATAAATTTAGTGATTTGAGTGTCTTTTTTGTCTACCTGCAATACAGAAGGAAGTGGACATACAAAAAATAAACTTCTGCTAAAAATCTGAATGGGTGATGAAGGCCATTTATCAATGCAAGATCAAACATACTTTTAGGGGTTGTCCATTCTAAGAGTTGTGGGGGAAGAAGGAGGAGGAGGAAGGGGAAGAAGAGGATAATGAGGGCGAGGAGAAGAAAAGGGATGGAGGAAGGGAGAGAAAAGGAATGAAAATATATTCTTTTTAAAAGTCAATTTAGACATTTTTAGAAATGAAATTTCAGTTCAGTTCAGTCACTCAGTCATGTCCGACTCTTTGTGACACCATGAACTGCCGCACACCAGGTCTTCCTGTTCATCACCAACTCCTGGAGTTTACTCAAACTCTTGTCCATTGAGTCAGTGATGCCATCCAACCATCTCATCCTCTGTTATCCCCTTTTCCTCCTGCCCTCAATCTTTCCCAGCATCAAAGTCTTTTCAAATGAGTCAGTTCTTTACAACAGGTGGCCAAAGTATTGGAGTTTCAGCTTCAGCATCAGTCTTTCCAGTGAATTTTTTAGGACTGATCTCCTTTAGGATGGATTGGTTGGATCTCCTTGCAGTCCAAGGGACTCTCAAGAGTCTTCTCCAACACCACACTTCAAAAGCATCAATTCTTTGGCACTTAGCTTTCTTTATCGTCCAACTCTCACATCCATACATAACTACTGGAAAAACAATAGCTTTGACTATATGGACCTTTGTTGGCAAAGTAATACTCTGCTTTTTAATATGCTGTCTAGAAAATCAGAAGCCAAAAGACATTGTCAGTGGGGAAATATAAGTAAAAATTGAATTCCTACAGTAATGTCATCTCTGAAGAAATTATCTTTATCCTTTCTGAAGTATTTTTATAGAATATATAATTAAATAATAATAGTGACTTCTTTTATTTTAAAAAGGAAGGAAAGTGAAAAGTGTTAATTGCTCAATCGCGTCTCTTTGTGACCCTATGGACACAGCCTGGCCAGGCTCATCTGTCCATGGAATTCTCCAGGCAAGAAAACTGGAGTGGGCAGCCATTCGCTTCTCTGGGGGATCTTCCTAACCCAGGGATCAAACCTGGGTCTCCTGCATTGCAGGCAGATTCTTTACCATCTGAGCCGCTAGGGAAGACCCCCTCCCAAATAAAGATATGTTATTTATTATACTGTTACTTTCATGAATTACTAAAAATATTGACAAAGTGTTCTTTTAGTACTTCTAGTACTTCTAGAGTACTAGAAGACCTAGATATGCTGTGAGTTTATTGTATTTTAGAAGAATGTATGTTTTATTTCTGATTATAATGTTGTTACATTGTGGACAGTATGAATAATTAGAATCATAAAAGGAAGAAATTGATAAACCTATAATTCTTTCACACTGTTTATAGGTATTATCACTTTGGCACATTTTCTTTCAGTCATTTTGCTTCTCTCTTTAAAAAATATACAGAACACGTGTACACCCGTGATGGATTCATGTTATGTATGGGAAAACCAATACAATATTGTAAAGTAATTAGCCTCCCATTAAAAAAAAAATAAATTTGAGTGGTCTAACAAAAATATATATACATATACAAATTTGTGTCCTAACTTTTTAAATAGTCCATCAGAAACACCTTTGTGTGTGATTCTTACATTTAGTAAGAATCATTTTAAATATATAATATTCCATTACATAAATGGGCTCTATCTGTAATGTTCTGTTTATTTGTATATTTATATTTGCTATTTTCAATGACCTCAGAATGGACAAAGCTTTTTGCATTTCAGAATATTTTCTTAGCAAAGATCCTTATGACTGTAATTATTGAACCAAAAGCTGGATGTTTCATACAATTTTATGGCAGACGTTGACTAACTGTTTGCCAGGCTTGTTTGATTTTCCTCCTGGGTACANATATTTTCTTAGCAAAGATCCTTATGACTGTAATTATTGAACCAAAAGCTGGATGTTTCATACAATTTTATGGCAGACGTTGACTAACTGTTTGCCAGGCTTGTTTGATTTTCCTCCTGGGTACAGAGATAGAGTGCATTTCTCAGCCTTCTTTGCTTTAAGAAGTGCATTCAAGAAGGAATTATTTCCAGAGGAACATGGGGAGAAGTGATGAAATGATGTACAGTGCTTCCAAGTGTGGCCTCTAGTCACCTCACAGTGCTCAGCCTCTCTCTCCTTTGTCTGCTGGCTGTACGTCAATGCAGAGGGAGCTTGTATGGCCTTTGTTGAAGACAGCAGAGCATCTGTCAGGCTGTTTTGGAAGGTCCATGAAGTGAAATAGCCCTAGTTTGCACTGCCTCTGATTGATATTATATGAGTGAGAAATAAAATTCTATTATGGTAAGCTATTAAAATAGGGGGTTTTATTCATTTTACCTACCAGCGTAATCTTAACTAATAAGGATGTTGGCTTTGGTAATGAGCTACAACTTTCTAATATAAATCTAAAAGATGTGGAATCAGCATTGGGTAGTAAGGAAACTAAAATCAGAGGATGGAGAGATGGAGACCCAGGCAATATAATGGAAAAATATGTGTTAAAATTGTCACTGAAGATAGTTTGAAAGTGGATCAAGCACTCTCTAAGCTGGTAATTCTAGAGGAAGAGACTAGAAAGCAGAATTATGTGATGTTTATCAATTGTTACTAGGTTCTGTTAGGAAGATATTAGAAGAAAAAATGAATCAGAAGATAGCCGGATGATTTTCAAGCAGAAATGAGAAAATATGGAGAGAAAAGAAATTTGGGACATCAAAGAGTTGGAAAAGCTAACATTTCTAGACCCCAAACAATAGAAAACAAGATTGAGAATGCTTTTAATCAAGGACACGATGACAAAGACCAATTTATAATATTCAGGGTATAGCATTCTCTCCCAAGATTCCCATGCTCTGTATGACCTCAATGATGCTGGCATTAAGTTGTATGTATGTGAGAGAGGCATAGGAGTGAGGAAGCAAGGAAAGATATCAGAGCTAATAATTTTATTTAAGAAAGAGATTTGAGTGGTATTCCTGGCATGTGAGACTGAGTGGTAAAAACATATTGCCAAAGAAATCATAAACCTGGAGTAAAAAACCCTTTGGCTGCTTGAGCCTTCAAATCATTCTTGGACCCCTAAACTTGCCTAAGCAAGAAGTGGGCTGAGAAAGCTATTTGGTCTCATAGGAGGAGGCCTCACACTTCACTGAAATTATGACCAAGATGGAAATGGACAAGGAAGCATCTCCCAGAGAGAAAATCTGACAACCATGGAGGAAAAACTGAGAAGAGAAGCCGCCTACAGAAAGTAGAATCAAGGTCAAGGCAAGGCACGTCTCCACCCTGGAGGAAGGAACTTTCAGTCAGCGTAAATGCTATTAGAGCAGTGACTCCCACGTCCAGAATCTTCCCTGTTTTGAATGAGAGGATTTATTTATTTATTTTTTGTAATTATAAAAAATGCTGTTTGGCAATACAAAGAAATGAAGTACTGATAGCGTCACAGAATGGATGAACTTCAGAAACAGTCAGCTAAGTGAAGGAAGCCAGACACAAAAGACCACATATTGTATAATTTCATTCCTATGACATATGGAAAAAATGCACGTCTACTGAGTCAGAAAGTAAAGTAGTGGTTGCCTGGTATTGAGGTGGGAGTGAGGAATGATTACAAAGAGGCCTGAGTGGACTTTCGGGGGTGCTGGAAATATTCTAAAACTGGATTGTGGAGATGGTTGCACAGCTGTTAATTTACTTAAAAATCATTTAGTTGTATACTTAAAACAAGTACATTTTAAGATGTGAGAATTCACCTCTATAAACTTTTTTTTTTTCATTTGCTGGTGAATATGGAGGAATATAAGGAGGAAAACTCTTCCCAGATTGCCCAGTCATAAAGAATTCACCTGCCAATGCAGGAGACATAAGAGATGTGGATTTGATCCCTGGGCTAGGAAGATCCCATGAAGAAGGAAATGGCTGCCCAGTACAGTATTCTTGCCTGGAAAATCCCATGAGAGAAGGAGCCTGGTGGACTACAATCTTTGGAATTGCAAAAAATCAGACACAACTTAGTGACTGGGCAAGAAGAAAGAAATTTGGAATAATCTGTGGAGAGTCATATGGTACTATATGTAAAAACTTGAAAAATTCAAATGTTTTCTCTGATCCAACAATTCCATTCCTAGGAATTTATTCAAAGGAAATATTTGGATACATGTTGTAAGATTGGTTCTTTTTTGTGTGTGTGTGAAATTGTCTACAATATTGAATAATTGAAATGCATTTAATTATAAGTTAAATAATTAAATGTCCATCAACAGGGGATTGGTTAAATATGTTAGAATATATCCAAATGTTGAAATGACCTATGAGTGTGGTTTTTACCATGGAAATCTTAATGTATTTTTGTAGAAAACTATCCAACAACAAGAAAAATGCAGTTAAAGTATGCTACTTATGGTATGCATATCTGAGGTTATTGATATTTCTCCCGGCAATCTTGATTCCAGCTTGTATTTCTTCCAATCCAGCGTTTCTCATGATGTACTCTGCATATAAGTTAAATAAGCAGGGTGACAATATACAGCCTTGATGTACTCCTTTTCCTGTTTGGAACCAGTCTGTTGTTCCATGTCCAGTTCTAATGGCCCCATTTATGTTTGCTAAAACACAGGGGGATAAGGGTGTAGGTTTTTACTGTTCCTGAAATAACATGAATTTTTTTCAGCCACCATACATTATCAGAGAAATAGCAACAAAACATATATACTTCAGATATAAGCTTATGTTAAAGCAAAATAGAAATCAGGTTAAAATTTCATGTCTTTGATATGTTTGTGCTACAAACTCAGTTTGACTAAATTCAGGGATATCCCCCCTCCAGTTTGAAAATAGTTCAATTTATGTGCAAATGTATAACTCATTTGATGTTCAACAACCCATCTGACATACATTTTCATATTTTAATTTCTTTGACAGTGATAAAGTAAATCTTATAATTCACATTTATTTAATTTTTCCTATGGGCTGATTCTAATTAATAGTACCGTAAGTAAAATTTGATCTGGGTTCTGGAGAAGATTCGACTCTGCAATATAATACATATGATCATTTTAACAAAATTTACTAAAAGAGTCAGATGTGGTTTGAGTAGGGTCACTCTTCCAGGCCTAATCCCTTATAATCGCCTAAACAAACACGAGAAGGAAATATTTAGAGGTTAAATTCCTATCAGGAAGTAAAGAATTTGTGTATTTCCTTTATTGAAGAAAGTAAACATTTAAGGAGTTTTTACATCAAATTACCTGGGAAAAATAAATGTGACTCTAATATCTCTTTCTTATAGTATGTTGCAAACATTTTTGCTTAAAGGATTTATGACATTTGTTTATTGGTGCTTAACTCCAAATTAAAGTACCTTTCTGTATATCCTGTATAAATCTAGGATAGAACTGAGTAAATATGTCAGATAATGTGAGCTTCCCATGTGGTGCAATGGTAAAGAATCTGCCTGCCAATGCTGGAAGTTCAGGAGACATGAGTTTGATCCCTGGGTTGGGAAGATCCCCTGGAGTAGGAAATGGCAACCCACTCCAGTATTCTTAACTGGAAAATTCCATGGACAGAGGAGCCTACCAGGCTATNGTGGTAAAGAATCTGCCTGCCAATGCTGGAAGTTCAGGAGACATGAGTTTGATCCCTGGGTTGGGAAGATCCCCTGGAGTAGGAAATGGCAACCCACTCCAGTATTCTTAACTGGAAAATTCCATGGACAGAGGAGCCTACCAGGCTATAGTCCATGGGGTCACAAACAGCTGGACACGACTGAGCGACTGAGTGCATATGCAATATGTCAGATTATGTATTCGAATTTTCTGAGTAGATTAGAACTGGTAGTTGGGGCATACTACAAAAAACAAAAATCCCCGTTTATTTTCAGAGCACTCTGACATCAAGGGGCAGGTAGAAAGCTGTGTGTTAAAAAGTAGTGCTGCCTTGCAATTTATTTCAAGACGGAGCAAAAATAATATTGTTGTTGTTCAGTTACACTCATGTCCGACTCTTTGCGACCCCATGGACTGCAGCACGCCAGGCTTCCCTGTCCTTCACCATCTCCCA
>SJYV01003068.1:11760-22497 GCA_006410875.1 Neotragus pygmaeus | reverse complement strand
CACCCCATCTCTCTGGGTTGTCCCAGAGCACCAGCTTTGGGTGCCCTGCTTCATGCATCAAACGTGCACTGGTCATCTACTTCACATATGGTAATACACGTGTTTCAATGCTGTTCTCTCAAATCATCCCACCCTTGCCTTCCCCCGCCCCCCGAGTCCAAAAGTGTTCTTTACATCTGTGTCTCTTTTGCTGCCCTGCACATAGGATCATCATTACTGTCTTTCTAAATTCCATATATATGTGTTAATATTGGTGTTTCTTTCTGACTTACTTTACTCTGTATAATAGGTTCTAGGTTCATCCACCTCATTAGAACTGACTCAAATGCGTTCCTTTTTATAGCTGAGTAGTATTCTATTGTGTATATGTACCACAACTTTCTTATCCACTCATCTGCCGATGGACATCTAGGTTGCATCCATGTCCTAGTAAACAGTGCTGCAATGAACATTGGGGTACATGTGTCTCTTTCAATTCTGGTTTCCTTGGTGTGTTCATATTTTTGCCTTCAGTTGTTCAAATTACTCCAGCACTATTTGAAATTCCATCCTTGAATCTGAAATTCTGTGTTTCCTCAATTTGTTTTTGGATTTTTGTGAAAAATCAGGTGGATTTATTTGTACTGAAGCTATCTAGCGGCCCACCAGGAATCAGGAACAAAGATCAAATATATATATATTTCTTATTATGCCACAGTGCTGTTAACTACCCACTGTGCCCATGGGGTACCTCCAAGTCTTCCCAGGTTCTTCCCCATCCCATTTACCTCTCAAGGGGGCTCCAAGAGAACTCTCTATCTGCCACAAGACTTTCCAGCCCCAAATTCTGCCTGACCTGAGACCAGTGCTGGGCTGGTCATCCTCCAACCCAGCACTGCCTCTCACTGCCAGGATCCCTGCCCCGCCTGCATCTTCACACCCAAATGTGCACTCACGGTCCACACGGAGCTCTGCCTTTGTAGAGGACACCCCCACGCTGTTCTCGGCCAGGCAGCGGTAGACACCCATGTCTGCTGGCACCACAGCCGTGATGATGAGCTGGTGGCCACCCTGCTGGTCCTCACTGATCATGTAGTGGTCGTCCTCCTCCAGCATCCTCCCATCCTTGAACCAGCGCACAGTGGGCACAGGCTGGCCTGTCACCACACAGTCAAAGCTCACAGGGTACCCATCCAGCACCTCCTGATTCTGTAGCTCGGTCAGGAACACCGGGGCTAGGAGGGAAGGGTAGGGCGTACAGCACGTCAGCCCTGGGCTCCCCTCAGCTACCCCAGCTGCCAGCAGTTCAGTGCTGCATGGCGCCCATTCATGTGAGTGCTTATAGACTGATGGCCAAACAGAATTCTCCCTCTGCTGACTGAGCTATCCCCTCCTCCCCATGCTCTGGAAGAGTCCTGTCTTTGCCAGCCTGGTTCCCAAGCTCCCATGAGGTCAGAGAGATAGCAGACAAGAAATGGGGAGGAAGGGGAAGTAAAGGGAAGGCCAAGGCTGGCAGTCTGGAACTGGAAGCACACAAGCAGCTCAGAAGTAAAGAGGAGGAATGATGCTGTGGGTTGTCAACGATACCCCCTTTAGGCTATCATTATGATGGTAATCATTATGAGGGTAATGATGTTCCCTGTTAGAGAGACAGAAGTAAAAAGCGAAATGACTTTTCAATTAACTTTAGTTGCCGGAGTGGGAAATGGGGTTCAGACTGGACTATGTGGGACCCTACTTTTTATACAGATTACATCTCAAACCCTCATGGGGGAAAAAAATAAATCCCTAAACTCCAGGAACTCAGTATTCCCAAACATATTTCATAGAATAGGATTCTGAGGCTCAAAGAGGCAGAGCTAGAATTTAAACTGAGCTTTGTCTCACCCCAAAGTCAGGGCTCTTTCCAGCTCAGTGGACTGCATCTGTGCACAACCAGAAGCTAAAGCCCAGCCACCTCCTTGAGTCTTCAGCTGATGCTGGATCGCCAGCCTGGCTTTGCTCGTCCTCCCCGCGTACAGCTTGCAGACTCACCAGCCTCTGCCGTCAGCACTGGCTCCAGGGGGGCTGAAGGTGGGGGTGCCACCTTGCCAATGCGCATCTCCACCCTGCGCGGTCCCAGCTCAGACAGGCTGACGTCCACGCAGATGCCCAATACGCCAAACATTTCCTGGAAGCGGCTGGCTGCCCGGCGGGCCTCCGCCAGCGTCTCAAAGCAGATGCAGATGGAGTGCTCATCTTCGCGGTACGTCTGCCAGTCCCCAGGCTCCTCAGGCTCGGCCTTGCCCTCGTCGGCGCTGAAGAAGATCTCCTCGTCTGAGACCTCCGCTGGGCCTTTCGTGCGGAAGAGGCGGTGCAGCCGCCGGGCGGCCCGGCGGAAGGTGTCATCCAGCTCACCCCCGGAGGAGCTCTCGTTCTCACTCTCTGTGCCACTGACCACCACGTTGGCGCTGTGGGCCACATGGCCAAACTGGTTGCTCACCTGACAGGTGTAACGGCCGGCGTCGGCCCGGCTCAGGCTAGTGACCAGCAGAGAGCAGGTGCCGTCCGCAAGCTGGCCAGTGTGGTGGTGCCGGCTGTCCATCAGTTCCACACCATCCTTCAGCCAGCGGGCGCACACGTCTGTCTTGCTGGACACGACGCACTCCAGATGCAGGACGTCTCCCACCTGTGCCACGGTGTCCCCAAACGTGCAGCGGAGCACGGGCCCCTCCTGCTGCTGCATCTCCTTCCGGACCTTATAACCCTTGAAGGCCGCCTGGATCTTCACTGCGGCCTGGTCCAAGGTCGGGTCACCCAGGGCCCCAGCGCTCACGTCTCCTGGTGGTGGGTGTACTGCAGGTGGCTTCTCCTGCGACGTCCCGGAGGGGGCTGCTGGGGCCCCAGCCTGTGTGCACAGGTAAGGTAGGGTGCCTGAGGCCCAGGGCAGGCAAAGGATGCGGCAGGGACACACCCAGGGCCGGGGGCAGCAGAGCCCGGGCCTCCTGCCCCAGCCCTACGCCTTGCTCCAGCACGCCTCCCGCCTGCCGCTCGCTCTCAACCGCACTCCCTTCACTGAGGCCGAGCACCTGAGCGCTTCTGCTGCTGACAGAAAGCAAGTCTACCCTCCCTGAAACTGCTTTCCCCAGAGCGGGACAGAGCTGTGAGGAAAACCAGAGAGATCGGTTCCAGCTCTTCAGGAAAAGCCTTTTAACAGCCACGTGGATGGATGGATAGGTAGATGAACCGTAGCTGGGTCGGTAGCTGGATGACCAATAGATGGTGGGTGGGAAAATGACTGGATAAACGAGTGCTGGACGGACTGATGGACAGACAGTGGATAAATGATGCGTGGATGCATGATGGAGTGGCAAAAATCTAAGAAACGTGGGCCCCTCCCTGCAGGTCAAGCGGGAGACTCACCTTGCTGGCCAGTGGCGAGGTGCTGGGCCTCCCAGCCTTCTTGAGGTAGGTAACCAGCGAAGGCGTGTCTGCACGGGACTCATCGTCAGAGCTGGTGTGCGAGAGGTCGGCCTCGCCCGTGCGTGCCAGCTCGTCGGCCGTGGAATACTCTTCTGAAAGGTCAGGCGCGGCCTCCTCGGCCTCCTGCCGCGGGCCCTGCGGGCGGCCGTCCTCCTCGGGCAGCTCGCTGATGGAGTCCAGCGTGGGCTCGCGGCTCATGCGGCGCTTCCGGGCCAGCGCCTCCCACAGCAGGTGCAGGTCGCCCTCCTGGGCGGCCTCAGGGGGCAGGCTGGGCTGAGCAGGGCCCTCCTCCCCAGATTCTGGGCTCAGCACCACTGAGGAGGGCGGGAGACTGGTCAGTTGGACAAGCACAGTGACCCCGGCCGGCCTTGGCTACTGCCCACAGTTCCCTTTAGCGGCCTCTGCTGCCTGCCTGCTCCAGTACTCTTGCCTGGAGAATCCCATGGACGGAGGGGCCTGGTGGGCTGCAGTCCATGGGGTCGCTNATGCGCTGTGAGCTGAGCCAGGCGGGCAGCAGCGTGGAGTGGCGCAAGGGCTCCCTGCAGCTCTTCCCGTGTGCCAAGTACCAGATGGTGCTGGACGGCACAGCCGCTGAGCTGCAGGTGCACGGGGCCGAGCAGGAGGACGCTGGCCTCTACACCTGTGACACGGGCCACGCGCAGAGCACCGCCAGCCTCTCGGTCCGGGGTGAGCCTCCCACTGGCCCCTGCCCTCCCCCAGTCCCTGGGCCCCCCTAAAACCAGCAGGCCCCTTGATGGTCAGCTCTGAGCGCCCCTCCCTGCTCCCCCGGCCCCTGGGCCCCTTGATTAGCAGCTCTGAGCGCCCCTCCCTGCTCCTCCCCAGCCCCCAGGCCCGTTTTTAAGATGGAGCTGCAGAGTGCCGAGCAGGAGGTGGGCGGCGTGGCCCGGCTTTGCTGCCAGCTGAGTGACTCAGCGGCTGGGGTCCCTGTGCTGTGGCTCAAGGAGGGTGTGGAGCTGCACGTGAGTCCCAAGTATGAGATGCGGCGCCAGGGGGCCACGTGTGAGCTGCTGATCCGCGGGCTCGAGGCCACAGATGTGGGCGAGTACAGCTGCGTGGCGGGCAGCCAGAGGACCCTGGCCTTCCTCAGAGTCAAAGGTGAGCACCCCCTGCCTCACCCACCATGTCCCAGTCAGGGCAGGCTGGCCACAGGCTGGGAAGGGGCACGAGCAGCCCCACACCCCACAGCCGCCTGCTTCCTCCCAGCAGAGGCGCCCCCAGCCCAGCCCTGTCCCCAGGAGCTCAGTGTCACGAGCGGGAGCTGTGTTTGTGAGCACAGTGGGTGCTGAATCCCCCATGGGGCAGGCAGCGGCTGTGGCAGGAGACGAGTGCGAGAGTGCCTGGGAGGCTTCCTGGGGAGGAAGTGGGGTCGGGGACATGGGAGCTTGGCTTGGGTGCTCTGACCTGGCTGGTGAAGGCCCCCTTCGCCCGCCAGAGCCTGAGGTGACCATCGTGCGGGGCCTGGTTGACACCGAGGTCCAGGCTGATGGGGAAGCAGAGTTCAGCTGCGAGGTGTCACAGGCTGGTGTGGATGCGGAGTGGCGCCTGCAGGGCCTGCCGCTGCAGAGCAACGAGGTGACCGAAGTAGCTGTGCAGGGTGGCCACACCCACACCCTGCGGCTGAAGAGCGTGACCCCGGAGGACGCCGGCACTGTATCCTTCCACGTGGGCTGCCACACGTCCTCTGCCCAGCTCACCGTCCGAGGTAGCAGGAGCCGGGTTTCACTGCACTTGCGGGCCGGAACCCCCCTTGGTTAAGACCTTGTCAGGGGACCATGAGATGTGGCAAGGCTTCCTGCCTTTGAGGGTGGGGAGCTGGGGCTGAATGACTGATTCTGGGGTGACCCAAGATGTTGCAGTAGAGCGGCCCCCAGTATGCCTGTCTTCAGGAGTTGGGGCTGGGATGCTGGGGGCAGGCCCAGGGGCCTGGGAGGGGGCTCTGATGGTGCGGGGCAGGGCATCTCCAACACGGAGGCTGATGCCGTGCCTCTACCCCTCCCTCACCCCGTGCAGTTCCTGAGGTGACCATCCTGGAGCCCCTGCAGGACGCTCAGCTCAGCGAGGGCCAGGACGCCCACTTCCGGTGCCGACTGTCGAGGGCTCTGGGCCAGGAGGCCCACTGGGCCCTGGGAGGGGTGCCCCTGCAGGCCAACGAGATGAACGACATCACGGTGGAGCATGGCACGCTCCACTTGCTCACGCTGCACAAGGTGGTGACCCCCAGGCCTCCTGTGCCCTGGCAGTGCTTCCGGGGCCCTCCCACCTGCTCCCCCGAAGGCTGGGAGAGAGGGAAGTCTCCAGCTCCGGTGCCGCTGGGCTGGGGACTTGCACAGTCGGGGCGGTTGAAGTGGCAGTGCCAGCCTGACACGTGCGTCTCTGTTCCATCAGGTGACCCTTGAGGACGCTGGAACCATCAGTTTCCAAGCGGGCTCCTGTCGCTCGGAGGCCCAGCTGAAGGTCGCAGGTGGGCAGCCCCCTCCTGCAGCCAGCATCCCCACTTGTGCGTGCCCACATGTCCCTACCTGAGGAACTGTCGGCGGGTGCTGAGGCCGGAAATCTGAGCCTTCCAGCAGTGATCTTGCTGTGGGCTGGCAATTTTGCACCCTTAACCACTAAAGCCACTGGCGGTGGGCTAGTGAAGATACGCTTGAGAAATTGTGGCGTGTGAGGGAGTCCTCACGTAGGGTCAGGGCTGCGTGCAGGGGGAAGGTGGGGAGGGTGGTTGCTGGGGACTTGGGCCCTGAGGTTGAGGCAGGGTCTCCTGGGCCTCTACCCTCCATATAGCTACTCCTGCGATTTAGGTTCCCACGCTCTTATTTATACACACCTGCGTACCCGACAGGCTCTCAGATGTTGGTCCAATAGCAGACCTGGGACACATGAGTGCTTTGAAAGATGCTAAACCAGACATGGGAAATAAGATTTAAGGACCTTCTACTTGTTATCCTTTGTCCCCAGAATTGGTCATCTCTGAACGCCTCCCCCTCACCTGCTGTCCTGCTCCTGGTTTGCGTATTGGTCCCATCCGTCTGCCATCTCTTGACCATCAACCCATCCACCGCTTATCCATTCATCTACCTGTACATGCATCCATCCATCCCTCCCTCTGTTCCATCTGTCCATCCATTTATCCCACATCCATCTATTCAACCACCCATCCATTCATCCACCATCCATTCTCTATCCATCTATCCAGCCACAGTCTGTTATCTCTCATGCACGCGTTTATCCACCGCCATCATCTATTCATCATTATCTATACATCCGTGCACCATCTACCCATGCATTTGGTATCTACCCATCTGTCTACCGTCCACCCACCATCATCCATCTAACCATCATTCTACTGACATCCTTCCTTATGTCCGTCTGGCCACCCGTCCATACGTCTACCATCTACCTGTCCATCCACCTATCCATCCACTATCCTTCCCTCCGTCATCCACCTGTTATCTGTCCATCATATGTTTATTAACTACCTTGAGGGGCCAGATGCAACTCTGCCCTCAGGGAGCCCCCAGTCTGCTGGGGGAGGAGTGGGGCAGGAAAGTGTGCCCTGAGGCCCTGGTGTCCCCACCGAGTCTTCATGTGCCAGCTCTGTGGCCTCTAGGGCTGGGAAAGGCTCCAGAATGCAGCGTCCTCAAGCTGGACGCCGGGAGAGGGCCATATCCTGGGTGTCCTGAGCAGAGCCGGGTGGGATGGGCCTTGTGTGTCGTCAGAGTGGGCATCTGTGAGGGGCAGCATGGAGTGGGGTTGGGTCTTGCAGGCCCCACGGAGGGTCGTACCTTGGCCCTGCCCGTTTGTGGTGAGCTGGCTCACGTACAAACACGAGCTGCCGCTTCAGACAGAGCTGTGAGCCTAGGGTGGCGAGGATGGGCAGACTCGGGAGCCATGCTGGAGATGGAATAGGGAGCTGGCAGACAGGTTAGGGGTGTGGTTAGATGTGCACGCCTGTGAGGACACGGAGTGACTGGTGTGGGCCTGGGACAGGCGTGTCAATGTGCACGCCTGGGAGGGACGTGGGGCGCTTTGCGGAGGGCCTGGCTGGGGTGGGTGTGCCAGAACACAACAGGGTCTGGGAAGCCCCCTGGACTCGCGCCCTGCATAGCAGGTCAGGGAAGGAGGCCATTCTGCACTAGGGCCCCAGAACCTTAGGGCCAGGGGACCTCAGGGGACATCTGGACACATGGCCCTCTGAGGATGGGATAAGCATCTGCTTCCAAAGCCCCAGGAAGTAGGGCTCACTTCCCTAGCAGACCCCGTCCCTCTCAGAGAGCTGGGCCCCACGACTTCAACTTTCTGTGCTGCCCCAAACCCCTTAAGGATCGCTTCCATGGGACTCGAGGCTTCTCAGTTCTCCCTTACTGGAAAGGGTGTAGATGCGGGACATTGGTCTCATTTGATGGAGTCAAACATGTCGTGAAGGGCGCTGTAGGGTGCAGGGGGGCTGAGATGGCTCTCCACAGACTCCCTGTGGGTGGTCTCCTTGTCTCATCCCGTGAGCAGGGGGTGCCAGCCGGCCAGGGGCGATCTCGACACCCCATCCCCAGGCTGCCTCCAGCATGGTGGGCCCAGGTTAGCCCCAGATGGTGGACCCTGGTGTGGCCCCGCAGACCCAGGGCACCCCATCTCCCCTCCTTTTGCCCTCTCGCACAGAGGCAGCACCGTGCCTGGTACGTGGCTTACAGAACGTGGACGTCTTTGCGGGGGAGGTGGCCACGTTCTCCTGCGAGGTGTCCCGTGCGGGTGGGCCGGAGGCCCACTGGTGGCTGGATGGGACCCTGCTGCAGGACGGCCCCCAGAGCGCCATCTCCGTGCGTGATGGGACCGTCCACTCCCTCACGCTCTCAGGCCTGGGGGTGGCTGACTCAGGCACCGTCACCTACCGAGCAGGGTCCCTGGTCTCCAGGGCCAAGTTGTTGGTCAAAGGTACCAGCCGATGGAACCCTGCCCTGTGCTGGAACTTCTGCTCTGCTACCCCTGCACGCTTCCTGCGGGCTTCCTGGGTGGGGGTTTGGGGACTGACCCCCAGGATGCAAGGGGCATCTTTCCATGTGTGCCAGGGGTGGGCGCTGTGGGCAGGCAGCAGTCCTAGCTGGTGGAAGAGAAAGGTCGGACTCAGCAGTGATGCTGGAGCCGACCCCGTTTCCACCTGCTCACGGGGCCCTGGGCCTGGCTGCCCCTTCCTCGGGCACGCATCCAGAGAGCAGCCTGGAGGTGAAGGCAGCCTTCCCAGCCCGGGGCTTGGCCTGCACTGTCCTTGCTTGTAGCTGCTTCCGCTGCTGTGGGTGTGGTCAGGGTCTTGTGCCCTTCTGGGAAAGAGCTAGCCATTGGAGAGGGGAGCGGGCGTCCAGGGAACTCCCTCAGCCCACTCTCAGTACAGGTATTGCGCATTCTTGGCACGACAGCCCAGTGTGGTTTCAACCATTTGGGGCCCAGTTTCTCAGCTGGCCTCCTCTGTGCTTTCGCACGGTAAACGTGGGCACTTGCCCAGATCCCGGGGCAGCCCATTTGTTGAATGGGATGTCAGCAAGTGGAGATGGGGTGGGCTCCCCGAGGGGGTGGGTGACAAGGCCCCTGGAGAAGGGGTGAGTTGGACTGGGGATGCCCCGTGCGCAGCAGAGCTTTGGATCCTGAACGGGCCCGAGGGCTTTCAGGTGTGGGTTTTGTGCCCTACTAGGGCACCAGGTGTCCCGGGCTAGAGGAAGTGGGGGCTCAGAGGGACCAGTGGTAGGAGGGGCCCCGCAGATAGAGACTGAACCAACAGGGCGGTCTGCTGCACGTGGGGGGGCGAGGGGGCAAGGCTGGCCCCACGCAGAGGGCCCTGGGTCGCTGGGCGGGTCCCCTTTCCGCCACAGCCCCGCTTCTGCTTGCCTCTGAGTCGCTGACGCTGACTGCAGAGGGTGGGTGGGCCGCAGTCACGCAGCTCCGGCTGACACGTGCCTGGCCTGTCGGCCGACAGATCCCACAGTGGAAGTGGTCAGTGCCATGCGGGACCTGGCAGTGGTGGAGGGCGGCCCAGCCGAGCTCCTCTGCCAGTACTCACGGCCCGTGCAGGCCGCGTGGAAGATGGACGGGCAGGCGGTGTGTGCGGACGGGCACCGCGTCGTCACCGAGCAGGACTGGACCGTGGCCAGGCTGTCTTTCAGGCCGGCCTTGCCCCGGGACAGCGGCATCTATTCTTGCGAGGCCGCGGGCACCCGCGTGGTGGCCCTGCTGCAGGTGCAAGGTGAGGCCGCCCGGCGGGCAGCCCCGGGCCCAGGACAGCTGCGCTGAGGCGCAGTGGCAGGCAGTGGCAGGACGCGGGAAAGAGGGGCTCCCAGGAGGCAGATCCTAGGCCCTGAGCCCAGCCACCCAGACCCCTTCTCGTCCCCAGGCAGTCTGATGGAACAGCTGGGAAGCGGGGCAGAGGCTGCTTGAAGGACCTGCATCCCAAACACCCTGTCGGGGAGGGATGGAGGCCGAGGCTGGCAGGTAGATGAGCAGGTCTGAGGCCTTTGGGACCATAGGCGGGGCTGGGTCCTAGAGCAGAGGAGGGCCACTGGGCTGACTCCCTGAGTCCCGGGTTCAGACCCCAGCGCGGCCCCTTCCTGGGCTGGTCACTCAGAGGACACTCTGAGCCCTGCTTCCCCATTTGCAGCACAGCAGGGGTACCCCATGGGGGACACGGAGCAGCTCTGCAGGGGAGCGGGCGTCATTTGGCTGCAGCCACATTCAATTGGGAAAACCTGAAATGTTCCCAGGGGTGAGAGCTGGCAGTTTTCAGGGGCCATCCAAAACGGGAAGAGCAGGTGGGGCCCGGTCTGGGCCACGGTCCCCCTGAGGTCACTCGGATTCCATTCACAGACTACTTCCATAGCTATGTGGTTAAACACCTTTTGTTTGGCCCCTGGGGGCCCAACAGTGGACAGACAAAGCTCCCTCCCTCCACGGGTGGCTTTCCTGTGGAAGGTGAAGGAATGTGATGGGAGCAGTGGGAGGTGAAGGAGTGTGATGGGAGCTGTGGGAGGTGATGGAATGTGATGGGAGCAGTGGGAAGGAGCTGCAGTGTGAGCTGGTCTGAAGGAGGAAGCTGGGGCAGGGGCTTGGGGACGTCTAGGGCAGAGCCTTTGGGCCCCAGGCAGGGAGTAGAGAACGAAATGCAGGAGATGGCAGGAGGGAGGCCTCAGGGGCTCGCCACTACTGCTGTAAAATCTGGGATTGTGTAGAGATAGGAGTTAACGAGGGTGAGCTCCAGCAGTGACTGTAGGCCCAACCTTCCCCCTCCCCCCACCCCCA
>SJYV01003068.1:0-11131 GCA_006410875.1 Neotragus pygmaeus | reverse complement strand
CTCTTAGCTGCCGAGAGCAGCCGCAGCCTTGATCTGGCTGGGCGCGGCCGTCCAAGCACCGCGCCGATGTGGGACACACGCATCCCTGAGTCCCTGTTGGTTCTGTCAGTTCTGACGGGGAGTAAAGGAGCCAGGGAGATGGGGGAGTCTGGCCTGTGATGTGAGCAGACCTGGGCCAGGAGGGCAGCAAGAAGGATATGGATGGGCGCTGTGGGTCCTCGGCTCTGGGGAGGTCCAGGCCTGCGCAGCAGCCTGTGCAGCCTGGGGTGCCGCTGTGCTGCGTCCCTGCCTGACCGCACTCCTGGCTGCCGCCCCTCACCTTGCTTTGTGTCCTTTGCTCCACTGGCCGGGCTCCCTGCTGCCCCCCACCCCTCCCTCTTCATTCCCACCGCAGTGTCCCCTCCAGGCGCTTCTGCTTCCTGGAAACCTCCCCTTCCTGGCTCAGGCACGCCCATCCTCAGAGATCTGCCTCCTCCAAGAAGCCCCCTGGAGCTTGAAGGCCCTGGTGTCGGTACCAGGGGCCCGTCATGGGAGTGGGCTCTCGGAGGTGGCAAGCCCTTGGGCCCAGGTGCTGAGCTGAATCTGGGGCCTGGCATGCCCAGGCCCGACACCCTGGCTTCCGCGGAACATGCATAGCTGCTGTCACTGACTCCTGGCCTCTGTGTGCAGAACTGGAGCAGGCTGAGAATGAGGGCAGAGAGATGTCTGGTCCGAGTGAGTGAGGGGAGCAGCCCAGTGGGTCTGTTAGCCCTGGCTGGGGGAGGAAAAGAAGGGAACAGTTTTCCGGAGGCCCATGCTGTAGCAGAGCTGAGAGGCAGGAGCCTCTGGCTGCAGCCTCGGGTGAGTTTTCAGTCTCTGAACATTTGTGAGGCTTCTTACCTGTTAGGTGGAGTGGACTCTCCTTCTTAACCAAGGCCTGGTGATGGCGTGGGGATGGCCAGGGCCTTAGGGCGTCCCTGTGTGGCTCCTCCTGGTGGACATCCAGACAGCCGCCCCCTGGCCGCATCCTCTGAGGCCCTTCGTCCTGAGGGGGGCTCTCACACACGACTCTTGGGTGCTGGGTAGGAAAAGCCCTGAGCACGCCTTGAGCCACTGTCTTTCTGCAGCCAAGAACACGGTGGTGAAGGGCCTGGAAAACGTGGAGGCGCCCGAGGGCGGCGAGGCGCTGTTCGAGTGCGTCCTGTCCCAGCCGGAGGTGGCTGCCCACACCTGGCTGCTGGATGATGAGCCCGTGCGCAGCTCTGACAATGCCGAGGTGGTCTACTTCGAGAACGGCCTGCGGCACCTGCTGCTGCTCAAAAACCTGCGGCCGCAGGACAGCTGCCGCGTGACCTTCCTGGCGGGGGACATGGTGACGTCTGCCTTCCTCACCGTCAGAGGTTAGACTTGTGGGCTCGGGAGGGCGGTTCTCTGTGGTTCCCCAGCTGGTGTCCCCCTGCAGGAGTGCAGGAGGGTAGGGGTCGGGGTGGCTGGTCTGAGACCCCTCCAGGGGGTAACCCACATCAAGGTTGATGCGGGGGCTGTTGCTGGGACCACAGGGGGGCATCTCTCTCAGACCCGTCCTCCTAAATGCTGCGCACCACAGCGGGGTGGGACGGAGTGGGTTGGAGCCCCTATGCAGGACTCTTCACCTCTCTCACCAGATCCCGTGGGGATGGTGATGAGGCTGGGGACACAGGTCATGTGAGCCTCTCACCGCCCTCCCAGGAGATGTCACCTGGGGGTGGGGTATGGGGGCTGGGGTCACAGGAGAGGGCCTAGGTTCCTGAGACCCACCCCCAATGTTGGATATTTGGCTGGGAGTCATAGGCAAGGGCCAAAGAAGGCAATGGCACCCCACTCCAGTACTCTTGCCTGGAAAATCCCGTGGATGGAGGAGCCTGGTAGGCTTCAGTCCATGCTAAGGGTCAGACACGACTGAGCGACTTCACTTTCACTTTTCACTTTTATACATTGGAGAAGGAAATGGCAATCCACTCCAGTGTTCTTGCCTGGAGAATCCCAGGGACGGGGGAGCCTGGTGGGCTGCAGTCCATGCTAAGGGTCAGACACGACTGAGCGACTTCNGTGTTAGCAAGTGATCTAATTGCATCCCCTGTCTCTTATACACATCTAGATGTGTATAAGAGACAGGGACGGGGGAGCCTGGTGGGCTGCAGTCCATGCTAAGGGTCAGACACGACTGAGCGACTTCCCTTTCACTTTTCACTTTCATGCATTGGAGAAGGAAATGGCACCCCACTCCAGTACTGTTGCCTGGAGAATCCCAGGGACGGGGGAGCCTGGTCGGCTGCTGTCTCTGGGGTCGCACAGAGTCGGACACGACTGAGTGACTTAGCAGCAGCAGCAGCATAGGCAAGGGCTAGGGCAGCAGGGGTCATAGGGACTCCTCCACTGGGCGCCTGGCTGCTTGGTGGGGGGTGCAGAGAGGTGGGGGAGCTGGGGCCTTGGGAAGGGCAGTGATCTCTGAGACAGGAGATTGCGGGGTGGTCGTGCTGGGGATGTTGATCTCTGAGGCTGCTCCCAGAGGTGGGAGGAGCGGGAAGCTAGGCGCTCTCCTCTGCTCCGGGGCTGTGGGCCGGGGGTGACATGGGTGTCTCTGAGTGCCCCCAGGTCCCCCCGGCCCTGTGCTCACACTGCCACCCTACCCCGCCTCACAGGCTGGCGTCTGGAGGTCTTGGAGGCGCCCCAGGATGTGACCGTGCGCGCCGGGGGGCAGGCCAGCTTCAGCTGCACCCTTAGCGAGACGGTGCCTGTGGGCGAGGCGACTTGGTACATAAACGGAGCCTCCGTGCAGCCCGATGACACGGACTGGACCGTGGCCGCCGACGGCAGCCACCACGCCCTGCTGCTGCACCGGGCCCAGCCGCACCACGCCGGCGAGGTCACCTTTGCGGCCCGCGATGCTGTCGTCTCCGCGAGGCTCACTGTCCTGGGTGCGTGGCTTGGGCCTGCCTGCCGTACCTCAGGCCCAGGGCTCTGGGGCAGGTGGGTGGGGGGACGCGGCATTTCTGCTTCAGAAGCTGCTGGGGGATGTCCGTGGCCCCACACGTGGAGTGGGCTCGGGGCACACACTCTTCCTGTGAGTCCAGTGCACCATTGTCAGCCCCGCAGAAGGACGGGGCTGAGGGCGCGGCTGCTCACAGGCCTCGGGAGCAGACACCGGCGTGGAGGGCTGCGGGCGCAGGCTGCCCTGACCACCTCCCCGCCCCACAGGCCTCCCCGACCCCCCAGAGGACGCAGAGGTGGTGGGACGCAGCGGCAGCTCCGTGACATTGTCCTGGGTGGCCCCCACGAGCGATGGCGGAGGGGGTCTCCGGGGCTACCGGGTGGAGATGAAGGCGGCAGCCACGGGAGAGTGGCAGCTGTGCCAGGATCTGGTGCCCGGGCCCGAGTGCGTGGTGGCTGGCCTGGCCCCCGGGGAGACCTACCGCTTCCGTGTGGCTGCAGTGGGCCCGGCGGGTGCTGGGGAGCCCGTGTGCCTGCCCCAGATGGTGAAGCTCGGTGAGTGGCTGCCTTAGTCTTGGTTGGCGAGGGCGGGGGCCCGGCTTGCAGCCTCAAAGCCTCTCTCAGCTGAGAGTCCCCGCCCGCACCCTTGCTGACCCTGATCCCTGTTCCCAGCAGAGCCCCTGGAGCCCAGGCCTGCAGCCCCCGCCCCCGAGAGCCGGCAGGTGGCGGCGGGGGAGGACGTGTGTCTGGAGTGTGAGGTGGCTGAGGCGGGTGAGGTCGTCTGGCTGAAGGGGACGGAGCGCATCCAGCCGAGCGGGCGCTTCCAGCTGCTCTGCCAGGGCCAGCGGCAGATGCTGCTGATCCGGGGCTTCTCCGCAGAGGACCAGGGAGAGTACCGCTGCGCCCCTGCACGGGACTCAGCCTCTGGGTCAGCTGCTGCTTTCCAGGGTATGTCTCCCAGGGCCCTCTGTGCGGAGGGGAGGAAGGGGCCCTGGGGTGTGGAGTGGGCCAACCCGCTTCCTCACTGACCCTTTCTTGAGAAACTGCTGGATGGACATCCCTCACATTAAGGACTGAGGCCTAGGGTGGGGAGATGCACCAATCGGTGTGGCTCAGCCTCCTGTCAGAGCCCATATCACTGACGTCTGAGGTCACATTGTCCCCTGGTCAATGCCCCACCTTGGTGCCCCCTGCTGGCTCTTTGAATCCTTGCATGCCTGCTGTCTGAGCCCCCTGCACCTGCGCTGCCCCTGGCCTGGGGTTTCCTGTGTTCAGCTGCTCTTGTGCAGGAGGGAGAATGAGGCCTAGAGAGGGCTGTTCAGAGCCTCTAAAACCTTGTCAAGATTGTGCATCCGAGCTCTCGGGGCCCAAGCAGGCAGCTGCTGCTGCTGCTAAATCGCTTCAGTCATGTCTGACTCTGTGCGACCCCATAGACGGCAGCCCACCANCCTGACCAGGGATCCAACCTGTGCCCCTGACTGGGAATGTGGAGTCTTAGCCCCTGGACTACCAGGGAAATCTCCCTGACCACTTTTTGAAATATCCTGTTCCCTGCTTGTGCCCACAAAATGATGTATGGGTCAATAATTTTAGATTTAATGTATGTGAAATTAAGCATATTGATGAAAAATTGTCTATTTAGTAAATTTTTACATAGGAAGCATTTAAAAAAAACCCTTCATCACTTATTTGATCCATTAATTCAGTCAAACATCTATGAGCTATTGTCCCTACTACAAAAAATTCACACTCCAAAACAAGGAGCAACTGTTTGGCACCCACTTTCACTTTCAATAGATGAGAACTATGCTGATTTACACATGATAAAAACAATATGGAGGCCTCTCCAATCCTCTAGTCTTAGACTGGAAGAAATGGATTTTGTTTGAATGAGCGGCTATTAAACCAAATGATTCCTAACACATCTTTCGCCTTCATCAGTATATACCACAGTTGGGCTCAGCAACAGCTGTTGTCAAAATAGGCCTTATTTCCTCCCAGTGCTGCTTCAAGGTACAGAACATGAAGGTGTAAATACATCTGTCTTCTGCCATTTGCAGTTCTACTGGCCTTGCGAATGTCTTTGAGTAAGACAGATGGTCCCTGACACTGCACAGGCTTTCAGGGATGTATCTTTCCATAAATAAGGGGGCAGATGTGAAGCGTGGTAAGCACACGTCTATCCCCTGAAGGTTTGGGTTGAGGTTTCCATCTAAATTTGGTTATTTAAATATAGGATCCTAAGCAATCCTTGGAAATCTCTATGCTAGAATGCATTTTTTAATGTTTATTTTATGCCATTATGGCAAATATCTAGGACATGGAATATATATTTGTAACTAGATATAATATCAGGTGTATTGGAACTTAATGCCTATAAATGAGTCCGCTCTGTGTTCTCTTCCTACATAATTAATGTCAAATACATCTGTAAGTTTTATTTTTTAAATGCTAGAAAACACATTTCACTGAAGCAAAGTTAGAGTAAATTAGGATTTCCACAATGACCTGGAAAATTAAAAGCTGTTTGCTCATCACTCTGGTGACCTTAATGTGGTCATCAAAATCCTCAGGAAACACAATAAAACTTGATGGAAATAATGCAAGTGAGCTAACTGCAGCTTAAGAATTGCTGCTGCTGCTGCTGCTGCTAAGTCACTTCAGTTATGTCCGACTCTGTGCGACCCCATAGACAGCAGCCCACCAGGCTCCTCCATCCCTGGGATTCTCCAGGCAAGAGTACTGGAGTGGGGTGCCACTGCCTTCTCCATCTTAAGAACTGGTCACAGTAAAAAAAATTTTTAATAAAAATGAAATTAATGTAAATCTTAAAATCTAAAGAGAGAAATCTAATGATTCAAACCATTAGATGTGCTTTGGGATGTGCTTCAAATCTCAGCATATGTCAAAAATGGAAATTCAAGGAATACCTTACTCTCTCAAAACAAGTACTACTTTTGGTTAGTCAAAATACATGTATGTCAATGACACTGCTAAGTGTTGAGATAGTAAAACCACAAACTACACTCTGATAATTCTATGACCAAACAGTACTATAAGAATTATACAGACAAGGGCAGGAAAGCCTGGCATGCTGCAGTCCATGGGGTCTCAAAGAGTCAGACATGACTAAAAGACTGAACGACAACAACGAATTATAAGTAATATCACAATAGCAATTTCTGAATACAGTCAACAAACTCTTCAGAAAATGGTTTAAGAGTATTAGGTCTTATAATCTAGCAGTAACCTGCATAAGTTATGAATACTATCATCAAAGTGTTTTTTGTCACTGTAATCTGTGTTAATAGGAAGAGAAAAAAAGAATAGTAGGAGAGGAGGGGAAAAAAAAAGAGTGGATGGGGTAATTTATGGAGCACTAAAGCTCTGCCACAAGTAAAGAATTCATTATAGACAACAGACATATGGAAGAAAAAAACTAATAAAATGAGTTTTTGGTGGATGAGTATGTATGTGAGTGCGTATGTATGGAGTGACAAAAGATAAACAAGGCAAATTCATTAAACTGTTAACAATTCGGAAAATCTGGGCATGCAGCAATTCCCTTTTTTATTAAAATAATTAATTTATTTTAATTGGAGGATAATTTCTTTACAATATTGTGGTGGGTTTTGCCATGCATTGACATGAATGACCCTCGGGTACATATGTGTCTCTACAACCTGAATCCCCCTCCCACATCCCTCCCCAGGAATTCCTTTTACTGGTCTAATAACATATTTTTCCCCAGTAGGTCTAAATGAATCTCTATCAAAATTTTGGAAATTAAAAGCCAAGTACTCATTATGGGACAAATATTAATTTTTCTCTTTAAACACTTTAAGAAAGGACATGCTAAAAAGAATTTTAAAATTTTGCAAAAATAAAAGGCTTTAAGAACTGAGATAAAAACCCAGCAAAAAATATGATACATGGATCTTAAACTAATATTAATTTCAAAGCACACAATTAAAATTCCTATCACTTAATTCATTCATAAATAATTATTATATTATCTAGGATACAAGGAACATAATACACATGCTCTAAAAAATCTAGGAACTGTAATCAAGTTTTTAAAAAGAAAAGGAAACATAAAAGTTATGTAAGTTCATACAGTATGGTAGCTTAGGAAGAGACTAGATGATAAATAGTTTCTACCCATCTAAGGACAGACAGAATAGCAAGAGGGAGAGTAAAAGAGGTGTGATGGAGTTTATCTTTTTATCATGGGAAGTTTCAAATATATGCAAAAGTAAGCTCACTTTCTAAGTATGTATTAGTCACTCAGTCATAACCAACTCTATGAGACTCAACAGACTATAGCCCACTAGGCTTCTCTGCCCATGGAGTTCTCCAGGCAAAAATATTGGAGTGGGTAGCCATTCCCTTCTCCAGGGGATCTTCCTGATCCAGGGATCAAACTTGGGTCTCCTTACTGCAGGTGGATTCTTTACCGTCTGAGCCACCAGGGAAGCCCCCAGAAAACTCACTTTCTAATCCTCCCCACAAATAGTTTGAATTAAATTCTAACATCACACAATTTCAGGCATAGAACTTCAGTCACTATCTTAGAAATAAAATTAAAATCACGAAGAACAATTTTGAGTGTTCTTTCACTTATATTCAGGAAAGATAGACCAAAAAAGGTAGAATTATGTACTGACGTCTGTGAATGAAAAAATACTAAGATTATGATTCAAGATTTAGTCCCATTTTTATTTGATTCCATATCCCAGAAATATATCATTATCCAAAGAAAAAAGCCAGCTACCTGTAAATTTAAGTTCGTAACCCCTTTACTATTCATAGTGACTCTCATTTATTTTAAAATAAAGAAACTAGAAGAGGAAAGAGAAGTGTAAATTCTACTTAAGCTACTACTGAAGGGTTAAAAAGCTGAAATCAATTTTTAAAAATATAGCCAAATGATTTGTATCACAAGATGTCAGATTTTGGAGCTAGGTTTGCTGTTTCCCAGCTTATTCCCCATCGCCCCCCGCCCGCTTAATACACCACAAACTCAATTTCTACACTCAAAATAGGATCACTTTATAGGAAACACCACTCCACTAGACAGAGGGTCAATTTCGGTGTTACAGTGAAATCTAGAGCTCAAAGGCCTGGTCCCTGAGAATGATTAGTTCTTCTTACAAAAGTATCCCATGTCAGCACTTTACCACCTAGCACAACAATAATGACAGATTATTATATGTAAATGGTACCTCAATATAGATGTTTTTTCAAAGTATCAGAACCATGGTTGTCATATTAAGTTCTCTCTCCTTAGTCAAAATTTGGGGGCCATTATAAATCCAAATCATGTCCACAAAATCAAGAAAATGAAACTGTACTACTTTCGGACAAAGCCACAAGGCAGGAACTACAAGATTGAGTAGATGGATCTGGTTTTCATTAGCCAATACTAGTTCTTACAATTTGTCACTGCTTTCTTTTTTTCTATGAATGTATGTGTACATGCTTGTGCATGAACGTGTTTGCGCATTTTCTATACTTTGTACTTAGTCAGCTGACATTAAGTCTCATGTGGGCTGGAAGTGAAGAAAATAATCAAAACCACCCAAAGAAAAAATATGCTTTATTTTTATATATTTAATCCTCTAAAATAGCCATTTAAAAAGTATCAAGCCTGAGGCCTTACCCTGTTCGTTTGGTGATGGTACCAAGTGTCATTGGCTGCTTAATTTGGGCGAGAGGCATCAACACCATCAGGCTGGGGAGAGGAGAGAGTCGAGGGTTGCCAGGGTTGTTGTTGGCAAAATTATTGTAGGAGTCTTGGCTGTTGAGCTTCCCTATAAAGAGAAAAAAGAAAAGAAAAGCATCACCAAGAGAAGTTTCCTTCTCTGACAGGATTTGCACTTGCTCCACTAATCTTTTAAGAAAATTATCAAAGGCAGACATGATTCTAAAAGAATCATGACTATATGGAAGGGGGTAAAAAAACAAAGGACTCTGGTAATACCAAACATGACTTGACTATGAACAGAGACTGTAGTCTTTGAGGATGGAGGCTTGGAGGATACAGAATTGGGTAGATGTTAAATGGTTATACAAATAATTGGTATAAAACTGAATTTTATTATATTAGAAAAGAAATATAGGATAGTAAGACATTTGGTCCTTGGAAGAAAAGTTATGTCCAACCTAGACAGCATATTAAAAAGCAGAGGCATTACTTTACCAACAGAGGTCCGTCTAGTCAAGGCTATGGTTTTTCCAGTAGTCATGGATGGATGTGAGAGTTGGACTATAAAGAAAGCTGAGCACTGAAGAATTGATGCTTTTCAACTGTGGTGTTGGAGAAGGCTCTTGAGAGTCCCTTGGACTGCAAGGAGATGAAAGCAGTCAATACTAAAGGAAATCAGTCCTGAACGTTCATTGGAAGGACTGATGTTGAAGCTGAAACTCCAATCCTTTGGTCACCTGATGCAAAGAGCAGACTCGTTTGAAAAGACCCTGATGCTAGGGAAGACTGAAGGTGAGAAGGGAAGGGAACGACAGAGAATGAGATGATTGGATGGCATCACCAACTCTGTGGACATAATTTTGAGTAAACTCCGGGAGTTGGTGATGGACAGGGAGGCCTGGCATGCTGCAGTCTGTGGCACTGCAGAGTCAGACGTGACTGAGCGACTGAACCGAAGTTTTTAAAAATATATATCTAGGAATGGAGTTCCTGATCATAGTACATGAATGTTTGCATGGAGATAATAATTGTATGTTTAAGATTATGAGAAAATGCGAAACACTTTGATAAAGGAAATGATCCATTCACATTCCCACCATCAAAATATGACACTTCGAGTTCTTCTGTATCCACAATAGAATTTGGTGTTGTCACTCATTTTGATTTCAGCCATTCTGGGCAAATACGTGCCTGCTGCTGCTAAGTTGCTTCAGTCAGGTCCGACTCTGTGCGACCTCATAGACGGCAGCCCACCAGGCTCCTCTGTCCCTGGGATTCTCCAGGCAAGAATACTGGAGTGGGTTGCCATTTCCTTTTCCAATGCATGAAAGTGAAAAGTGAAAGTGAAGGCACTCAGTCATGTCTGACTCTTCGAGACCCTACGGACTATAGCCTATCAGGCTCCTCTGTCCATGGGATTTTCCAGGCAAGAGTACTGGAGTGGGTTGTCGTTGCCTTCTCCAAGCCAAATATGGGCCAAACAAGTTGCTGTTGTGCTTCATGAACTTATCTGTCATCCATTTATTTTCTTTGTTAAAATACCTATGTAAAGCTTTTGCCAGTTTTACAAACTGGGTTAATATTTTTGCTGAAATGTAATTCACACACCATAAGATTGATCCTTTTGAAGTATACAGTTCTGTGGTGTTTGGTATATTCTATAGAATGATACTAGGATTGCTATTTAATTTCAGAACATATACCCTTAGCAGTCACTCTTCTTTTCCCTACCCATCAGCTTTTGATACAGGAATCTGTCCAGTTTCTACAGATTTGTCTATTCTGGATAATTCATATAAATGGAACCATACAAGATGGCCTTTTGTGAGTGCTTTTTTCAATTATGTTTTCAATGTTTATTCATGTTGTACCATGTGTCAACAGTTCATTCCTTTTAATGGCTGAATAATATTGTACTGTATGGATATACCACATTTATACCAGCTGATGAATATTTGGGTTGTTTTAACAGGCCACTGTGAATAACGCTTCTATGAACATTAGTACATAGGTATTTATGTGGACTTGGGCTTCCAATTTTCTAGGGTACATACGACTAGGAGTGGAACAGTTAGGTCTATATTTAACCTTTTGAGGAACTGATAAACTATGGCTACACCAGTATATATGGGCCCCAAATTTTCCACATCCTCAACACCACTTGTTATGGTCTATCATTTTTATTTTATCCATCCTAGTGGGTGCGAAGAGATATCTCATTGTAGTTTTGAGTTGTGTTTTTTAAACATCTTTTTCATGTCCATTTTAGTTAATTTATATACCTTCTTGGAGAAATGTCTATTCAAAACATTTGCCCAAAATTGAGTTGTCTTTTTATTGTTCAGTCGTAAATAAGAGTTAAGCATATGCTCAGAATGTAAATCCCTTAGCAAAAACATGGTTGATAAATATTTTCTCCCCTTCCTATGTCATCTTTTCACTTTCCTCATGGTATGCTTTGAAACATACAAGTTT
>SJYV01003065.1:0-36389 GCA_006410875.1 Neotragus pygmaeus | reverse complement strand
TTTCAGCTTCAGCATCAGTCCTTCCAATGAACACCCAGGACTGACCTCCTGTAGGATGGACTGGTTGGATCTCCTTGCTGTCCAAGGGACTTGCAAGAGTCTTCTCCAACACCACAGTTCAAAAGCATCAATTCTTCAGCACTCAGCTTTCTTCAAAGTCCAACTCTCACATTCATACACGACCACTGGAAAACTCTACCTTAAAAAGGAAGAAAAGTCTAACATGCTACAACATGGATGAAACCTGAAGATATTATGCTAAGTGGGGAAAAAGAAAAGCCAGGAAACAAAGGACAATACTATACAATTCTACTAATATGAGATGCATAGTGCAGACAAATTCATAGCAAACAAAAGTACAATCGTGGCTTCCAGGGGCTGGGAGAAGGGAGGAATGTGTACAGTATAGCAAGATGAGATGAGTTCCAGAGATGGATGCTATAATGCTTGCAAAGCATAGGGACTGTACTTAATGACAGTGAAGTATACACTTTAAGATGGGTAAAGTCTAAGTTTTATATTATGTATATTTTACCACATTTAAAAATAAGTTAAAACCTAAAAAATAAACATTTTACTCAAATGTTGCCATCAAAACAAAACAAACCATAAAACCCTAAGTCGTATCATGCCACTACTCTGTTTAAAATTCTGCAACATATTTTCACCAAACACAATTAAAACCAAATTTTTAACTAAAACACACAGGGACCTATGTGATTGGAAATCTGGATACTTTTGGCATTTCCAACCTTCATTCTCTCCCTCAGTCATTCTGCTCCAGCCACTCTGGCCTTTTATTTGTTCCAATAATTCACAAACATCATTCCCTTCTCAAGGCCTTTGCTCTTGATATTTCCTTACCATACAATGTTATGACCTAGATCTCAAACTGGCTACTTCTCTTCATTCAAATAAAGTGTCACTTCTTCACATATCTCCTCTAAACACACTATCATCAGTTTCCTTATAAATTCTTCCCTCTCATAACATTATCCTGTACTTTCTTCCAAGCATTTAGTACTATCTGAATCACCTTATTTGTTCATTAACTTGTTTATTATTTGTTTTCTCTCCCGTGACAGCAAAGTCTTATTCACAGCTGTATCTTCCGGCTCCAGCAAAGTGGCTGACACACAGTGTACAATCAATAAGTAAGTACCAACTGTATGATAGAAAATGAGTGCCAAACCACTCTAAATCTATTCTTTCGTCTTTTTTTCTACATCCAAAATCTTAATTTCTATAAGAGCTAATTGAATCGTCATTCCCTCTAAGGAATACTGCACAGTTTTATCTTAAAAGGTCTTTACTTAATGCCAGTCATATACCTAATGTAATGTTTATTACATACACATCAGATATTTTACTTGTTTACACAGTATCATAGCTACATATATTACTCTGTCCTCCGTATCAGACCACAAGGGATTGAAGAAGCATATGTTTTACTTATTCTTCTTTTTTAATCAACCACAGCACCTAAGAGGTATGGTTCAGGTAGGCTGTACTTAATCATTATTTGATAAATGGATAGTTTGTGGCAATTCCTTGAACTTCTCAAGTATCTAAATTTAACTAGGTAATTTAAAGCAAAACTCTAGAGCCTTTAAATTAGACAACTACGCCAGAAATTTAAGTTTCAAAAATTTTCAGTACATAATAAAAAGTATTATTGTCTAATCTTAGTCATTTAAAAGAATATTTTAAAATCAGATTACAATGTACTTAAGTATTTAGTGTTACTTCCAGAGAAGAAAGGAAGCATATACATTTTTCCCTCATAATTTACAAAATGAATTTAAAATACAGTATTTCAGAAGGCCCTAACTACATGCTTCTCATTTAAGTTAGACACCCAAATATGACTTTTCCTTTTATTATGGAAAACAAAAATGGCTCCACAAAATCAATATTAAGATATCTAAATGAATGAAGAATTTTGCTTTTCTAAGAAGCAAATATTTTTCATCTATGTGCATATTTTCTCAAATATACAATTTATACAGTATTAAGCAGCTATAATTTTAATAGTTGTAAAAACTATCTTTCCAACAAAGAATTATAGATGAATTAAAGTTTTAATTATAATGTAGTCTCAAAATAGTAGGTTTACTTTTTAGTAAATTAAATCTCTAAAATGCAGAGCAAAAAATGATTCACATATATTAATATTAAGAAGAAAAACTAGGTGTAATTTATACCTCTAGCACAAGGAGAAAAAAAACTGCTTGTGTCAGCCTTAGGAAACAAACAGCCCTATCAAGTGACCAAGTAGGAAAGATTCACGCTAGCAGCGCAATAAATAACCATAATGATGACAACCGCCGCCCATAACTACATTACAGCCCATTGTCCACATCTGATTATACTAGTCTAGACCTTGGGTAAGCACACACACACATTTTCACCAAGAGTTTTCCAATACTGCTGCTCTGTTTCCTGGGCTTTCTGTGACCCCCCCCACCCCGCCCCCACCGCCCATTAGCAGTGACTGTCAGATTTTCTCTACTAAACATCTTCACCATTGATGGGAAAGGAAAGTTACCACTTTACCATAGCCTAACAACTGAGAATATGGAAGCAATGTGTCTGAATTGGAAATCTCTCTCACACTATAATTTCTTCAGAATTAACCACAAACAATAGTCACAAACTAAATCTGAGACGAAAAAGTTGTTTCCAAAGTCATCCTTCAGTAATATCACACTAATAAAATATCACTTCTCAGAATATATTTTCATTTATTAATATAATCTTCATTATTATATTGCAGTAAAGTGAAAGTGTTAGCTCAGTCGTGTCTGATTCTTTGCAAGCCTGTGGACTGCAGCCCACCAGGCCCCTCTATCCATGGGATTGTCCAAGGAGGAATACTAGAGTGGACAGCCATTCCTTTTTCCAGGGGATCTTCCTGACTCAGGGATCAAACTCGGGTCTCCCCCATTGGAGACAGATTCCTTACTTTATGAATAACCAGGAAAACCCTATATGGCAGCAATATTACATAACTTTCCATGTAACCACCCCTTTGATCACATCACACACACGGCATATTCAACAATTCAGTATCACAAAAATTCTTAAATGGATCTCTCTCTACTCCTTTCTGAGGTAAAGCCCTCTGTAACAATTTTGATTAAGAGATATAAAGGGTCTAACATCATAGAATACACAAGAGTGAAGTCTTAGAAACAACAGACTGATCATCAACGAAAGTCTATTTTTAAACAAACTTTTCAACATTCTCTAAAAGGCTCCATATATATTTAAAGCCAATCTAGATCTTCCTTGGTTTAGAAATAGTCCAGGTGGTACCTACTTCTACAGGCCAATACCCTTTATTAGGAAGACTACAATATATGCATACACTTTACTACAACTGGGACAGAAAGAGCAAATTCTTTCTCATGAAACTGTAAGAACTCAATAACTTAATATAAATTTCAAATTTAACATATATATTCACACACACACTAGTCTAGACTTTGGGTAAGACTGATATATATATATATATGATACATATATATATATATATACTGATATCAATATATATATATTAACATATATATATATATCGATATCAATCTATTTTTCCAAGCTTATTTTGCATAATAATCCCGAGCTGAACATTTTAAAACAATAGCTCATGGTAGGAGAGAGGGTAGAATGAAAGCAGATGGGCAGTCGCAAGCTGGCATGCTCTAGGTGAAACAAATTCTTAGGACTATAAAATATTTATTCTCAAGAATATGTGTATTAAGTGGGAGAGATGATAGCTTTATAATAAAAAAGCAAACACAAGGAAAACAACTGCGTTTACTCCCCACTCGTAATCCGGTTTAGGATTTCTCTGTCACAAAATATCTCCCATCTTCTAACTGCTTCTGTCACCACTGCTAGTTGGCTCCTCATTTCACAGGAACATGTCCTTTTAAATTCCACCTTGACCACCTTATTTAAAACTGCAACATTCTCTGCCCCACAGTGCACCTATTCTCTTTATCTCCCTGTTTTAACTTTCTCATAGCACTTAGCACTTTCTGACCTCGTACGAACAGGGATTTCTTTATCATCCATGTCAATTAAAACACACTATTGGAGCGTGGTACTGTCTACTCTATCTACTGCTATACACCCAGAGCCTAAATCACAGACCAGCACACAGCAGTCATGCATAAATATCTCTGAATGCATGAAGTGAACCAACTCCATCTTCATTTTATTTTCATTTTACTTTTCTCAAAGTTTACCTTTATTTTTCTAGCCCCTTCCCCACCAATTTGCCTTTTTCTATATTCATTTTCATTTAATAAAGTAAATGATTCCATTTATATATAAACCATTGTAGTTTTTAACAATCTGTAAGATTGTGAACTTCTATACAGACACAAGCATATTCTATAGGCATTTCGAATCCACACCACATTTTTCTGAAACACGTAAACTTTGGCCTTGCTGAAAAAACAGCTGTAGTGCCAAACATGTAAGGCCCTTAAACCTAGTGGGATTTAGCATTTTTAGGAGGTGAAAAATATAATTTTAATGCAGCACCATTATTTAACATTGATCACAACAAAACAAGCCTAAAAAGTAACCACAAAAAAACTGGCATCAAGCTGGGAAATTAAAAGTGAAAAATAATTTGACCATATGACTCTTTTAAACCAAAACACATGAAGAAATGAAAGAAGAAAAACGTGTTTATCCTAATTAAGTGGAGAAAATTCTAGTTCTCTTTAATAAGCCATTAAACTTTCGAAAATAATAAGTAGCAATTTAACTAGTCTAATCTTCAGGAGGAAAGAACACAATCTCTTCTAAATAACCCACACAAATTTCTATATCAATTCAATCCACAGTAAATGGAGATGAAAGTCTACTCTCAAGAAATCTTTGAAACAATATCCTATTACTCTACCTTCCAAAATATCTATACAACTGAACAAAGATCATATCCAAACAACTGTTTATAATATTTAATTGGAGTCTTACTACACACATAAATTTAAAATTTTAACTGGAAAGTATATGCCTCTTTAAGAAACTCTCCAGTTTCCAACAAATTACTTCCACTTTGATTCCAAGTATATCTTTGCTTACCTCAGATGAGACTACATCTTACCTAAACTGTTTACTTAAGTGCAACAAATATCTTTGCGTTTACCAAAATGTAACCCAAATAATAGCCAGGAGCGCCAGAATAAAATGAGAAGTGTTTTTGCCTTCTCTTCCTCCCTCCTCCTCCCTCTTTGCCTTGCTTTCCTTTCATTCTTCTGACTTGAATTCAACAGACATTTATTTATTAGCACTCTGATATTTGGAGTGAAGGGAAATGCTGGAGCTACGAAATGACTGTTCAGGAAGCATAAGAGCAATTGAAGCAGTTGAATTCTAAAGGGATAGACAAGTGTATTAGTACTAGAAACATTATGTCTTTTATGAGGGCTATTTACATATTCAGATACAAGTCTGAATTATTGCCTCAATAAGCAGATACTGACTATCCCCAGGGGATAATTAAGCAATGTGCCCAACAGTATGTGGGATAATCTGCCTTTCTGTGCTTTTCAAAGATGGGAAAAAGGAAAGACTCCTAATAGCAAGTTTAAGCATAAAATCTTAGGAGGCTATAGAAGTTCCCAAAATGTATTTTTAATAAACTAAATCTAACAGTTTAAACAGAGGTCATTTTATAATTACTTATATATTTTAAAGGTTATAAAATTCAAGATAAGAATTTATACCTTAAAATTTTTAACAGATATTATTCGTTTAAACTAGGTTCCACAGTCTACTGCTGTGCTGTGCTTAGTCGTTCAGTCATGTCTGACTCTTTGCGACCCCATGGTGACATGCCAGGCTCCTCTGTCCATGGGGATTCTCCAGGCAAGAATACTGGAGTGGGTTACCATGCCCTCCCCCAGGGGATCTTCCCAGCCCAAGGATTGAACCCAGGTGTCCTGCATTGCAGCAAATTCTTTACCACCTGAATCACCAGGGAAGCCCCTCCACTGTCTACCACCTTTCTGATCTTTACCATCAAAAATTTAAAAACCTTAATCAGCCAACGGAATTGTGTCTGTTTTTCACTTTAAAATATAAATGAGGAGACAAATTAAAATTTTATGTAACAAAGACAGGATCCCTTTTAAGCTATAGAAATTTTACTTATAGGGAATCTGCATTGATTTTTCAAAATCCCAGAGTATAAGAACAAAAATAGGACCATATAAATAAATATATAAAATATCCAACATTCATCCATTACATTGTTCCTTCTAACACAAGTCAAACAACTGAAGTTATGTCTTAGTAATACTCATAGAGCAGCTGCCTTGATCACCACTGCCTACAACAACATCAGGAACTTAAAATACTTAAACTATTTGCTGTCTGGATGTCAGGCAAGCTGGCAGGAAGAAAGAAGGCTACACAGCAGCTGGATCTATTTCTGCTGGCAAAATTAACACCAATATTGAGATACTAAAATTTTCAGAAGAGAGCAATAAAACAAAGATAATAAAGAATAAGAAGAAAGGCAAAATATGAACTCAACCCCTTTATCCAAATGAGAAAACACTTTTAAGGTTTACTGATAAAGAATTTAATTTTAAAATGTAAGCAACAGTTCTACTGGAATTAGTTTTTACTTCACTTTTCAGATAAATATATTTTTAAGGTGAAAGAAAAAGCAACTAACATAAAATGAAATCCAGTACATAAGCAAATCAACCAAAGCCCTATATACATAATAATGTTACCTAACAATGTTACCTACCACACTAGAATTTAGAATAGACTTTGAGTTCCTATTAATGTGGTGCCACAGAATCATAAAACACTCTAAAAGAAGGCTTTAATATTCTTTAAACAATTTAAAACTGTTTAAATAAACTTGTGTTTTTCAGTATAAATAAAACACATTAGATCAATGATTTACATATTTGAAAAGTTAACTGAGGTGACAGTGGTTCAATGCATCACAAAAAACCATAAACAAAATTATGATTCAGAAATAGCAAAGTTCTTACAAAATGAGGAAATTTACTTTTTTAAACTTAAATCTTTTGATATACGTTAATATATTTTACTCTATCTTGGTAAAAACTGTCAAAAAATACTACGTGATTATGTCAGTTATTACAAAAAATGAGTTTAAAATGGATTGCTATTTACAAGAAAAAGGTAAATAATTCAACTTAAAACTATCAAAACAGTGTATTTAGAAAGAAAGTATCTAATCAATTAAATAGGTAAGTTAAGAGAAACATTTCTACCAAACAACAATTACTTATGTCTGACCTAAGTAATTGATTTGTTAATGATACCCACCAAGTCCGATAAATCCCATGCTGTAGTCTCAGTCTATAAAGGTCTACATGTTATTTACACTAATAAAACATTAATCAAGGCCAAAATTTATAGCAGTTACTCTATAAATGAGGTCAAAACAGGTCAGACTTACATAAAAAGAAAGAGAAAAAAAGGAAAAAAAAGGTCAGTCTCTGCAGTGAAAAGAAAAACCTTATTAATTATTCTTCTTGCCCCTGGGATTAAGTCCAGTAGCTGAACACTGCTACACAAATACATCCATTGCTATGTAAACTCATTTAATCTCAATGCACTGAATATTCATAAAAGGAAAGTCAGCCTACTGATTTCAGAAAAATAAATCTCTAAATTATTCCTTTAAAATACATTCTTCCCTTAAAGAAAGAGAGAATAAAAATTTCAAATAGTACTTCCACTATTTCAGTAAAGAAAGTTAGTTCTCTTTATATCAATGTTTATTTCTAACATTTGCTTAAAAGACAAAAGCTAAGGGATTCCTACAGGCAAAGCACAGAGGTAAAGAAGACAGTTTAACCTGGAGGCAAACAAATCCCGAGTAAGAGAGGCATAAGGAAACAGGAAAAAGGTATTATAAAACCTATAATCGCATGTGATATAAAAACAAATAAGTTTTTCAAATAATTGTTTCCTCAGTAAGAAACAATAAGTATGAGTTATTCTGGGTAAAATATTTTAGAGTAACATAAAATTCATTTCTTTGCAAAACAGATTAAAAAATTTAGTGTAAAATATTTATTATACGTCTATGTATTTTCTTTTCTCTTGGAATTAATATTCAAGGAAATATCACTTGACTATTGTCAAGATTATCTGTATACACCAAATTTCTGTTTAAGAAATAAAGACATTTACATGAAAAATGGCAGTAACTGAAATAAAAACTGTAAGTGTTCTTACAGTATCTTATCGATTAAACACAAACGCTCACTGGATTTGCTAGGCACTTCTCTAGCAGCCAAGAATAAAACAATAAGCAAGACACAGAGGGCCTGCCCTCAGTAAGCACTGGACAGGAAGAGAGACAACAAAAACAAACCTGGGAAGACAGTAAAAGATACCGGCAGGAAATTTTTAAGAAATGAGATAAAAGTAACTTGGGTAACAGGATTCAGGGAGGACTTCTGAAAAGGCAACATCTGAACTAGGACTTAAATCAGAACGAACCAGACATGTAAAGATCTGGGGGCCAACCTCCCAGCTATGGTCAAATAAAGAGGCCAACAAATCATTTCCTAGAAAAACAGCATAGAACTGACAAAGATAATCACTTCAGGGTTCTGAAGACTAACAAAAGCAAACAACAAAATTCACAATAATTTTATTCACAAAAATGTGCTAANCTATGGTCAAATAAAGAGGCCAACAAATCATTTCCTAGAAAAACAGCATAGAACTGACAAAGATAATCACTTCAGGGTTCTGAAGACTAACAAAAGCAAACAACAAAATTCACAATAATTTTATTCACAAAAATGTGCTAAACACTGAGTAAGAACAAGCGGAGTCTGTAGCAATCTTTTCCGGAAATGTCCCACCCAAACATCATACATGTAGAAGTTTCATCAGTTTATGGCTCCTTATGAAACCAGCAACTTCACTTCCAGAGATGGCTGACTTGATTTGGAACACAGGACAGAAAATGAAGATATTGCATGTCAAGCTGAAAATCAGAAAAGCCGACACCTCTCCTAGAATGAGATTACATTTAAAGTTAGAATCAGTTCAGTTCAGTTCAGTCGCTCAGTCGTGTCCGATTCTCTGCGACCCCATGACCAGAAATTAAGAGAGGGATACCCTGAAAATGAATTAGCAAAATAAGAATTTCACACATGGCTCTCTGAGCCATTAAGCACACGTACAACACAGAATCAACAAAGATCAACAGGAAGTAAAAGCTAGAGATGGAAACAACTGCAAATTTAAATGTGTTCATCAAGCCAAACACAGATCTACCAGCCATTCATGGTCAAAGGTTTCAGCAAGAGTTTGACCAATCATTCATTGACCTCAAAGCAATGGAGAAAAAGGTGTGTCAAGAAGAATTTTAAACAGCTAAGTAGCAACATTAAATGACCATACCATAAGAGATCAATTCTGCAAATTAAGCCCAAGAGAGTAACTTTCAAGTCAACAAAAAAACTGAATTCAACAACCATAAAAAGGATTGTATAGCACGACAAAGCACAAATTATCCCAGGTATGCAGAGTCAGTTCAACATTCCAGAGTCAGTCAACATAATCCATTAGACATAAACAAGCTAAAAAGAAAAGTCAAACGGTCATATCAATAGACACCAAACAAGCTCTTGACAGAATCAAATGCCTATTCATGATAAATATCTCTCATGATCATGATCTCTCTCATAAACTAAGAACAGAAGAAAACCTCCTCAACTTGATAAAGAATATCTACCAAGAGCTAACATCAAATTTAACGGTAAGAAACTAGAAACTTTCCCATTAAGATCAGTACAAGGCAAGGATGATGCCCAGCTCACCAGTCTCTTCAACATTCTACCAGAAGAAAGAGACAAGAAAAGGAAACAAAGTACACAGACTGATAAGTAAGACGTAAGAATTTCTCTGATCACAGAGAACATGATCATTTGGGTAGAAAACCCAAAACAACTGAACTTATAACTTGTATCTCACACACTACAAAAACACTGGGTTTAACTGGTGGTTCAGTGGTAAAGAATCTACCTACCAACGTAGGAGATAACAGAGAGGGTGGTTTAATCCCTGGGTCAGGAAGATCCCCTAGAGGAGGGCATGGCAACCCAATTCAGTACTCTTGCCTGGAAAATCCCATGGATGGAGGAGCATGGTGGGCTGCGGTCCATGGGGTCGCCAAGGGTCGGACACGACTGAGCGACTTCACTTTCACTTTTCACTTTCATGCATTGGAGAAGGAAATGGCANTTGCCTGGAAAATCCCATGGATGGAGGAGCATGGTGGGCTGCGGTCCATGGGGTCGCCAAGGGTCGGACACGACTGAGCGACTTCACTTTCACTTTTCACTTTCATGCATTGGAGAAGGAAATGGCAATCCACTCCAGTGTTCTTGCCTGGAGAATCCAAGGGACAGGGGAGCCTGGTGGGCTGCCGTCTACGGGGTCACACAGAGTCAGACACGACTGAAGCAACTATCAGCACACTCTAAACACTGGGTTTAACTGGTGGTTCAGTGGTAAAGGATCTACCTGCCAATGTAGGAGATAACAGAGAGGGTGGTTCAATGCCTGCGTTGGGAAGATCCCCTGGAGGAGGGCATGGCAATCCACTCCAGTATTCTTGCCTGGGAAATCCCATAAACAGAAGAGCCTGGCAAGCTACAGTTCATGAGGTCCCAAAAAGAGTCGAACACGACTTAGCAACCAAACACAGCATACAAAAACATTAACTCAAAATGAATCACAGATCTAAATGTAGAGGCTAAAACTACAAGATTTCAAGATTAAAAAAAATTCTAGAAAAAAAAGAAAACCCTACTACTTATTTTAAGCTTAAATGTCTTAAATTTGCCAACAAATCATAATCCATAAAAGAAAAAAATTGGTAAATGATACTTTGTCAAAATTTTAAACTTTTGATCTTCAGTGAAAATGAAAGGACAAGTCACAGATTGAGAAAATGTTGCAAGTCATGTATATGACAAAATGCTGCATCTAGAAAAATATAACCTACTGTTTAAAAATTAGAAGTCACACAACAAAATTTTTAAAAGGGCAAAAATGCAAACAGACATTTTCCCAAAGGTGGCATTTGTAAAAACACTCAACAGCATTAGCCATTAGGGAAATGCAAACTAAAAACAGTGTAAGATACCCACCAGGCTAACTAGGAAAACAGCTTAGCAGTCACTTAAAAATTAAACATAGACTTCTCATTCCACTCAGTAACTGTACCCCCAGGTATCCGCCCAAGAGAAATGAAAGTGTATGTCCACGCAAAGCCTTGTTCAAAAACTCACACAGAAGTGTTACTTATAACAGCCAAAACAGTAAGTAAGTCAATGTTCACTGAAGGGATAAACAAAATGTGGTATATCCATGTATCAGAATACCATTAATCAATACAAAAGAACAAAATTCTGATACACACTACAATGTGGGTAAAACACCAGGAATTATTATTATAAGAACAGTGTTGGAGAAAGTGACAGTGATGCAAAAACTAAAATCAATGAGAAATAAATAGGAAACGCTTGGGGTATGGAGAAAGGGACGACGGAGGATGAGATGGTTGGATGGTAAGCTGACATGAGTTTAAGCAAGCTCCGGGAGTTGGTGATGGACAGGGAGGCCTGGCATGCTGCAGTCCACGGGTTCTCAAAGAGTCAGATATGACTGAGTGACTGAATGAACTGAACTGATAGACAGGCACCACTGATGAGGGATGGTAAGTGATACAGTCTACAAACATAGAATTTAAAGCTTACCAAGATCCTCGTCTGACAATTCCCTGAACCACCTCTCCTCCTCCAGTCTTGTCTCCCACCCTACCGCAGCCATTTATCACACAGCCATAAGCCACAGCACATCATTCCAATAACTGAAAGGCCTTGGTCTATCCAACCCCCTCTCTTCACCACTACCTCTCATGTTCAGAGCTCATTCTACTATCACAACTCTAACAGTCCATAGAGTTCAGTCTATCCATCCAATCATTTTCTTTCTGGGCACTCTCCAGCCCTAGTTTAACAATTACAAGGGAGTCAAACTTTTATGCACGAGAGTGATTATGATCATTGGCCACAGGATCATAAGAGCTGGCCAATGATCATAATCACTCTCGTGCATAAAAGTTTGACTCCCTTGTCCTTCTCACCCCCATATTCACTTGACAAAACCTAAACGCATTTAAGCCTCTCATTCTACTTCCATATTTACCTCCCAGACTCTGCAACTACATCTTCCCATATTACCATAAATGACCCACCATTTGTATACAAATTCACCCACTCTCTAACCTGTTTTAAAAAATCACTCCAGAAATTCTCACCTATCTCTTCTACATTGATTTTTCCACTTTTTACCATAAAACTGTTCTCTTGCTCTCATTTCTCCAAAACCCTATTTCCTTTGACTCTATTCCCTCCCACTCCATTTTTTCTCCTCTCTATAACAAAATTCCTCTAAAGAATTGTTTATACACATTCTAATAACTCCTTTTCTCTCATTCTCTTTTCTAAATTCACTGCAAATAGGCTTTTTTCCACTCTCCCAAAACAGCTCCTGTCCAAATCAGAAGCAACTTCTGAGCCTATGGCCAAATCTGTCATCACCTTACCACCTTAATGATGTCATCTAGTCTCAAGACATTAAATATCATGTATATGCTTATGACACCCACGTTTAGGTCTCTAATCTGGAAAAATAATTAGCAACTATTTAGTATCTCTCTCCTGGAGAAGGAAATGGCAACCCACTCCCGTACTCTTGCCTGGAGAATTCCATGGACAGAGGAGCCTGGTGGGCTACAGTTCATGGGGTCACAAGAGTTGAACACAACTGAGTGACTTTCACTTGACATTTAATATCTTTACCTGGATGTCTGTGTGCATGCAAAGTCAATTCAGTCATGTCCGACATTTTGCGACCCTATGGACTGTAGCCCGCCAGGCTCCTCTGTCCATAAGATTCTCCAGGCAAGCATACTGGAGTGGGTTGCCATGCCCTCCTCCAGGGGATCATCCCCAACCCAAGGATGGAACCCAGGTCTCTTACGGCTCCTGCACTGGCAGGTTGGGCTTTACCACTAGCGTCATCTGAGCAGCCCTCCTTGGGGTCTACTAGAGATCTAAAAATCAGTATTGCCAAAACTGAACTCTTGATGTCCCCCAATAACTGCTTTATTAACAGATTTTATCATCCTGGTTGACAGAAACACCGTCTTTTCAGCTGCAGAGGCCAAAAATATTAATAGTAATACTGGACTCCTAGTTTTCTCTCACAACCCACATCTGATCCATTAGTACTGAAACATCCTCCTGCTGGCTCTATCTTCAAAATATATTCATAATGCTCCTACATTTTACCTCTTCTACTGTACTAGTTTTCCCATACATGCTCCTATGATTAATTCCTTCATTTCCTTCAAGCGGGGCTCGCACAAATGTCACTTTCTTGATGATCTATAATATACCCAATCTTTAAACTACAAACTAAACCCTTTATATTTCCTTCAAAAATTTCCCTCAACCTGCTTAACATTATCTTTTTCCAAAGACCTTACCACCTTTCATGAATTATATAATCCATTCTTATTTTGTTCATTGTTTATAGCTTGTCAGTGACTGTTCAAAAGTAAGATCTACATACACACAAAAAAGAATCTTTAGCTGCTTTGTTTATTGTTGCATTCCAAGAATCAAGGACTATTATGATACACAGTCAGTACAAAATAAATACCGGCTGAATGAATAGATGAGGAAACAGAGGCTCACATAAACAACAGTACTTCCCAAATATCAAAGCTGGCACTTGAACCCAAAGCTAACATCAAAGCTAATACTATTAATCACAAGGCTATTCTACCTTATCTATTAAATGTAAGAGTAACTATAAAATTGACTTTTATAACAAGCTTTCTTAAAAAAAAAACTGGTGTTAATCCGTGTTTTGCATTAAGTAAATACATATTCGATCAACAGCATTCACTGTCTCTTTATATATATATATATACTATTAAAGCATCTAATACCTCAATGTTGAAATTCAGCCAAAGAGCTTTTTTTTCTTGGTGAGTAAGCACGTTGAAATTTTTGCTAAAAGTGAAACTAAATTAGTCATTCACTCATTGACAAATAGTACTGATTTCCCAACACTTGCCAGACTCCAGACTACAATTAGTTCTGCTTCTCACATAGATCACTGTACTAGTTTTGTTATTGTTCCTCATTTCAATCAGGTCTCCTCTCCTTCAACCTGTCCTCGGATCACTGTTAGTTATTTTTTCAAAATCCAAATATTACAATCATACTTCTTTTCTAAAAATCTTTCAAAGCTTCCCACTGCCTTTAGATGAAAGTTCAAATACACCACATTAGATCTTTTATGATCCAGATGACCAACTCACACACAACTCACAATTCTTACAACCACACACAGCATCCCACATCATAGCATCTTCAGATATTATATTTCCTCTATTAAGAATGATTTTCACACATCCTCTCCAATTTACCCAAGTCTATTTTACTAACACAACTCATCCTTGAAAATACATCTCAGGAATCATGTTTCCTAGGGAGGTTTTACCTAACTCTTCAATTTTAAATTGTGAAGTCTTTCCCTTTATTCTCATTTCTACCTTCTAGCACAGAATTTAGCACATGGTTGCACGTTTATTTACCTGTATTCAGTACTAATCTGTGAGCACCTATAATTATTTGATAAGTAGAATAATCTTAGTAGCACTTAATATAAAATAAACAGTTCCTTTTTTTTTTTTTAACTTGCATTTATTTTTGCGACATTTATTCCCGGGCCATAAGTTTTTGTTTCTTCAGTTTCTTCTGGGATATCTTTCCTTCTGTGCAACCTCCTCTTCTGGTTTAGGAACAATCTGTTCTTTTTCAGTAAGGATCAACTCAGTGTGGCAAGGAGAGCTCATGTAGGGATTGATATGACCATGAGCTCTTTTAAATCCTGCGCAGCATCTTGGGGACTTTGTTTACCCGGATGTGCTCAATGACCAGAGAATCTGCATCTAAGCCCTTAAGCTCCGCATTACTCTCTGCATTTTTGAGTATGTGCACACTTTTTGAGCTACCGACCCTGCATCCAGCCCCACTGTTTGGCCTGCGCACACCTACCAACTGCACCGCTGAAAGTGTGGAATGGCACACACTGCTTCTTTAAAGTGGCGCCCTCAGATTCTTGGTGGCTTTTCGGATCTGCATACCCTTTATGGCCTGGGCAGTTTCACGAGTGTTCTTAAAATGAACACGAAGATTTGAACCTCTTCATTTGCATGATTCTGTGAGGTTTTCTGGGTCGAGTGAATAGTGCACCATTTTTAGAGGTCACCTCAGCCCACTTACCAGAAAAGGAACAGTTCCCTTTTTTATAACATTAACAAGACAGAGGCTAATTTCTAGCTCCTACTTCAAAATTTTCCTGTACATGATGGTGTCAGTTTCTCAGTATTAGCCAGAACAGTATAAGGAAACATTCGTAAACAATAATTATGTTCAGAATGCTATTTCCAATAGCAGTCAATCACACCTTTTAATCTACACTCTGGTCTTTAGTTCAACTAATCCAAAACCAGGCTTCCCGGGTAGCTCAGCTGGTAAAGAATCAGCCTGCAGTGCGGGAGACCTGGGTTCAATCTCTTAGTTGGGAATATCCCCTGGGGAAGGGAATGGCTACCCACTTCAGTATTCCTGGCCTGGAGAATTCCATGCACTGTATAATCCAAAAGTAGATACCACAAAACAGACACAAAGTAGTCCACTCATCGTTCCTTCATTTTTACCTTTTAATTTTCTCACTTTCTTAAATCTATTTTCACCATTGTATCTTTCTTTTTATATATGTACTTCATTTTTCTTTCTTATTACTGAATTTTCTATCCTTGAATTCTTCTTCTCTTATACCCAAGCCATGACATGAGATAATATACACATGTTAATCTTATTATTGCTCTAAAATATAACAGAATTTTAGAAAGTCTGAAAAATATGTGTTTTCCTTATTATCTGCTAATAGAATCATCAGTTTACTTTTGCCAAACTCAGCCTTACTTATTGAAAAATAAAGAACAGACTTTACCATGAAGCACAATGAAGATAACAATAAAATGATTAAATACTGAAGTATTTATAATAATTAATATCTAACTGACTCAGACGGTAAAGCGTCTGCCTGCAATGCGGGAGACCCAGGTTCAATTCCTGGGTCAGGAAGATCCCCTGGAGAANAAGATAACAATAAAATGATTAAATACTGAAGTATTTATAATAATTAATATCTAACTGACTCAGACGGTAAAGCGTCTGCCTGCAATGCGGGAGACCCAGGTTCAATTCCTGGGTCAGGAAGATCCCCTGGAGAAGAAAATGGCAAACCACTCCAGCACTCTTGCCTGGAAAATTCTATGGATGGAGGAGCCTGATAGGCTACAGTCACAAAGAGTGGGACACGACTGAGCGACTTCACTTTCACTTTCTAACTCACTACATTACTGTCTGTAAAATCAATACCAAAAATATCAGTTCAAATAGCAAAAAAGAACAAGATTCTAAAGTAAAATTTAAATGGATATAAAATGGATTACCTTCCTTCATTGACAAGTTCAATAAAAGCAAGGCCTGCATTCTTCTGAATAGAATTCTGCCACTCCTAAAAAAAAAGAGTAGACAATAGCTGAACAAATTTCACTTAGGTTATTTCTTTAAAACAATTATAAAAAACATCACCCGTATCAATTACATACTTTGGCTCAGCCCCATGAACACATGAATAGTTGACATTAAAATAGAAACAAAACAAGTCAGCAACAATTAGATTCTAGATAAACTAAATGAGCCTACCTATATATATCTTGCCCTTTTAGTTCTATACCATTATATCCTAGTAATTTAACTGAAATAGTTTGAAAGAAGGCAGCAAAGACAACCAAGGACAAAGGTTTTGGTTTTGTTTCCTTAAGAAAGAAAAGAGGGGAAGATGGAATTAAGTAGCTCCATAAACTTAATAAATAGCACATGTCCTACAAAATTTGATGACTAAAGATTGAGAAAGAGACAAGAAAAATCAATGAACTTGGCTAGACCACTTTTAAAATGGAAAACCAAAAGTCACTAGCCTATGAATTAGCAAGTGATGGTGTAAATTTATTAATATACTCTTTATGAGTAAGTCACCCATTAAAAAGCCATAGAAAGAAGTCAACCAATAGAATATGTAGGGGGAAAAATGTTTAATCCTTATCTCAAAATAGATATAAAATAAGCATCAATCCAATAGGACTGGGGCCACATAAGCTGAAATATAGCCAGATTTGAGAAATACCAGTGCATGCATGCATGTGTGCATGTTTTTTTAAAACAACTAGACATATATAATCCTTTTGTTTCTGAAAACTAAGGAGCCCTGTAGTTCACCTACATAATATTACTCAACTAATCTTTTTTTGTTCTTTTATAATTGCCAAAACAAGACACCCTGGGACCTTAGCACTGTTACCACTACCAGTGTTCACATTTTCTGAATCTAATACCTTTAAGAGTTTTTAACACTACGTAATTTCATATCCTATATTATGCCAAATTCTAATTTTTTTAAACTTCATCCTTTCTCATCTACTTTCTCATTTTTATCCCCAAATTTGTATTACTTTAAGTTCTGAAAAACCTGAGCTTGCTCTCAGAACTGAAATGGCTGTTTGCCACAATTTTGTTACACAGTTCTACTTCATCAATAGTGTAAGCAAGAAGATACCCACAGAACATATACAGCAGGATAAGAAGTAGATATAAAGGCATTTAGACATTTGAGGACAGTGATGGGCTAAGACTAAGAAAGAAGATAAAGCAGTGTATTGTTGAGGAAAGAGCAGGAAACGTAATGCGTTCTTAAGGAACAAGAAGTCATGAGATTTATGCTCTCAAATCAACTACGACATTAACAGGCTATGTCCACAGAAAGATCACTCTACATCCATAGGTCTTTGATACTCTCTTTGAAAAATTCTTGAGGCTATATTATTCTATGATTCAATAACTTACAAACACCTACAAATTAGTGGCTCATAAGTCCACAATATATACTCTTAAAATTCACAACTGCCAGCCAACTGAAACAACAAAATAAACATCTTTCTTTCACTGAGGTAAACCAAGTGAAGGATAAACAGAATACCCATCTAACTTAAAATGTTTTTCTTTCCAGCAAAATGAAGTAAACAGTTAATACAAAGGAAAGCAACCAAACCCCAAGAAGAAATAAATCTCTGAGAGAAGATGTGTCAGACCCTCCACTCTTCTCAGAAATAGGGAGGAGAGAGAAAAAAGCAGAAACCGCAGGCAAGTTTTTGACCCTGGCCCAGAAACCCACACCTCACTTCCGAGCCTGAGCACAGGGAGGCACCACGGCTCGAGGAGTGGACCTCAAGCTAGTAACGCGCAGGGAGAGTAGACGGACAGATCACATGGTAGGTGGACTCAAAACAGCCTCAGAGGAACTCATGCCCTCAGAAAACGCAGAAAATTACAGAAAGATGTACAAGCAGTTGAGGCTTTGAGGGGATGAGGGAAACACGGCTGTGACGTTTGCTGATAGACAGCAGGAAATCACAAGGGATGGTAACGCTTCAAGGGATGCTCCTGTNATGCCCTCAGAAAACGCAGAAAATTACAGAAAGATGTACAAGCAGTTGAGGCTTTGAGGGGATGAGGGAAACACGGCTGTGACGTTTGCTGATAGACAGCAGGAAATCACAAGGGATGGTAACGCTTCAAGGGATGCTCCTGTCAAAAACAGAAGCGCATGCTCACTCCTCAGCTCGTAACACCCAACAGAGCACTCGCAGCAAGCCACGTGAAAATGGGTACATGAGTATACGGAGGTAAAATCTTAAATTAACTGCATTTTTCCTATACATCATTTACTTGAGAGAAAAATTTCAAAAAGGAAGCTAAATATACTTAAAAAGAAAATAGTTACTCTTCTTGCTAGAAAAAAAGGAATTAGGAAGAAAGGCAAGAGATTACCCCATATATAATTCTCTAGACCAGACATTTTATTTTTAAAAGTATCTATCACTTTCCTCAAATCTGTTTTGTCTGATTTAAAACTACAACAGGTAGGGATTTTTGTGAGTCATACAAAACTCCAACTCCACATGAAAAAAACAGGTAACAGTGGAGAGATTCAAATTTTCAGTACACAGGTAACCATCATTTTATTTATACTTATGTAATACAGATCGACTTTTACTTATAATGTAAAGGTAGAAAGTGTCTCATTCAAATGTCATAAAGATTTCAAACAGATGGTTTAGGTCCAATAGAAAACTAACTAGTTAAAGTTAGTATAACCATAAAAAATTATCATTTAAAAAATTAATGACCTCAAGTATGTCAAACTATTTTTTTTCCTTTTAAATTAAAAACAAATTAGACATGAGGATATACACAGAACTGGAAGAGTCCAATTTTTCTTACAAAAGCTCAGAAACATATTTATGACTGCTAATACATTTGGATTCTTGTTTTCCCAATCATCATCTATAAACTCATATTAGTTTACTTGCAGGAAGGGCTATCTATTCACCTGGAATAAACTTTTCCAACTAAAAACATTTAGACAAAATGAGAAATGAAGTGAAAATACAAATTCTTATCTACACTTTGAGTAGTTATAAAACCTCACAATTCTCAAAGATATCATAATTTTGTTTATAATTGACTCCTAATTATAAATTATCTAATACTTAATAAACTATGACACACCAGGTACGTAAGTACATACTGATAGGAACTCATAACTCAGGTAAAAAGAAACCTGCAGCCCATGAGAAAGGAAAATTAAAAAAAAATAAAAATAAACCTAGGTGATAGTCAAAACCAACAAATTTTCTCTATACTAAAACACCATCAACAATCTGAAAACTGAAAAGAAGATTCATGCTCTCCTAAAGCATTTTTCTCCACTTCTAAGACAATTATTAAAGAAGGTGTTAGTCAAAACAATTTCATAAACCACAGCTCAATATAACTTTTAGTGAGCTTTAACAGCTGAAAGAAAAGCTTAATGGTTATCGTCTTTCATGATCATTTCAATATTTCATCATAATATTTATAATTACATAGTGATGTAAAATGCACCATACATTTAAAGGTCTTGGTTATTCTTCTCCCAGAGGTATTGATGAAAAACATGTTAAAAGCCTCAAATCCAACCACTAATGCAACTAAGTAATTTTAAAACACATTTCAGCACTTTGGAGAGGAAGGACTCAAAACACAACGGAGTCAATAATTTCATACCTGTTCTAAGCTGTATTTAATTGACTATCACTTCCTAGGGCCACAATTGGTGACTAGTCAATTTTTACTAAAATATACTCTTAGCTTAGTAATGCTCTTAGTCATACAATAACAACAACAACAGGATAACGTATATTAGTGAAATCTATTAAACAGAGTTACACCAATTCTCAAACATGTGTTTTCGGTGGTAAAAGTCAACCAAACTTGGGATGGGGAATAAAAGACTCCATTAACTAAACTACTTCTGTGACTCCCTAACATTAACAAATAAATACAGGAATGGGCACCAATAAATGTGCCATAATTTATAATATTATTTTAATATAACTAAATTCCTTAAAGTGAACTTAACAGTTTCCTATAAATTTGAGAACCTCCTACAATATATTTTAGTGTCTTGAATACAGCACATGAATTTGCCTAAATTCCAAATGCCTAATTGCCAAACATAGCATGTTCTAAAGCAACTAAAATCAAGACTACAGATCAATAAGATCAACTACATATACTTCATGATACAATCTTTTCTGGTCAAACCATCAATATTGACATTAAATGTAGTATCAAATTTTTATTCTAGTGGGCTAGAAAATCACAGATCTTTTACTCTAAAAATAAAAAAGGTATAAAATGAGTGCCTTTGGTTAAACAGAGAAAAAAATAAGGACAAAGACATTAAAGAGGAGACAACAGTAACAAGAAACAGCAAAGAGGGAGAACAAGACGGGGGAGGAGGAGGTGGACGCGGAGTACATCCCTCTTCCGGATACTCCAGGAACACACCTTCAGACACAGAGGTGCACGCAGAACACCAGCTGAGAGCCGACAGGAGGACCTGACCAGCGGAAAACAACATGCAGAACCACACAAAACTCGGTAGGACAAGGAACTAGGGGGGAAACAGGAGTGTTAGCAGGACTGGACCTGCCCTCGGCGGGTGGGGAAACTGAAGCAGGGGTCTGATCCCCACAGCGGGGCAACTGTCTGAGTCAGAAGAGAAACATCTAAGGCTGAGAGTGAAACAGCATCTGTGGCAGCCTACATGGAATGAGAATCAGACAGGCCTTGCAGCCATACATACCACGGACAGGAACACGAGTCTCATGGAAGGCGCAGCGGCTGGGAGCTGGGGTTAAGGGATTGTGGAGCAATCCCAGGGGGAGGGCTGCTGTTGACCGTGGAGAGACGGATTGAGGGGATGTCAGGGAGGAGATCGTGGTGGGAAATGCTAGTGGAGGAAAGCCAGGCAGCCATGGAAGCAAGGCCACGCTGCTGAGTCACGCTGGGGGGTGGAGCCGTCACCATAGCCTCTCTCCCCCCACAGGCCAGCATGGGCAGCTGAGCAACAGAGAGGCTGGTCCATCAAATGCGTGACGCACTGAGCAACAGAGCAGGACCCAGCCAGGGTGCATCTTTCAGTGACTGACGCACCAAATACAGAGTAGGACTCACCTAGGGTGCCCCTTTAAGTGCCTGACACGCCCATCTTCAGAGCAGGGGGGGGCCCTCTATGTGCCTGACAAGCCAAACAACAGAGAAAGACCCCAGGCAAAGGAGCCCTCTAAGTACCTGAACGGGTGAAGCTACTGGGAAAGACTGGCTAAAGGGGCCCTCCAATCACCAGGTACAAGAGGCTCAAAAAAAGACTCTGCTGCTGCTGCTAAGTCACTTCAGTCGTGTCTGACTCTGTGCGACCCCACAGACGGCAGCCCACCAGGCTCCCCTGTCCCTGGGATTCTCCAAGCAAGAACACTGGAGTGGGTTGCCATTTCCTTCTCCAATGCATGAAAAGAAAAGGGAAAGTGAAGTCGCTCAGTCGTGCCCAACTCCTAGCGACCCCATGGACTACAGCCTACCAGGCTCCTCTGTCCGTGGGATTTTCTAGGCAAGAGTACTGGAGTGGGGTGCCATCGCCTTCTCCGAGAAAAGACTCTGCTAGGGCCATAACTCCTGAGGCAGACGCAGGCCATGTCTCTGCACACTTGGCACCGCCACGGTCCCCGCAAGCCAGGCAGCTGCAACACCTTCACTCTCAACTCTCACTGGGGCAGAAATAGCCTCATGTCTATCCACGCAGGGTCGCTTTGGTTGTGTCTGACTCTTTGCGACCCTGTAGATTGTGGCCTGCCAGGCTTCTCTATCAGAGAGCAAGTTTTCTCCAGATAAGAATACTGGAGCATACTGACCTAGGTTGGTTGCCATACCCTTCTAGGGCTCTGTATTTCCTGCTACCCTAGCCGCCAACCCCCGAGTGTCTGGTGCTGCCAGAACACTTGTGACCCCAAGGAGTTGCCCACCTCCACACCTGGCCCTCACGGGCGTAAACCCAAGCCCTCCAGGGCAGCCTCAAAAGCTAAACCCCAGCAGACAACCCACATGTAGAGGTGGAAATAAAACCCCAATTGAAACCCAGGAGCAGTGTGGTTAAGGAAGAAGACCCAAACCTCCCCACCAGCTACACAAGCTGCAGATTAAATCCACGTGATCAACTAAGCAGACTCTGTGTCTATAGAAAATGAAAAAGGCCATTGAGAGCTCCCACAAAAGAAAAAGCACTAGCTGGAGAAGGGCCAGATTAGAATCTGAGCTGCTCCCACAGCAGGTCCAGAGATCAGCACAGTGTTGGAGGGCATCCTAGGCAGGTAGGGTGGACTGTGACTCCCAGGGAGGGAAAGGACTCTGACAGCAGTGATTCAAGAAAAACATTTCTTATTCTTATGTTTTGACTTGTTCTGCAGATTCTTTTGGATTTTTTTTCTCTTTTTTCCCGCCTCTTGTTGCAGCTGTCGATTTTACTGGCACTAAGAAATCCAATTAAGCCTTTGAGCTTTTTTTTTTCCTCAGTCACATTTTTTATTATTGTCATAAACCTCTGCTTCTACATTGGGCTTTTGCAGTTCTGTAGAGTTTTCCTCTTTTTTTTCTCTCTTTTTTAATTTTTAATTTTTTAAACCTATTATTTTTTCTATTTATTCCTTTGTTTGCTTTTCCTACAATTCTTTTCCCCTTCCAGTTAATCTTTACCATATGTAAACCATCTTTATCTACCTATATTTAACTTGGCCTATATATTCTTTCTTTTCTTTCTCTCTTTTCCTCTTAACATATTTGTTATTTTTATTTTCATTGCTTTACTCCTCAATTGGCAACTTGCTTTAGTTTTGTTTTCCAGTTTGTGCTTCAATTAGTTTTGTTCTGGTACATACAATTTTTGGTTTCCTTCATTCTCCAGGTCAATCTATTGTACTTTATTTTTGGTGGACTGTTTCGATTTTGCTTATCAGAGTATATGTATATGCGTATATTCAGTCACACTTTCAACTGTTGTTATAAACCTCTGCCTCTACATTAGGATACTGCAGTTCTGTGGAGTTTTCCTTTTTTTTTTAGTCTTCCTTTTTTTTCTTTTCTCTTTTTTATAATTTTAATTTTTTTAACCTATTATATTTTTCTACATTTATTCTTTGTTTTCCTTTCCTACTGTTCCTTTCACCCTGCAATTAATCTTTAATGTATATAAATCTTCATCTACCTCAGTTGAACTTTGCATATCTGTTCTTTCCCTTCCTCTCAACATATTTGTTAGTTTGTTTTCATTGCTTTATTCCTCACTTGGCACCTTGGTTTAGTTTTGTTCTCTATTTGTGCTTAACTTAGTTTTGTTCTTAACTGGGAAATACAATTTTTTATTTTCTTTGTTCACCAGGTCAATCTACTGTACTTTATTTTTCGACTGTTTTGACTTTGCTCAAGGGTGTATATATATGTATAATTATTATTTGCCAATTATAAGACAATTGCATGAGACAAACACTAACAGACACACAAGGAGAAACTGACAGTAACACGGTAACAGGAGGAGACGGTAACACCGCACTCACCAATGGACAGATAATCAAAACACAAAATTAATAAGGAATCACAAGTGTTAAATAACATATGAGATGGATCTCACTGATACAAGACATTCCACCCAAATGGAGAACAATACACCTTCTTCTCAAGTGCACATGGAACATTCTCCAGGATAGACCACATCTTGGATCACAAATCAANAGTGTTAAATAACATATGAGATGGATCTCACTGATACAAGACATTCCACCCAAATGGAGAACAATACACCTTCTTCTCAAGTGCACATGGAACATTCTCCAGGATAGACCACATCTTGGATCACAAATCAAACCACAGTAAATTTAAGAAAATTGAAATCATATCAAGCATCTTCTCCAACTACAATGCTCTCAGACTAGATATCAATTACAAGAAGAAAACTGTAAGAAACACAAACACACAGAGATTAAACAACACATATCTAAATAATCAATAGGTTACTGAAGAAATCAAAAGGGAAATCAAAAAATTTCTAGAAACACATGACAATGAAAACATGACAATTGAAAGCCTATGGGATGCAACAAAAGCGGTTCTGAGAGGGAAGCTTATAGCAATACAATCCTACCTCAAGAAACAAGAAAAACATCGAATAGACAATGCAACTTTATATATAAAACAACTGGGAAAAGGAGAACAAAAAAATTCAAATATTAGTAGAAGGAAAGAAATCATAAAGATCCAATCAGAAATAAATGAAAAAGAAATGAAAGAAACAATAGTAACAATTAATAAAACTAAAAGCTGGTTCTTTGAGAAGTTAAAAAAATTGACAAAACTTTAGCCAGACTCATCAAGAAAAAAAGAGAAGAATCAAATCAACAAAACTAGAAATGAAAAAGAAAAGGTTACAACAGACAATGCAGAAATACAAAGGATTACAAGAGACGATTACGAAGAACTATAGGGCAACAAAACAGATAACCTGGAGGAAATGGACAAATTCTTAGAAAAGTCCAATCTTCAAGACTGAGCCAGGAAGAAATAGAAACTATAAACAGCCAGTTATAAGCACTGAAACTGAAGCTGTGATTTAAAAAATCTCCCAAAAAACAAAAGCCCAGGACCAGATGGCTTCACAGGAGAATTGTATCAAATATTTAGAGAAGAGCTAAGGCCTATCCTTCTAAAATTCTTTCAAAAAATTGCAGAGGAAGAAACAGTTTCAAATTCATTCCATGCGCCCACCATCACCCTGACACCTAAACCAGACTAACACAACACAAAACAGACTACCAGTCAATATCACTGATGAACACAGTGATTTTTCTGTAAAAATGCTCAACAAAATTTTACCAAACAAAATTCTGAAACACATCAAACAACTCACACACCATGATCAGGCAGGGTTTATTCCAGGGATGTAAGGATTCATGAATATATGCAAATCAATGAATGTGAAAAACTATATGATAATCTCAGTAGTTGCAGAAAAAAGTCTTAACAAAATTCAACACCCATTTATGATAAAAACTCTCCAGAAAGCAGGAACAGAAGGAATCTACCTTAACATAGTAAAGGCCACATATGATAAGCCTACAGCAAACATTTTCAATGGTGAAAAAATGAAAGTATTCCCCTAAAATCAGGAAAAAGACAAGGGTCTACACTTTTGTCACATAGTTGAATAAACTGAATTTGAAGAAAGTGGAGAAAATCACTAGACTATTCAGGTATGACCTAAATGAAATCCCTTATGACTATACACTGGAAGTGAGAAATATATTTAAGTGACTAGAGCTGACAGACAGAGTGCCTCATGAACTATGGATGGAGGTTCACGACATTGTACAGAAGACAGGAATCAAGACCACCCCCAAGCAAAAGAAATGCAAAAAAGCAAAATGGCTGTCTGAGGAGGCCTTACAAAAAGCTGTAAAAAGAAGTGAAGTGAAAAGCAAAGGGGAAAAGGAAAGATATACCCTTTTGANTCTAGTATTCTTGCCTAGAGAATCCCAGGGACGGGGGAGCCTGGTGGGCTGCCGTCTCTAGGGTCGCACAGAGTCAGACACGCCTGAAGTGACTTAGCAGCAGCAGCATTCTTGTGGTATTCCTGCTGAAAATAGATAACTTGAACCTCCTTGTGAGGAAACATTCAGTTCAGTTCAGTCGCTCAGTCATGTCCGACTCTTTGCAACCCCATGAATTGCAGCACACCAGGCCTCCGTGTCCATCACCAACTCCTGGAGTTCACTCAAACTCAGGTCCATCAAGTCAGTGATGCCATCCAGCCATCTCATCCTCTGTCGTCCCCTTCTCCTCCTGTCCCCAATCCCTCCCAGCATCAGAGTCTTTTCCAATGAGTCAACTCTTTGCATGAGGTGGCCAGAGTACTGTAGTTTCAGCTTTAGCATCATTCCTTCCAAAGAACACCCAGGACTGCTCTGAACACAAATTGTGGGACAGTCTACAAAATAACTAGTTTGTATTCTTAAAAAATGACAGTCTCCTAAGGACCACAGAAATGCTGAGAAACTATCCCAGGTAACGGGAACTAAAGAGACATGGGTCTAGGATTTATTTTTAAAAATTGTTTATTGTGAAGGAAGGCATTATTGAGACAGTTGGCAAAATCCGAATAATAGTATCACATTAATATTAATTTCCTGGTTTTGACAGGAATTACATGCTGTAACTAAGAGACTCCCCTTGTTTTTAGGAGGTAAACACTGAATGAAGCATTTAAGGGTAAAGGGATTCAGTGTTTACATCTTAATTGTCAAATGATTTATAAAAATCATATTTGTTTGTGTATATAAAAGATAATACAAGTGTGATAAAATATTAATGTTTAGAAGTCTGATTGCAAGTGTATAAGAATTCTTTGTATTGTATGTCAACTTAAAAAGTTATAACAGAAAAAATATGAGAAAAATAGTGATATATTTGCTGAGTTAAGTGAAATTTAAGAATTTCACCTTTAAGAAATGTGCCACCAGATTAAGAGGCCCTTCACTTGGTGAGTCAGTATCTAATCTTCTGCCTGCTTGTTACTGCATGGTCTTATGATTGAATAATGCGTTTGCAGTAGTTCACAAAATAAAATGATCTATCTAATGGTATTGACGAACTTGGATTTTCACTGAGATTGTGTGGTCTCAGTGATGTTTTTAAGCCCTCCTACTTACCTAGAGAACTTGGAAAGTTACTTCTGTGTTTTAGTTTCCTCGTGGCTACAATGGGATAATACAATGCCCACTTTAGAGGATTTTCTTCGAATTTAATGAGATAATGAGCATAAAACATTTAGTACAGTATCTGATTACTCAGTAGAGCTCAGTAAACATATTTTTGTTATTTTCAATATTTTTGAAAAATTGCAAATTAAATAATTTGTCTGATTTAAACACATCATATAGATTATGAACTTCTGTTGGCATCCACTGATGATACATTATAATTTTAAATATATCTCATAGTCAGGTAAATTTGAGAAGTTTTGGATTGTTTTGTACTTCCCTCCTCATCACCTGTAGTATAGTACCAACTCAGCTCCTTGGCTTTTCTCTCTTGATATTTATTAACAACAGTGTTCTCAGTTTTCTCTTCCGTAAAGTGGAATTTTAAGATCTTGCCTACTCTTCTTGAAAGGTAAAACACAAAACATGGACTTCCCTGATGGACCAGTAGTTAGGACTCCATGTTTCTACTGTAAGGGGCTCAGGTTCAGTCCCTGGTCGGGGATTTAAGATCCCGCTCATTCCTCAAGGTGCTGCCAAAGAGTAAAAAAAAAACAAACAGGAAAAAAAACCAAAAAACAAAAAAAACCCAACTCATGAAAAATAGTACTGTCTGTAAATGAAATAAATTTCTGACTCTACTTTTATAAAATATTAGCTCTTGGTCAGTCATAGGTTTGCAAATCATTGATGTGTCCTTCTTTTTGGACGTTGGGGTCTAAGTGATACATTTGGCATATTGGTAATGGCCATTAAATATTTGCTGTCTCCTGTCCTCTACCTCTGAGGTTTTCCATTTAATATGTTTTGAATATACTTATTATTGCTGCAGTTCTTTGTACTTGGCGCTTTGATCTGGAGCATTGTGCAGCATACTTAAAAGATTAAGTGCCCTTGCAATAAGGATATTTTTAATTGTGGTATTTTTAGCCTACGACTCAAGCTACATTTGAATGAGTGTCTATTCTAAGAGCTTGTACTTTGATTACATTTCATCATGTTATTGAATAGCTGTAGTTACAATCATGAAAGCAATCTGTGTGAATATCCAATATTCTCTAGCCTTGTTATTGCCTATAGCAACAAGTTTCTTATCATGGTAAACATTCGTGACTCAAAAAAGAAAATATTTCTAGAAGTGATTGGTTCTTTTAAAACTTATTTGCCTTTCTGTCAGTGTTGAGGTTTTGTTGGTGGTTTTTCTTTTTAAAAAGCACCATTCTGCAGAATATTGAATCGAGTGCTGATTAAGCTAGAAACAAGCTCCCTAATACATTTTAAGTCTTCTTTCTGTTAAAGGTCTGGTTGTACAAATGTTCTTTCATATTTCATAAATTCTAGTTGCGTTATGATTTGAAAGATTCTTGGAGATCTTCCAGTTACCCTGTTGTACTTAGAGGCACCTTCTCCGTGGTGTCCCCTGCAGATGGTATAGAGCCTCTCAGGGCCATCTTCAGTGTTCCTCCCTCCCGAGACTCTGCGTTCCTAGCTTCAGAGAGTCACACTTGAAAGTTATTCCTGATAATAAAAGGAAATAAACTGGCTTAACACTGATTATGTGGTCTACTTTGATGGTAGTAATGTTAGAAGAAAACATGAAATTTCTATAAAATTTAGCTGATTGACAATTTTTAAACATTAGTCTTTTATTGTATAATGGGAGACGCTTGTTTTAGAAACCAGTGTTGTAGAAATGTGTACTTCGGTCTCCTTTCCAGGTTGATTCGTGAAAGATAACTGCTGTTAAAACTTGGGTATGTATCCTTTGCTAGATTTGTTGTATTTGTATAAATATGTGTTTATTAGTACCGGTATTTTGTAACCACTTTAGGTCTTTGCTGTCTTTTGCTAAGTATAAGACTTTGCCTGTTGAGTGCATGACGCTGTATTTATTAGTAATCACACCTACTGGATGGTCACATCTATAACACTATTGAGCTCATTTCCTAATAGCTTTTGTGAAAGATTGTTGCAGTCATCTTTTGGAACACAGCACCTGCCAAAATAAGAGCCTTATTTTAACTGAGAAGTGTCCTGCAGATATCTATGTATTTAACATGAAAGATTATTTATGGATAAGATGAGCAAATGCTTAAAGATCAGGAAGAGGACTTAGTAAAATGTCAACTGTAGTTCTTTTCACATAAGTATATATCTCACATTTCCCAGTTAGTCTAAAAATCAAAGGTGACATGTTGAAACAGAAAAAAGAACACATTAATGATAAGTATAGCATCTGAGTGGGAAGACTTCGAGCATGATAAAAGTCTGATAGTTTTAGTAATCTTGGAGATTATTTATTTTAACATGCAGCACTTATGGATCCTGAAGCCATAAAACCTGGCTTTGAATTCTGGGTATACTTCAAAATAGCTGTATGACCCTTAGGCATGTTCCTTATGCTTGCGTCCCTTTCTTTGTTTAAAGGATTGGCATGACCATCAAATGGGCTAATACTTATAAAGTGCTTAGAGCATTGCCTGGTTCTTAGTGCTGAGTACCTGTTTGATGTTCAGTCAGTTTAGTCGCTCAGTCGTGTCCAACTCTTTGTGACCCCATGGATTGCAGCTCGCCAGGCTTCCCTGTCCTTCACCAACTCCTGGACTTTACTCAAACTTATGTCCATTGAGTCAGTGATGTCATTCAACCATCTCATCTTATGTCGTCCCCTTCTCCTCCCACCTTCAGTCTTTCCCAGCATCAGGGTCTTTTCCACTGAGTCAGTTGTTCACATCAGGTAGCCAAAGTATTGGAGTTTCAGCTTAAGCATCAGTCCTTCCAATGAATGTTCAGGACTGATTTCCATTAGGATGGATTCCCTGAATCCCCTTGCTGCTCAAGGGACTCTCAAGGAACTCTCAACCCCACTGTTCAAAAGCATTAATTCTTCGGTGGTCAGCTTTCTTTATAATCCAACTCTCACATCCATACATGACTACTGGAAAGACCAAAGCTTTGACTAGACAGACCTTTGTTGGCAAAGTAATGTCTCTGCTTTTTCATATGCTGTCTAGGTTGGTCATAACTTTTCTTCAAAGGAGCAAGTGCCTTTTAATTTCATGGCTACAGTCACCATCTGCAGTGATTTTGGAGCTCAAAAAGACAAAGTCTGCCACTGTCTCCCCATCTATTTGCCATGAAGTGATGGGACCGGATGCCATGATCTTAGTTTTTTGAATGTTGAGCTTTGAGCCAACTTTTTCACTCTCCTCTTTCACTTTCATCAAGAGGCTCTTTATTTCTTCTTCACTTTCTGCCATAAGGGGGGTGTCATCTGCATATCTGAGGTGATTGATATTTCTCCCGGAAATCTTGATTCCAGTTTGTGCTTCTTCCAGCCCAGCATTTCTCATGATGTACTCTGCATATAAGTTAAATAAGCACGGTGACAATATACAGCCTTGACTTACTCCTTTCCTGATTTGGAACCATTCTGTCGTTGCATGTCCAGTTCTACCTGTTGCTTCTTGACCTGCATACAGATTTCTCAGGAGGCAGATCAGGTAGTTTGGTATTCCCATCTCTTTAAGAATTTTCCACATTTGTTGTGATCCACATAGTCAAAGGCTTTGGCATAGTCAATAAAGCAGAAGTAAATGTTTTTCGCCTTTTCGATGATCCAACGGATGTTGCCAATTTGATCTTTGGTTCTTTTGCCTTTTCTAAATCCAGCTTGAACATCTGGAAGTTCANAGCCCAGCATTTCTCATGATGTACTCTGCATATAAGTTAAATAAGCACGGTGACAATATACAGCCTTGACTTACTCCTTTCCTGATTTGGAACCATTCTGTCGTTGCATGTCCAGTTCTACCTGTTGCTTCTTGACCTGCATACAGATTTCTCAGGAGGCAGATCAGGTAGTTTGGTATTCCCATCTCTTTAAGAATTTTCCACATTTGTTGTGATCCACATAGTCAAAGGCTTTGGCATAGTCAATAAAGCAGAAGTAAATGTTTTTCGCTTTTTCGATGATCCAACGGATGTTGCCAATTTGATCTTTGGTTCTTTTGCCTTTTCTAAATCCAGCTTGAACATCTGGAAGTTCATGGTTCATGTACTATTGTAGCCTGGCTTGAAGAATTTTGAGCATTACTTTGCTAGCGTGTGAGATGAGAGCAATGGTGTGGTAGTCTGAGCATTCTTTGGCATTGCCTTTCTTTGGGATTGAAATGATGATTGACCTTTTCCATTCCTGTGGCCACCACTGCTGAGTATTCCAAATTTGCTGGCGTACTGAGTGCAGCACTTTCACAGAATCACCTTTTAGGATTTAAAATAGCTCAACTGGAATTCCATCACCTCCACTAGCTTTGTTCGTGGTGACGCTTCCTAAGGCTCACTTGACTTCGCATTCCAGGATGTCTGGCTCTAGGTGAGTGATCACACCATCATGNGCACTTTCACAGAATCACCTTTTAGGATTTAAAATAGCTCAACTGGAATTCCATCACCTCCACTAGCTTTGTTCGTGGTGACGCTTCCTAAGGCTCACTTGACTTCGCATTCCAGGATGTCTGGCTCTAGGTGAGTGATCACACCATCATGATTATCTGAGTCGTGAAGATCTTTTTTGTATAGTTCTTCTGTGTATTCTTGCCACCTCTTCTTAATACCTTCCTTCTGCTTCTGTTGCTGCTGCTGCGTCTCTTCAGTCGTGTCCGACTCTGTGCGACCCCATAGACGGTAGCCCACCAGGCTCCCCCGTCCCTTGGATTCTCCAGGCAAGAACACTGGAGTGGGTTGCCATTTCCTTCTCCAATTCATGAAAGTGAAAAGTGAAAGTGAAGTCACTCAGTCGTGCCCAACTCTTATCGACCCCATGGACTGCAGCCTACCAGGCTCCCCTGTCCATGTTAGGCCAAACAATTTCTGTCCTTTATTGTGCTCATCTTTGCATGAAATGTTCCCTTGGTATCTCTAATTTTCTTGAAGAGATCTCTAGTCTCCGATTCTTTTGTTTTCCTCTATTTCTTTGCATTGATCACTGAGGAAGGCTTTCTTATCTCTCCTTGCTATTCTTGGGAACTCTGCATTCAAATGGGAACTCTGCATTCACCTGATGCAAAGAACTGACTCATCTAGACCCTGATACTGGGAAAGATTGAAAGTGGGAGGAGAAGTGGACAGCAGAGAACGAGATGGTTGGATGGCATCACTGACTCAATGGACATGAGTTTAAGTAAACTTCAGGAGTTGGTGATGGACAGGGAGGCCTGGCTTGCTGTACTCCAGCGGGTCACAAAGAGTTGGGCACAACGATTGAACTGATTCAAATGGGTGTATCTTTCCTTTTCTCCTTTGCCTTTGGCTTCTCTTCTTTTCATAGCTTTTTGTAAGGCCTCCTCAGACAATCATCTTGTCTTTTGGCATTTCTCTTCCTTCAGGATGGTGTTGATCACTGCCTCCTGTACAAGATCCTGAACCTCCATCCATAGTTCTTCAGGCGCACTCTATCAGATCTAATCCCTTGAATCTATTTGTCACTTCCACTGTATAATCGTAAAGGATTTGATTTAGGTCATACCTGAATGGTCTAGTGGTTTTCCCTACTTTGTTCAATTAAAGTCTGAATTAGGCAATAAGGAGTTTATGATCTGAGCCACAGTCAACTCCCTGTCTTGTTTTTGCTGACTGTTTTTGCTTGATGTTATTGCTGTCCTTATATGTATTTTAAAGGATTTATACTGANCCTACTTTGTTCAATTAAAGTCTGAATTAGGCAATAAGGAGTTTATGATCTGAGCCACAGTCAACTCCCTGTCTTGTTTTTGCTGACTGTTTTTGCTTGATGTTATTGCTGTCCTTATATGTATTTTAAAGGATTTATACTGAATGAAAACTGGATTTAGAAAATGGCAGCATAATACTTCTTAAATTTGATTGTCCTACAAAGCTAAAGACTAATCAAAAAAGGCATAGAACTATTAGAAGACATAGGTCAGTTAGTATATTCTTAGAAAATGAAGTCGTTCAGTTGTGTCTGACTTTTGGAACCCCATAGACTTAGCCTGCCAGGCTCCTCCATCTATGGGATTTTCCAAGCAAGAGTACTGGAGTGGTTTGCCATTTCCTTCTCCAGGCGATATTCCTAACCCAGGGATCGAACCCAGGTCTCCTGAATTGCAGGCAGACCTTTTACCTTCTGAGCCACCAGGGACTCCTAGTATCTTCTTCTTCTGTGGAAAATAAAGCAGAACATAACTTTAGCTGAATTGTTAAAAGTAACTTTGGTGTCTGTTTCTAGGTTTCCTGTTTGTTTGATTTCTGTGTTTCTTTCAGTCACAAAATCTTACTGAGATGGTATAGGATAGAGAAAGGTTTTTGGAATAAGGCATTTGAAGTCTCAATTCCCTCACTTTACGGGTAACTTTGGGTACTGTATCAGTAATCTGTTGCTGGGTGACAGTTCCAAAGCTTAATTGCTTCAAAAACGATTTATTATTTCTCATGATTCTGTGGACTGACTGTACTCAGTTGAGGGGTTCTTTTGTTTTACCTGGAACATTTTGTTTACCACATTTTTGATCTCAAAACAGAGGAACAAAGCAGAAATCTATTTTTAGATCATCTTCTTTAAGTGAAATAAAGTTTTAAAAATTATTTCTGTGATGTTGGCTGCTGTTAAAGCTCAGTAAGTCATGTTGACTTTTATTTTATAATCAAAACATTTCAGTTGTCCCTAATGTGAAGTGGCTAGCATGTCAAAGTCTCTTGGTTGATACCTGTTTGTCTCATATATTTAATAAAGATATTTATAACAGAATGCTGACAGCTTCTACTGTTTGATCAATTAAATCACTGAAGAAACGGATGAGTGAATACCTACTATATGCCGGCAGTATTCTCAGTGCTGGGAATATAGCACTGAAAAAATTAAAAGTTCTTTCCCTCATGGTTTTATATTCTAGTAGGGGAGGGGAAAACAATAAGGAAGGATATCAGTTGGTGGCAGGTGCTATAGACAACAGTAAAGCAAGATAAAGGAGGAGAGGAAAGTATATGTGCTGGCAGGGGCTTACCCTTCTGTTTAAGGTGGTAAAGGAAAGCCTTCCTATCAGGTCTTTGGACAGAAACACAGAGTAAGAATGCAGGGATCGCGTCCTGCTTTCCCCTCTGTCACGAACCTTCTCCTAATAAATGTAAAGGTTTTGAGGCAGCAAATATGATTAGAAGCAGTAAGGAGGCCCGTACAGGTGGGTCAGAGCAAGCAAATGGGATGATGATAGGAAATGTTAAATAGATTTCCTGAGAGCAGAGTCACGTCTGACCTTGTATAGACCATTGTGAAGAATTTGGCCTTACTGTGAGGCAGGAAGAAGCTGCCAGGAGGTTTGAGGTGAAGAGAGGTGTGGTATGACTTGTGTACTAAGTGGATCACTCTGGCTGCTAAGTTGAGAGTAGATGGTAGAGAACAGGACGGAAGCAAGAACAGTTAGGAAGCTTGCAGCAAGAGATGCTGGTGCCTTGGATTGTGGTTTTAGCAGTAAAGGTGGGGCAAAATGGTCAAATTCTGAATCTGTTTTGAAGATAAAGTCAACGGGGTTTACTGATAGTTGTGAAAAGTGAGAGTCAGATTTGATTCTCACACCAGTTATGTGCCTGAGAAATTAGGAGGATAGAGTTGTCATTTCCTGAGATTGGGAAGGCTGAAGGAAGAGTGGGTTGGAGGGAATTGTGAAGATGTTTTGAACGTGTTCAGTTTGAGATATCTAATAATTGACAGTAAGATATATTGAGTAGATAGTTGGATAGGGAAGTCTAAAGTTGGGGGAGAGAGGTCTGGTTTGGAGATGCACATTTGGGTTTAAGAATAAAGGTGATATTTAAAACCATGTGTTTGTACGAGGTCACCTAAGCGAAGTAAACGTAGGTAGAGAAGACAGGTATCTAAAGGCAGCCTTGGGACACCCCAGAATTTATAGGTTGTGGAAATGAGATGAACTGGAAAGGAATCTGAGAAGGGAGTGCTGGTGAGGTAAAAGAGCAGAGTGGTGTCCTGGCAGTCAACTGCAGACTGTTTAATGCAGGAGAGCACAGTCAACTGTGTCAGATGCTGCAAGCCAAATAAATCAAGGATGTAGCAATGCAGGGGCTGATGGTGACTTTGACAAGAGCTATTTTGGTGGAATGATGGGGTAATGAAAGCCTGATTAAAGTTGAGTTCAAGACAGGGGCAGAATTGGAGGCAGCTTTTCTTAACAATGCTTTTAAGAAGGCCTGGTTTAAGGGGGAACAGAGAAACGGATGATGGCTGAAGGAGGTTATGTAAACAAGAACGTTTTTTCTTTTTTCTCAAAATGGGAGATATGGAATAGTCATATCTTTATGTTGGGGGGTGGGGAGAGGGAGGGAGGGAAGAAGGGAGGGAGAGATTGGTAATGAGAGAGACTGGGAAATTGGTGGAATGATGTACTTCAGTGAGTGAGCATGGGTGCCTTAGATAAAAGAACTGACAGATGCAAGTGGGCTAGTAGATGTGGTGGTGAGAATGTAGAAGTTTCTTTCTGATATCCCCCCACCTCCGCCAAATAAAGTTGGATGCAAGGACAACAGTCAGGAATGAGGATGGGGAGGAGTTGGTGGTTTGAGAAGAGAGGAGGTGTGAATTAGGACAGTGGGAGTATGAATAAATTTGTAAATGTATATGCTGTTTTACATTTTACACAGAATCTTTTACCTAGCCGTTTAGATAATTTTCAAAGTATGCTGCACCAGTAAAACCCATTTCAAAAATGAAAATACTAAGGCTTTGGTAAATTACTTGGCGGGATTGCTGGGTGTCTAACGTGTTTAAAATCTATAGATGATTTTCATTGTTTGAAGTCATGCATCCTTACCAGACCCAAAGATTTGTCTTCCCAGAACTTTCTGCATAGTAGCACTATAGCAAAACATTCTTATGAAATTTATCCTTAAATTTACCCATGACCCATGCTCTATTTATATTGGG
>SJYV01003064.1:0-24311 GCA_006410875.1 Neotragus pygmaeus | reverse complement strand
TCAAGTAGTTTTCAAAGCACTTTCCAGAAATACATAAGCTGGAAGTTATTCTATATGTGTTGATTACATTTCTGCCAGATAAACGGCTATTTTTTATTTCATATACAGTCTCTAAGATATGGATAAATAGATCTATGTGGTCCATAAACTGAAGCCCAAATCAGCAAATAAATGGTAGACTTGTCAAAGCTGTGACCAACCTAGACAGCATATTAAAAAGCAGAGACATTACTTTGCCAACAAAGGTCCGTCTAGTCAAGGCTATGATTTTTCCAGTGGTCATGTATGGATGTGAGAGTTGGACTATAAAGAAAGCTGAATGCTGAGGAACTGATGCCTTTGAACTGTGATGTTGGAGAAAACTCTTGATTGAGAGTCCCCTGGACTGCAGGGAGATCCGACCAGTCAATCCTAAAGGAAATGAGTCCTGAATATTCATTGGAAGGACTGATGCTGAAGCTGAAACTCCCAGTACTTTGGCCACCTGATGTGAAGAACTGAGTCATTGGAAAAGACTGATGCTGGGAAAGATTGAAGGCGGGAGGAGAAGAGGATGACAGAGGATGAAATGTTTGGATGGCATCACCGACTCGATCGACATGATTTTGAGTAAGCTCTGGGAGTTGGTGATGGACAGACAGGGAGGCCTGGCGTGTTTTGGTCCATGGGGTCGCAAAGAGTCAGACGCAACTGAGCCACTGAACTGGACTGAATGAACTGTTTGTGTTAATGCTGTTTATTATAGTTCTTTTAATTTGGATATTTCTGGCACATAGTCTTAAAAAGAGGAAGCTAACAAGGGTCTTTAATAAATCCAGACTGTTCGTTTTATAATATGTTATATAATACTAGAGATCCATTTAGTTGTCTGTTAACGCCACGCTTTTTGTTGAAGGTCTCAAGATTCTGCCCTCCAAGAAAATCTTGCCATGATTGGATAGGACCTCCGGATAAATATTCAAACCTTCGACCTATTCACTTTTACATCCCTGAAAATGAGTCACCACTGGAACAAAAGCTAAGAGAACTGAGACAAGAAACACAAGAATGGAACCAACGGTTCTGGGCAGACCAGAACTTGACTTTCCAGAAGGTATGGTTAGGTTTCAGGTCAGAATGAGCAGTACTAGAGCTGGCCACTTGGGGGCGGCGCTGGATCTTTAGTATCTGCTCTGCCTTTCAGTTCCTTGGTAGCGTCTCAGTCCCTCCCCCTCTTACGTATACGCGGGTGTATGTACCTAGAAGTTTAGAATCAGTATGTGCCTGTAGAGAAGAAACATTGGTCCTTCGTAGACTCGCAGGTCTTGAGACTCTCCAAGAACTAAAGGGAGTGCGTAGCAGGACCAGAGCTAGAACTGCGTACTCCCGTGCGCACGCCTCTGTGTGTGCTTATGACAGCAAGGGGATCTAGGATGTGTTGCCATTCTTCCTGAGAATTCAGAGTTCGTAACAGCATGCTCATCAGTAAGCTACGTGAGAAAGAAGTCTGCCTACTCTAATCCAGAAGGGAGACTTAGGCGGTGTGTGTTTATTCATTTGGGCAGGCTAAGTCAAATGGAGTATATTTATTTTCTGTGGATTTCTAAACAAACAGTGTCTCCCTCAGTTTATTAAAGCTCTCATTTTCAAATCCTCTCTCAAGCATGGAACTTTTAACTAGGTTGAGATAGTTTAAAACGGGCTTTGAGATGGACCGCTTCTCAGGAAACCCACATCAGACCTCTCCAGAGCGCAGAGAGCTTGTCCTAGCCAAGGAAAACAGAGACAAAGGAAGAGAGTTCTGATAGCTGTCTTCTTTTAGGAAAAAGAAGAATTTGTTCGCTCAAGACTCAAAGCCAAGGGCCTGGATCTGAGAGCTGCATCAGGTTAGTCTGTTCCTTTGCTGTTCTGCCTGCTCTGCTGGAGTAGCTGTGTGGACGAGGAGGCACGGCTGCTGGGGGCTTTGCGGCAGACCGCAAGGGGCGCCGGTCAGACCGCTGGCCTAGGAACCGAGATCCCGTTTGTGTCTGCACAGCCAGGAAGGGAAGCAGGGGCCTGGGGGCTAGTGAATGAAGCAGGGAAAGCTCAGCGGACAGGTCTGGCTCCATGGGGCAGGCAAGTTCTCGGTGGGGCGTGTGTCCGTCCTCCCTCCCTCTTCTCCCTCTGGGCGAGGTCAGCCCTCTCATCATTCTGGGTCCTTCCAGTCGATGACCCCTTGCTGACCTTTGGACTTCCATCCCGAGGTCCCATGGCTTCAGCAGCCTCTGTCTCCTGCCCTGGTCTCTCCTCCTGGTCCCACCGGCTGCGAGCTGGAGGCCGCGGGGTCACCCTGGAAGCCTCTCCCCACCCTGTGGTCTGTCCCCAGTTTACCTCTGAGCCGTCGCTCAGCACTTTTGCTGCCCCTCATCCAGGAAACGGCTGTAATTCAGGCCCTCAGTAGCTGCCTAGTGCAGGAGCTTCCTGATCGGCTCCCTGGCCCCCGGTCTTGGAATCAGGGGTCTTCAAGCTTTCTGTAAAGAGCTGGATAGAAGGTAGTTGAGTCTTTCCTGGCCATGAGGGTCTCTCCTTCAAGTCCTCAGCTCTGTTGGTCTGTGAAAGCAGCTGTAGAAAATACATAAGTTAATGGGTGTGAACTTGCCCCAGTAAAACTTTGTTTACAAAACCAGGTGTAGGCCAGGTTTGGCCACAGGCTGTAGTTTAACCCCTCATGCCTGAAATCCATTCTCTGCAGTGTAGCCAGACTCTTCTATAGAGCGCAGCTTTGACAGTTGCCCCTCAGCTTGTTTAGGCATTTAGGTTTCCTGTGGCGGCAGAAGGACAGCCGTGCCCCTCCCCATGGACCGGAGGCCGCCCAGCCCCTGCCCGTCTTGCCCCCAGGCCGCGCCCCTGGTGTGCTGGGCGCAGGCTGCACTCTCTTCCCCCTCGCCCCTGGTGTGCTGGCCTTTCTTTGTGGATGGAGAGTCTAGTGCTCAAAATAACCTTTTATCGTTTTCTCCAGCTGTTGGTGTTAGACCTGAGTGACGTTATATACTGGTGGTTAAGCAGGTGTCTCCTGCTTAACATTCTGATGGGAAACCTGAGACCACTGACCCCTAAAACCAGGCCTGTGTTGGGCTGGAACACCGTCACTGCTCACCGTAGCCTTGCCGGCGTGCATTTGGATCCGGGGCTGGGGAGGGTGGAGCGGGCCCTGTGCTGGCGCGGCCGGGTGCCGCCTGCTGCACGGGCCCCATCCGGGTTCTGAGAGGGCAGGAGCCAGCCAAGGTGCGGTGTCCCAGCAGGTTTTATTTGTTGTTTGGTGGGCAATAAATATATTTTAGAATTAGTTTCTGTGGTTGCATCAGGATCGTCACTGTGGCGTGAGGGACCTCCTGACCCTGCGCACAGACTTCTCTCCGGCTGTGGTGTGTGAGCTCAGCTGCCCCTTGGCGAGTGGGGTCTTAGTTCCCTGACCAGGGATCAAGCCTGCCTCCACTGCATCGGCAAGCGGACTCTTAAGCACTGGATGACTAGGGACGTCCCCAGCAATAAATATTTTAATTTTTGTTTTATTTTTTATGATGACAATCTTCAAGTTTTTTTCTATTTTTTTTCAAATACAAAGCTAAACCATAAGCAGATACAACTGAGACATTTTATCTCACATTTGCACACTCCCATCGAATCCTCCAAGTGTGAGGCCAGGGCGGGGGCGTCAAGGTGAGGGCGGGCTCTCCTCCCAAAGCCTGGAGTGACGGCCCTGACCCCAGGACTGTCCCGCCATCCGCAAATATTTTCTGCTGTTTCCCGCAGTGACTCTTGGAGTGGGTCCTGTTAGTTAAAGTTATTCTCCAGAAGGACTGATGGTGATGCTGAAGCTCCAGTGCTTTGGCCACTAGCGGCAAAGAGCCAGCTCACCGGGGAAGACCCTGATGCTGGGAAAGACGGAGGACAGGAGGCGAAGGGGGTGGCAGAGGACGAGATGGCTGGACGGCATCACCAGCTCCGCGGACGTGAGTTTGAGCAAACTCTGGGAGACGGTGAAGGGCAGGGGAGCCTGGAGTGCTGTAGTCCGAGGGGTCGCAGTCGGACATGACTGACCGACTGAGCAGCAACAACTGTGGCTTTTACCGCTTGTGGAGGAGGTGCCTGAGGGCGAGCTGTCTGACCACAGTCAGTGGGTGAGTGGAGGGCCCGGGCACCGTCCTGGAGAGTGAGTCCCAGGCCACGGCCACAAGCCCTCTCCTAACAGACGGGAAGTTGTTCTGGGTCTTTTGTTACTATTGTGGATGGTGTGACTGAGTATTGAAAGATGGGCCTTAATTAGATTTCAAATTAGTTTGGTAAGAAAACAGGAAGGAATGTATTGAAGAAAGGGCTCAGGAAGGGAGCTGCCCGCTCTGTCAGCCGTTTAGATGGTTAGGAGCTTGCAGCGAGGGAAATGGTGGGGGGAGTAACGGCCGTGTCGCCCCCTTGGGCCAGAACCCGCGTGTGTGATGCCTGAGTGTAGGGGTCCCACAGAACCCAGGGAGGAGGCGGTTTGTGTAATAAATGATGTTGGAGAAAGTAAGTGCTTTTAGCCCAAAAGGATCAATTTAGATTCATGCTCCCTGTAATCTGAATATATTCCAAATGGATCAGGTTAATTATTAAGAATCAATTGTTCTGGAGTAAAAAGTAAAGTACCTCACTCCCAACTGTAGAAAGTCTAGCAGGATAAAAGCGGCCTCCATTACTGGAGTGGTGGCGAGTCCCTGCGCTCGCCAGTAAAGGCAGAGGATTCTAGAAGGTCAAAACCGACACTGTCTGGCTTGGGTAGTGTTTGCCGTGGTCTCTCCTGGAAAGGAGAGTTTGCTGAGGATACAGGGAAGTGCTCAGCCCCGGGCGCAGGCCGCACTGACCCCGGTGCCCCCCGCTCTGGTGTGCACCCGGCTCTGCCCCCGTTTCGGCCTTCTCTTGCTGTGAACAGGCTTTTCCTCCCAAGTCCGAGAAGTCGCAAGCCCGAGGCTCCTCCCAGGCCGCGTTGTGTCCATTGAGCGCAGCAGACCCACACTCAGTGCCCAGCAGGCCCGAGGGCCAGGCAGGCAGACACGTTAGCAGTGGACAGCAGGCTGGGGGCGTTTGTAGCAGAGGTGGGAGGCAGTCTGGACTCTCTGAAATGAAGCCGTAACAAATTCGCAGGAGTAACAGGACACCTACAGATGAATAATGTAACTCCAAGAAAAAAATTTGCTGAAACTCCGTATCTTGCAGTGCATGTTAAACCGGCAGCCAGCCCTCATTTGACACTTAACTGAACCTGAGGTGAAGATGTTTTCCCAGCTCCCTTCCAGAAGGATTCAGCTACATGAAGTATGCCTATGTCAGGAGGCGGAAAATTATGGCCACAGAATATCTACGAATGTATCCTGGAGAAAGGGCTCTCCTGCCATGCAGCATTCTCTCTCAGAGCCAGCCGTTGGGAGCGTCTGCACCGTGGCGCGCTTTAGTCGTGTCCGAGTCTCCTGCACCTGCAGCCCACCAGGCTCCTCTGTCTATGGGATCATGCAGGCAAAAATCCATGAGAGTGGGTTGCTGTGCCCTCCTCCAAGGGATCTTCCTGACCTGGGGCTGAACCGACGTCTCCTGCGACTGCCGCATTGCAGGTGGATTCTTCATCTGAGCCAGCAGGGAAGCATCTGATGATTTTAGATAAGGCCATGGGAGCCCACTGGCTCTAGACGTTGGCTGGAATGTTTTGCAGCAGTAGAGAAAACTTAATTTGTTGACTTAATTTCAAGGGCGGAAAGCAGAGCACCATGACGTCATCTCGGCCTGTCCCGACTGAACCTCGTTTGTAGGGCAGGTGTGGGAGGACTCGCGCCCCTGGCTCCCTTCACTGCAGGAGTGTTTGTGCGGGTGTGGGGGTGCCATCAGCATGGAGGTGCTCTCTCAGCTGGTGTTTACGAAGCGCCCTCTCGGTCCTCGGTGAGTGTATAATGGAGTGGGTCGTCCCACCTCCTCCTCCGTTTACTAGTTCAGTGTCGCACTGCAGTGTTGACGGGCGTGGAATCCGAACGACTCAGCAATTACGGTGCAGCTGCTTTATGCTGAGCGCCACCCGGGAACGTTTGGGCAGGACCCCAGACTCGACCAGTAGCTGAAGGGCACCCTGCCTGTCCTCAGCACCCCGGGGCTCCTGCTCCTCGGCCAGCAGCGGCGATGGGTGCACGCCTCTGTTTCTGGCCCAGCCTGCCTGTCTCGGGGCTGTGACTCACGTTGTCTCAAAGCAGCCTCATGAGGTGTGCTGTGGCGATCCGGGTCCTGGAGACGGGAGACGCCACAGGCTGGCTGCAGGCCGGTGAGGGCCAGAACCCCGTCCCAGGGAGCTGCTGCCTGCTCTGCCCGAACCCGCTCCTCCCGTCCTGGGAGCGGCTGGGGACGCTGGAGGAGGGCGCCCACTCGCCTCTCCCTGGAGGACCGCCGGGGCCCCACTCCCTGAGGCTGCCAGCCCCGTGCTCCCACCCTGCCAGCCCCTCCCGCCGGCCTCCTCCCCTGCTGTCTGCAGACCCTCATTTGCTCTGCCTGGGCCACTCCCCTTTCTCTGCCCTGCAGGATCCTGTTCATCCTTCAAGACCCAGCTTCACAGTCACCTTCCCTGGATCCTTCAGCTTCCCTCTCCTCCTTGGGAGGCTGTTCCCCCTCTTTCCCTGGTTAGCTTCCATCCATTGGTCGACTTCCAGTATTTATCCAACAGCTGCCACATCCAGGCTAGTCTGGGGACTGGTGGGGACAAGAGAGCCGTTGCCCCGCCTTTGTGGGGCTGGTTTCCTTGTGGGGGAGGGGGCCCTGCGCAGTGACTGCGCTGTGCACTCCGGGTCGTTGACCCCGGGAGGAGAGGGAAGTTGGGAGGGCAGACGAAGTGGGCGTTTGCACAGGGGCCTGGGGGAGCCTTTCGTGGGGCAGTTTGGGGGAGGAGCTTTTAGATGGAGGTTTTGAAGAGCAGCAGGGGCCTGGGTCAGAGGAGCGAGGGCTCACGCAGGCGGGGGGTGTCCAGGAGGCGCGCGGGCCGCTCAACAGGCTGGCGGGGATGTGGCCCGTCTCCCGTCTGGGGACGGCCGCGATCGTGCTGTGCACTCTGTCTGCCTGTGTGCTGTGTGGGCACAGCGCGGGCCACATCCCTCCTGTTTCTGTAAAGCTGTGCCTGGGGTTTGCCTTCCCGGCTCTGTCTCTGTCTCCCCCAAATCCTGGTGGGCTGGAAGCGTCAGCGTCGCTCTGCAGCCGGGAGACGTGCCCTCCGCCTGGAGACGGCGCCCATCGGGGGCGGGTGGGCTTGCCCTCCACGTGGGTGCGCGCTGCACGTGCAGGCACTTGCGCCTCCTAAGCCGGAGCACACCTCCCGCACAGCCTCCTTCCTGCGCCTGGAGCCCCGTCTGCTGGGCCATCCTGTGCCACAGGAGCACCACTGCGTGCCCCAGCAGGCTGTGGCCCCTGGCCTGCGTTGCCTTGCAGGTCTGGTGAGCGTGTGAGGGGGCAGGAGGATTCCTGAGAGTAGGCACCACGCTGGGCATCTCCTCCCGTGAGGTGACCAGGGTCTAATGATAGAGGAAGATGATAGTTTTTCCTCCCTAAGTCATTTTTTAATCGCTGAGATATAATCCGCATACCATAGAGCACACACTCTAAACGTGTACAGCTCAGTAGTTTTAGTCCTGACAAGACTGTACACCCATCACCACTGTCTGATCCCCGAGAAGAAAGTCTGTACCCACTGGCGGCCGTTCCCGACCGCCTCCTCCCGCTAACCCCCGGCAGCCACCACTCTACTTCTGTCTCCATGGATGTATGTATCCTGGACCTCCAGATAAAGGGCATCCTATACAGGCATCCCTTATTTGTGCTTTGAGGATGCTGTGTCTTTTTTTTTTTTTTTGCAAATTAGATGTTTTATAGAGCAGGTCTGTTGGCACAGTGTTTCCGACAGCGTTATTTTGTAATTAAGTTTGTGTGTTTTTTGAGAGAGAGTGCTGTTGCACACGTGATAGACCACAGTGTGGTGTAAACATGCCTCCGGGAGGATGTTTGCTCGGCCACCTTGTGTCTCAGTCACAGCACCGGGGCCTCGTTGCGGCAGGCAGGCCTAGCTGCGGCTCAGGAGCTTAGCTGCTCCTCGGCACCTGGAGCCTTGGTTCCCCGACCAGGGACTGAACCCTCGTCCCCGGCATTGCAAGGCCAATTCTTAACCCCTGGACCACCGAGAAGTCCCTAGAATGGTTTTAATTTTATTTTCAAATGGTTTATCGCCTGTGTATCAAAATACAGTTGATGTCCGTATATTGGTGGTGCATGCTGCAGCCCTGCTGAACTCATCCATTATCTCTAGTAATTGTTTGTAGAATCTTCCCCTTGGGTCTTAACGTTTCATTTGTATTTAATTTTCAGGTCAGAAAGCAACGTTGAATGCAGAAGAAATGGCTGACTTTTATAAGGAATTTTTAAGTAAAAATNGAATCTTCCCCTTGGGTCTTAACGTTTCATTTGTATTTAATTTTCAGGTCAGAAAGCAACGTTGAATGCAGAAGAAATGGCTGACTTTTATAAGGAATTTTTAAGTAAAAATTTCCAGAAGCACATGTATTATAACAGGTGGGTGTCTCCTTTTTTCCTGAAAATCTGAAAATCACATCCATGTTGGCACGGATTGTTTTGCTACCTGAATTTAACATTCTTGTCTATGTTAAAAGTAGACGTTGCTGTCAGCTTGGTTTCTGTCCTTTTGAATAAAGTGGCCGGCTCCACTCCCTGCGTGGCCGCCCCGGCTCACGGTGTGTGTCGCGCATAGACATGGGCTCTGCCCGCGCTCCCACTGCCGAGCAGAGCGCAGCCCGGGGCCGGGGCAGCCGGAGGGGTCACGGCATCTCGTGTTTGAAAGTGGAGGGGCTCGGAGCCCAGCGGGGTCAGGGAGAGCGGCCCAGCAGGCAACTCCAGGGGCTCCTGCAGGCCAGAGACGAAGCCGTTTCAGCTGTGCGAGGATGACGGCTGTTGACAGAGAAGGAGCGGTGGAGTCAGAAAGGGACTGTTTTCCTGACACAATAATAGACCTGGACACAGTCGCCCGCAGCTGCCGAAGGCACTGGGCAGCAAGGCCGACGGGGACTCCGCCGTGGCTGGGCCTGGCTGACGGCGCCCAGTCTCCCGGGGCCTCTTCATGCCGTGCGGGGCGAGGCCGTGGCCTGTGCGCGAGGCTGTGAGACGCGGGGAGGCCGCCAGCAGTGCCTGTGACGTCCTCACTCGCACGGGGGCTGCCGTCGGCCCGGCCCTGGGTCTGACGCCAGGTTACGGGAAGGAGACGAAAGGGCATGTGCGGAGAGGGCGGTTCACAGGCCTTGAATGAGGACACAGCTCCCAGATCTGGAGGTGCTACGATACAGCTGTTGCGGTTTCAGCAAGTAACTGGGATTGAGAAAAGTGAATGAGGAGGGGGCCCTGTTATAGAATGAGAGAGACTTCACTCCGGCAAACCCCCCTATACAGAGACGCTCCTTCCCGACAGGAAAGCCAGCGGTGGCTTTAATACACAGGCATACAGAGACACTCCTTCCCGACAGAGGAGAGCCAGCAGGGGCTGTAATACACAGGCGTACAGAGACACTGCTTCCTGACAGGAAAGCCAGCAGGGGCTTTAATACACAGGTATACAGAGACACTCCTTCCCGACAGAGGAGAGCCAGCAGGGGCTGTGTATGAGGTTGCATTAGCACGCAGGAACTGTGAATGGTGAGTTACCGTTCACTTCATCAGACGGCCCAATGGTATTGTGGTCCTGTGTATTTAAGAAGCATTTGGACAGTGCACAGTAGCACGTGTTCCCAGGTCGGGTGACAGGATATGGTCTGAGGTTTGCTCTGGCATTCCTGGAGCAGTGACCATGCCAAATGGGCAGGTGGGGCAGGGCCTGGAGAGTGGGCTGGTGGCCGAGGCTGGAGAAGCTCTTGAGTGACGCTCGAACGGGAAGCCCAGGCCTGCAGCTTCCAGAGCCTGTTGCAGACGCTGTCGTGCGTCACTCTGAACTGGATGAATTGCTCAGTCAAGCCAGGTTTCCCTGGACCTTTGATTTCTGGCCTGAACATAGCAGGCCGGCATCCTGCTTCCTCTCAGGCCAGCTCCGTGTGTTGCCTGCCGCCCTCCGAATAGAGAGAGGAGCAGAGAGCGGGGCGGCTGTAGTGGAGCCTGAGCGCCCCTCCCCGTGGACTCACCTCCTCCTTCCCTGCTTTCTTTATGGAAACAGGGCGAGCTTAGTCTGTCTTCTCCACTGCACTTTATCAGTCGGATTGTCTGTATGCTGCAGTGGAATCTGGCTTTCCCTTAGCAACATGGGAACTTGCGTCTCCATGGGATACCAGTTTCCTTTTTCCTAGAAGCCTTTGTTATTTATTTTGGGCATTGCTTCCCATTTATCACATCACTTGTGGAGAGGGATTTCTGTCTGGTCCTGTGAAGGCTCCAGGAAGCTGGCATTTTTACCTCTTGCCTCTAAGCCTTGGGTATTCTGTGTCTTCTATGCTGAGACCCAGTCATTCCTTTGACTCCCATGTGGACTAGCAGTTCCGTGCTCCCTCATCGGCTCATTTGGACGACCAGCGTTGGCACTTGTTGCATTCTGCTTCCCAGGGCTCAGCACTGGGAGTCTGGAATGTGCCTGTTCCATCCTGGACACCTGCCAAGTGCTGCCCATTCAGCTGCTGACACCGTGGTGAATTCGCAAGTTCCGACATGTTCTGTAGAGTAACTCACAGGCGAGTGTGCCTGTGACTGCCTGTAACTCCATCCTAGTATTTTCATTTTCAATGAGAAGCTTTAGAGACACAAGTTACCCAGAAGTCCAGATCACCTAGAAAAAGAAGATACGGAACTTTATGGTGTTGGCATTTGCGACAAGCTAGGGTCTCAAGGTGGAGTGCTGGTGGCGTCTGCGTCTCATGCACATGAGGGGCCGGAGCCAGGAGGGCCCGCACCGCCCCTGCTGCTAAGCGGTCGCGCCCCCGTCGCTCCGTGCTGTGTTTCCTGGAGAATGCCACAGGGCTCTGGGGGCTTCATGGCTTCCGAAGGCTCTTTTGGAGCTTCTAGCAAAATCAGCGGAGGGTTGCAGCAGCCTCCAGGAGTGGGAAGGGGCCACTGGGCACATCAGCCTGACAGCCTGGGTGCAAGGAGAGGGGGCTTTTGTGGGCAGATGGGCCTCAGTGAGGGCGGGAGAAGGCGGGGCGGGGGCGGGGGCGGTTCAGATGCCCGGTTGCCGGCCTCGGGTCCCGGGCGTGTGCCACCTCCGCTCATCTTGTTCCCCTACAGGGACTGGTACAAGCGTAATTTTGCCATCACCTTCTTCATGGGAAAAGTGGCCCTGGAGAGGATTTGGAACAAGCTTAGACCAAAACAAAAGAAGACCAGCAGTTAGGAGCCCTCCCTCACCCATCCAGCCGGTTCCTCGTCTGAGGTTCCTCGAGAAGCAGCTGCCTCTGGGACTCGGTTCACAAGGGTGCTGAAGCCTGTGAGCGCAGGACAGGCTGGAGGACGCGGGTGCTGGTACGGACGCCGAGGCCCACGTGGCTCTGTCCTGACTGTGAATTCGATGCTGGCTCTTGGCCATTGAGGTGATAGCAAATAAAATGCAAGCACTGTCTTCTCAGTTTTTGAATTACACCAGTTTGAAAGAGAGGGCTTCCCAGGTGGCTCAGTAGTGAAGGAATCCACCTCTAACGCAGGAGGTGCACGTTTGATCCCTGGGTCGGGAGGCTTTCCTGGTGAAGGAAACGGCAACCTGTTCTAATATTTTTGCATGGAGAATCCCGTGGACAGAAGAGCCCCTGGGCTATAGTGCGTGGAGTTGCAGAGAGTCAGACACGCCAGAGTGCACACGCACAGTTTGGAAGAGAGCGATATAAAAATGTTACAGACTTTCACGGAAACATTTGACTCCACTGACGGGGATGATCTGGAGGCTGGGTGCGGCGTCGCCATGGCCCCTGCCGACCAGGGGGCCCTGGGGATTGGTGGTCCCGGGTCCAAACCCTGAAGACACGCGGCTGTCCTGGCAGTTGCACAGGCCCCAGGGGCCCAGAGGGGTGCCGCGGAGTTTTCTCCGTTTACCCCGGTGAGGCGGAGCCTGTTCCCCAAGATTTCCAGAGCAGATTGCTATGGCATGTCCCTTTCTTTCAATCCTTGTGAAAGCAGTATAGTTTGAAGTAAGGCTGTGTGGTTGTAAAATGATGAGGCTCCCTCTGTGCTGTGTCCTGGAGCCGTGGTGGTGGGCGGGGCCTGTCCTCAAGGACAGACAGGACATCTGGATTCTACCAAAAGGCAGAGGCTTTTCTTCCAGACTGAGGTGTGACGGCGGTCGGCAGGCTAGGTTTCTTGTAGCTTTCTAGCTGCCACTGAAGATGACCCCATGGGGAAATTCCGGACACCAGGGGAAGCGCACACACCGNTTCTACCAAAAGGCAGAGGCTTTTCTTCCAGACTGAGGTGTGACGGCGGTCGGCAGGCTAGGTTTCTTGTAGCTTTCTAGCTGCCACTGAAGATGACCCCATGGGGAGATTCCGGACACCAGGGGAAGCGCGCACACCGCCCCCCACCCCCGCCCCCAGGCTGCTAGGGGCCCTGCGGGCGGCTGTGGGAACGCCGAGATGCCGGGCGGGTCGGCGCGGTCCGTCAGCTCTGTGGGCTCTTAACCCAGTGTCCACAGAGGCCCCCACGGAGTGGAGCGCGTGCACCAGGCAGCCTGAAACACCAGGCCTCCCAGGAATAACCCCATCTCATCACCGGCAACACGGCCCTTGCCAGCCCGTGACACCGCCGGTCTGCAGAGAGACAGCAGCAGGGTTAGGAGGCCAGGCAGGGCCCTGGTTCCACGTGAACGAGCCTGGAGGGGTGAACTGTTCCTCGGCTTTTTTTTTTTTTTTTCGTTTTCTGGCTTTTAATTCTTGCTCCATCCAGTCAGACTCACTGACTGGCTTTCAGATTATTTAAGTCTTAAATGGGAAAGATTGAAGACAGAAGAAGAGGGCAACAGGGGATGAGATGGTTGGATGGCATCACCGATTCAACGGATAGGAACTTGGGCAAACTCCAGGGGATGGTGAGGGACAGGAAGCCTGGCGTGCTGCAGTCCGTGGGGTCACAAAGAGTCAGACGTGACTTGCCAACTGAACATAATCTCCCAGCAACTTCCAGTGCTATGCTTTCTAATTCCTTTTGTGTGTCAATTTTTAGAGATTTTTGAGGGTGTCTTCACAGTAACCAGTTGCAAACAGTTAAAGGATCCCTCTTGTTATGAGTTCCCATCTCTGTGAAGACTGAGGGAGAGCCTGAAAATGGTCACCTGTGGGTGGGTGAGGGGCCGTGCAGACGCGGGTGTGTCCTGAGACACCTGAGATGCTGGGGTCCCGGCGGTTAGCCTGGATCTCTCGACAGCTGACTTATGGGCTCGCGGAGCAGGTGCACTCTGGACTTCAGCTGGTGGCCTGGTGACGCACTCCCTGTATTTGTTTTGTCCAAGAACGTCTTCTTCTACAGCTTTTCCTGCATGGGTCATAATCTGCCTCCTCGGGGCAGGCCTCCTGAGGTTCCAAGGGACAGAACCTTAGTCAGGTAAGCTCTGGGCAAGGGTCAGGGGCAAGTAACAGGTAGGAGCCAGAGATCTCCAGGAACGGGGCCCGTGGGCCTCCACACTGGAGAAAGCCCGACTGCCAGGGCTGCTGTATCCCCACGCTGGGGCCTCGGGGTGGCGGGGCGACGCGGGGCCCGGCAGAGACTGAGGCTCTGGTCCCGCCTGAGCCCCTGGGGACTGGGGCCAGGAGATGCTGCTGCCCCCATGGTTCCCAGGATGCTTCAAGAGTGACTTCGTCACAGTGAGAGAAGAGTGCGTGCACTTCACCAGAGAAGCCTGCACCCCCGGCAGAGAGCCCACACACCGAAGCTGAGACCCACCATCGTCAAATAAAGAGTGGCTTCAGGATGAGCCAAGAGCATGTTCTGTATTCAGACAAAAAGCGTGCGTGGTTCTTACACTTTGTAATTAAAAACTGTGAAAGCAAGTTTGCTTTGAGAACCGTCTGAAGCTGCAGCGCCCACAGTGGCCACGTCCTGGGCTGGGGGGTGGGGAGGGGACGACGGGTGTCTCGACACGCCCATGACAGGAGGCCAGCGGCGGGGCATGGTGCAGAGCACCCCCAGTCCTGGTGCCCAGAGTCCCGAGGGGGCCTCCAGGCGTTTGCACTTGACGTAAGTACATGGCGGTTAGAAGTGGGGCTCGAGAGGCGCTTTAGCAACGCGGGTCTTAAGCGTGGTTGAAATGCGGCAACTGTATGTTGTGTTTTTGTAATAGTTTAGAGCCAAGTGGCTCCTTGACTAACGGTGTCAACTGCATCGCTAGGTCCTTAAATGCTGAGTGAGTTAACAGGACGTGTCGGTGATGTTTTCCTTTTTCTTCAGTTCTTAAACATTTAAAATTAAATGACTGTGTTAAATGTTACTTTAGCTCACAAATAAATGCAAATAAAATTTTTATTGAAGTGCAGTTGATTTCTAATGCTGTGTTAGTTTCAGGTATACAGCAAAGTGGTTCGATTATACATAGATATATGTATATCTATATTCTTTTATTATTTTCCTATTATAGTAAATCCTTATTTATCAAGTAAATTTTAATTACGTCTATTTACATGTGGCGCTAGTGGTAAAGACACTCCACCTGCAGTGCAGGAGGCCCCACGTTTAATCCCTGGGTTGGAAAAATCCCCTGGAGGAGGAAATGGCAACCCACTCCGGTATCCTTGCCTGGAGAATCCCATGGACAGAGGAGCCTAAGTGCTACAGTCCAGGGGGTCACAAAGAGTCAGACATGACTGAGCACACACACAAATTTGGCTCTGAATTTGTGTGCTCAGTTTAGAAGAATTAAGTTTTTTAAGATGATTCTGTCAGCCATATTTAAATATTTTTATAGACTTTTAAATAATTACAGAATAAAAGTTATCTCAGTGATGTGTTTTATTCTGCTCTTTCTAGAAAACATCTCTGATAAGGTTTAATGCTTCTGTTCTGAATTAAAAAGTAAAATAAAATTGTCTCTCTCCTCCTCTGTGTGTGGGTGCTGTTTGTTCAGTTTAGTCGCTTAGTCGTGTCCAACTCTTTGCGACCCCATAGACAGCAGCACACCAGGCCTCCCTGTCCATCACCAACTGCTCCCGGAGCTTGCTCAAACTCATGTCCATTGAGTTTGTGATGCCATCCAGCCATCTCATCCTCTGTCATCCCCTTCTCCTGACCCCAGTCCCTCCCAGCATCAGAGTCTTTTCCAATGAGTCAGCACTTCACATGAGGTGGCCAAGGTACTGGAGTTTCAGCTTTAGCATCATTCCTTCCAAAGAAATCTGAGATGATCTTCTTCAGAATGGACTGGTTGGATCTCCTTGCAGTCCAAGGGACTCTCAAGAGTCTTCTCCAACACCACAGTTCAAAAGCATCAATTCTTCAGCATTCAGCCTTCTTTATGGTCCAGCTCTCACATCTGTACATGACTACTGGATAAACCATAGCTTTGACTAGACAGACTTTTGTTGGTAAAGTAATGTCTCTCCTTTTTAATATGCTATCTAGGTTGGTCATCAGGTGCTGTTTGTAGACATTGGTTTTTTTAATTGCTCATATTTGCTGCCAACGCTGGGCTGGAAGAAGCACAAGCTGGAGTCAAGATTGCTGGGAGAAATATCAATAACCTCAGATGTGAAGATGACACCACCCTTATGGCAGAAAGTGAAGAGGAATTAAAAAACCTCTTGATGAAAGTGAAAGAGGAGAGTGAAAAAGTTGGCTTGAAGCTCAACATTCAGAAAACTAAGATGATGGCATCTGGTCCCATCACTTCATGGCAAATAGATGGGGAAACAGTGGAAACTGTCAGACTTTGTTTTTTTTGGGTTCCAAAATCACTGCAGATGGTGACTGCAGCCATGAAATTAAAAGACGCTTACTCNTTGGTTTTTTTAATTGCTCATATTTGCTGCCAACGCTGGGCTGGAAGAAGCACAAGCTGGAGTCAAGATTGCTGGGAGAAATATCAATAACCTCAGATGTGAAGATGACACCACCCTTATGGCAGAAAGTGAAGAGGAATTAAAAAACCTCTTGATGAAAGTGAAAGAGGAGAGTGAAAAAGTTGGCTTAAAGCTCAACATTCAGAAAACTAAGATGATGGCATCTGGTCCCATCACTTCATGGCAAATAGATGGGGAAACAGTGGAAACTGTCAGACTTTGTTTTTTTTGGGTTCCAAAATCACTGCAGATGGTGACTGCAGCCATGAAATTAAAAGACGCTTACTCCTTGGAAGAAAAGTTATGACCAACCTAGACAGCATATTCAAAAGCAGAGACATTACTTTGCCAACAAAGGTCCGTCTAGTAAGGCTATGGTTTTTCCAGTGGTCATACATGGATGTGAGAGTTGGACTGTGAAGAAAGCTGAGCACCAAAGAATTGATGCCTTTGAACGTGGTATTGGAGAAAACTCTTGAGAGTCCCTTGGACTGCAAGGAGATACAGGCAGTCCATCCTAAATGAGATCAGTCCTGAGTGTTCATTGGGAGGACTGATGCTAAAGCTGAAACTCCAATACTTTGGCCACCTGATGCAAAGAGTTGACTCATTGGAAAATACCCTGATGCTGGGAGGGATTGGGGGCAGGAGGAGAAGGGGACGACAGAAGATGAGATGGCTGGATGGCATCACCAACTCAATGGACGTAAGTTTGAGTGAACTCCAGGAGTTGGTGATGGACAGGAGGCCTGGCGTGCTGTGATTCACGGGGTCGCAAAGAGTCAGGTACGACTGAGCGACTGAACTGAACTGAACCCCACAAGGAACCAGGATGATCATCGGAAGTGCAGGGGACTCATCTGGGGAGGGTCACTGACAGAGCAGCTGAGTGAACCGTCTTTCCCTGTCGTAACCCTCACCGCGTACTGGACCGGCTGCCTCTGGAGGGCCTGAGGAGCGGCTGTGTGCAGCCTGCACTGAGGAGCCTTCCAGGGAGCCCGGCCCGGCCTCAGCCTCCTTGGCTGTGGTGAGTGACCTGGCAGAGCCCCCGGGCATGTTGCAAGTGTGTGGGGGGGACAGTGCCCAGCGCTGACCAGGCTCCTCACAAATGCAGAAGTTAGCGCCTAATAACATCCGAAGGCCCAGTTCCTGAGCCCCTCCTGCCTCCATGGGGGAGGGGGACGGGAAGCTGAGCCCCAGCACCAGCGGGAGTTTCAGCGGGAGGTGCCTGAAGGTAGCCGTCACATACGGGGGCCTTCCACGGTCACCCCTCCTTGAATGAGCCCGCGCCTTGATCCCCACCATCCCTCCCCTGAGGAGACCCACCTCTGTGACTGCCCTTGCTGGAAGCCTGACCACTGTGCAGAGCGCCCCCCTCCCCTGGAGTGGATGAGCCTCATCTCCGAGCTCCAGTCGCAGCTGCGGGCACTGGCTTGTGACAGCGGGGCCCGTCTGCTGGGAAAAGCAGGAGGCAAACAAGATTTCTGTTTTCACAACAAAGGAGCATGCTAGTGAGTGCTGCCTCCCCAGGCCTAGCCATAGTGGTCAGGCGCCAAGCACAGCCCTGGCTGGGGGGAGCCACCTGCACAGGCAGCTCACCCGCCACGGTGGGGGGCCTCCCGTCAGCCAGAGCCCCGCTGCATCCGGGCCCAAGCTCCAGAATCTGAGACGTGGGCCCAGAGGTCACCAGGGGGCGTGACTGCCCCGTCCAGGGCAGGCGGCCTTCTTCCTTGTCGTGCCCAGCCCCTGCCTGGGTCCCCACACTGCCTGGTGCAGGGTCGGCCTTGGACACACGGGTGTGCTAACGAGAGCAGTGTAGCCCTGGACCCCTGACAGTGATGACAGTAGTGAGCCGGTGTTCCTTCCTGCGGGCACGGCTCTTGGAGCTTCATTCAGAGGGCTGCCTGGCATCCTCGGAGCAGCCCTCGGAGGGCCTCAGCGGCCCCTCAGGGCACAGGGTCCGGGCGGGCCCCTGCACTCAGGGCGCTCTGGAATCAGACCTGCCCTGATGGGCCCGGCCAGGTCCTGGGCCGGCCCCGCAGCAGGGAGGATGGATGCTGAGAGCCCAGGTTGGAGGTGTCCCGTTCAGTGCCTGGTGCACAAGGCTGCTGCGGGGAGGGGGGCCATCCGTGAACAGAGCCGGCAGGAACCCCGGAGGGGCAGACAGGTATGCAGTAAGGTCACCAGATGCTCAGCACTGGGAAAATAAGCAGGTGCAGGTTCGGGAGGGAGCGGCTGGCAAAGACGCCTGACCCAGACCTGGGCAGAAGCAACAGGTCCTGGGGCTGCAGGGGGCCCAGCAGAGCCAAGAGCCGCAGGATGGCCAGCGTGGTGGGGCAATGGAAACCCCGGGGGGTGACGGTTTGGGGAGGGAGGCCAGGGCCTGGCAGGCTACCACACTGACCCCAGCTGTTCCCTTGAGTGTGAGGGGGGAGCCACGGAGGGCTCTGAGCAAGGAAGGCCATGGCCTGATCACTCTGCTGGTGGCCAGGGCCAAGACCCTGCTAAGCTCCTGCCAGGACTTGGGGTGGCAAGGAAGGCGGCGTGAAGTAGCCTGTCCAGCCCAGGAGCCACCGGCCACTCGTGGCTTTTTGTGTTTGTGTGTTAGTTGCTCAGTCGTATCCGACTCTGCGACCCCACGGACTGTAGCCCACCAGGCTCCTCTGTCCATGGAATTCTCCAGGCTAGAACACTGAAGTGGGTTGCCATGTCCTTCTCCAGGGGATCTCCCTGACCCAGGGAGGGAACCCGGGTCTCCTGCATTGCAGGCAGATTCTTCACCATTTGAGCCACAGGGAAGGCCTTTGATCTTAGCCAAAAGGCGAAGAAGCGAGAAGTATGGCTCTTTGCATTTCAATAAATATAAAATGAAGTGAAAACTCAGTCCCTCGGTTGCACTTGTTCAGTTGCTCAGTTATGTCTGACTTTGCGAACTCCTGGACTGCAGCGTGCCAGGCTTCCCTGTCCTTCACTACCTCCCCAAACTTGCTCAAACTCATGGGTAATACAACCATCACATCCTCTGTCACCCCCTTCTCCTCCTTCCTTCAATGTTTCCCAGCATCAGTCTTTTCCAATGAGTCAGTTCTTCGCATCAGGTGGCCAAAGTATTGGAGCTTCAGCAAGTCCTCGGTTGCCCCAGCACTTGTCGGATGCTACTGTGTTGAGCATCACAGCTTTGAAACATTTCCGTCATCACAGGAAGTCCTTAGTGCCAAGCCAGGAGGTGCGGTGAGCAGTGTTCTCCCTTCTCTGGCCCCGAGGGCTGGCAGTCAGAATGTGTGAGTGTGGGCTCAGCAGCGTGTGGGGAAGGACAGAGCTGAGAACTGAGGAGGGGAAGCAAGAGCCTGTGTCCCTGGGAGGACAGGTGGGCTGCTCAGGGGAGTCAGTACCTAGCCGAGTGGGGCGGGGGTCCAGGAGATGCTCCCAGCCAGCCACGTCCACTCAGCTTTTCCCAGGATGTCTGGCAAGAAGCGCTGCAGCTCAGGCCACTCAGCCATGAGCATTGGAAATGTGGCCGGGCTGAGCTGAGCTGTGCTCTGAGCCTGCGCTGCACCCCAGACTCCAGACAGTGTGAGAAAAGGAACGCTTTTTATCTGTCCAATAGATTACATGCTGAAATGGTACTTAGATATATCGGGTTCGGTAAGATATATTTGTTGTTGTTCAGTCAGCTGTGTTTGACTCTTTGTGACCCCATGGACTGCAGCATGCCAGGCTTCCCTGTCCTTCATTATCTCCCGGAGTTTGCTCAGACTTAAAGTTTTATATCTCTTGACTTGGTAAGGCCATCCAATCATCTTCTCTGTCGTCCCCTTCTCCTCCTGCCTTCAATCTTTCCAAGCATCAGGGTCTTTTCCAATGAGCTGGCTCTTTGCATCAGGTGGCCAAAGTATTGGAGCTTCAGCTGCAGCATCAGTCCTTCCAATGAGTATTCAGGGTTGATTTCCTTCAGGATTGACTGGTTTGATCTTGCAGTCAAAGGGGCTATATTAAACAGCCTTAAAGGAAATTCTGGGACTTCCCTGGAGTTTCAGGGGCTAAGACTGTGCTTCCACTGCAAGGGGCCTGGGTTCGATCCCTGGTCAGAAAACTAAGATCCTACATGCTGCAGTGAAGGTTGAAGATCCTGTGTGCAGCCAAATAAGTTAATTAAAATTTAGAAAAAAAGGAAATTCTGACAGAGGCTGTAACATGGATAAACCTTGAGGACAGTATATAAAGTAAAATACGCCAGACAGAAAAGGACACGTTCTGTGTGATTCCACTTACGTGAGGTATGTGCAGTTTTGAAACTCCCGGAGACAAGAAGTAGAGCAGTGACTTCCAGGGGCTGCAGGAGGCGAGGTTATTGCTCAGTGGGTATAGAATTTCAGCCCGGGAATGGTCACACAATAATGCGCATGTACTTCATATTCCTGAACTGTATACCTACGGTAGCTAACAGAAAATATTTAATATGTCTATTTTTCAAGGAGATCAAATCAGTCAATCCTGAAGGACATCAACCCTGAATATTCACCGGAAAGACTGATGCTGAAGCTGAAGCTCCAATACTCTGGCCACTTGATGCGAAGAGCCGACTCACTGGAAAAAGACACTGATGCTGGGAAAGATTGAAGGCAGAAGGAGAAGGGGGCGGCCAAGGATGAGATGGTTAGATAGCATCACCAGCTCAATGGAGATGAGTCTGAGCAAACTCCGGAGATAATCGAAGACGGAGGCGCCTGGCGTGCTGCAGCCCGCGGAGTGTCGCAGAGTCAGACACGGCTGAGCGACTAAACAGCAACATGTTTTGCCCCAATTAAAAACAATAATTTTTTTTTCTAATAAAATTTGCTGAAGAAAGAACAATAATATACCTATCTTAGTAAGGTTAGTTTCCCCTGCTTCTTTTCACCTTTTTTTTTTTTCACTGCGGCTGCCAGACAGTTTTAAAAAACAGTACGGCTCAGCTGAGTTTCCCGGTTCCGTGAAGAGCCTGACTGTGCTGGTGGCCCCCAAAAGGTGCGTCCACATTTCAGCCCTTCCTGCCTGGGATGGTGACCTGATCGGGAAGCAGAGGCTCTGCAGAGGTCATTAGCATAAGGATATCAGGAAGAGATCATCCTGGATTTAAGGGTGTCCTTAGAAAGGGGAGGAGAGGAAACCAGGACGCACAGGGAAGGCTGTGCACAGACAGATGGACTCAGAAGCTGCAGTGACGCAGCGTCTTCAAGCAGGGGCCTCGGGAGCCGCCAGAAGCCAGGGAGAGGCCTGCGGGAGAATGCGGAGGGAGGCAGCGGCGCTGGCACCTCAGCCCCGACCTCTGACCTCCAGAGAGCACATTTCCGGGTTTAAAGGCCCCCGGTTTGTGGCCTTTTGTTCTGGCCACCACAGAAAACATACTCTGATGGGCTCCAGACTTATGGTGAGTAAGGAGACGAGCAGGAGAACGCCCTGCATCTTGGATGAGATTGGGTCGATTTACAACCCTGAAAAAGGACAGGGAGATTTATGTCTGATGGATCAGCAGCTTCTCGAATGAATCAATAAATGAAAATTTCCAGAGGCCCTACCAGAAGCCTCTTCCTGAGTCTAATCTTCAGAGGCAAAAACATGGGCAGAGGCAAAAACGTGGGCAGAGGTTTCAGTCTTTCTCACTGCAGCAGCCAATTGGCCACTCGACTTGGGGTCCAGGGACTAGACCTCAGTTGAGGCTTTATGGCCAGTTTCCGCTCTCGAGCCTCAGCTTCTTCATCTGTGAAGTGGGATCGTGCTTCCTGCCCTGGCCGGCTCTTGGGGAATGGGTGTGCCAGAACACGGGATGAGGTGGTCTGTGGTTTCTGAGCTTCTCTGCAGACGGGGTCGCGGTGCTGGATGAAGCGAGAGGCCTTGGGTGTGGCCTAGAGGGGCCGGCACAGCCCAGCCCAGGTGAGCTCACCTCGGCTCTTCTGAAGGCCAGTGTGTCCCTTTGCAGCCCTTGCTGTGACGTGCCCCTTGGCACAGTCCCCTGTTCAGCGCCTGTCCCTCCCCCGCTCTGTCCTGCAGAGCTGCGTTGGGGAGGGCGCGGCTGGCACAGACAGAGGCCCATCCCAGGGCTGAGAGTCCTCCCTGCGCACGGCGGCTGGGTCTGCTGGCTCCAGGGCTTCTGCCGGCCTGGGCTTCACCTCTGCACTCGGGACCAGCGCGGCGGCCATCGTGGAGGGGTGGGGGCTGCCGCTCCTCTAGGTCCACTCCGACTGGCCTCTGCCCCCCGAGCCCCATGCCCTTCGTCCTGGACATTTCTCAGGTCATGTGATCCCAGCTGGGCCGACCCGCAGGTGACTCTAGTGGGATGGGGATAACAGGCCCTCTCCTCCCAAAGGTGATAGCGAGTCCACCCGATCAAGTGGGGACCAAGAAATCCACAAAGAGAGAAAACCTTCGTCAACGGCGCCTGCAGTCTCACTTCACACATAGTCAGGCGTGTCCGGCAGCCAGGGGTTTGGGGGTGGAAGGACGGAAGCCAGTCTGGAGGCAGGGACATGGGGCCTGAGGGCCCAACAGACCTGACTGCCCGAGCCAGAGCAGAGGGCTGCTTGGAAGTCTGCTTGGTGGTTCCCCACCGCACCCCACCCCCAGAGGGAACGCCTGCGTGGGCTCAGGGAGCCCCCGCACAGAGGACCCGCCCCAGCCTCCGTTCTGCCCCCCGTCCGGCGGCATACTCTGCCTGCCCGGCAGGGGACCTGGGCTCGCTTGCTGGGTCAGGAAGACCCCCTGGAGGAGGGCGTGGCAGCCCACTCCAGTATTCTTGCCTGGAGAATCCCATGGACAGAGGAGCCTGGTGGGATTCCGTCCATGGGGTCGCAAAGAGTCAGACACGACTGACACTTTGCCTTTCAAGTTGAGGTGTTCTCCCAGAGGTTGGTACCAGGGAGCTTGGGACCTGGGAGGTGGAATCCTGCTGAAGCCCGGGCCGGCGTTACGGATGGATGAGAGGTGAGGGGCTCTCTCACGGCCACTGGTCAGCGGTGCCCGGGGATCAGGGTGAAACACAGGACTGGCACTCTTGAGACCTCTCCCACCCATGGGCTCCTCCCAAGTTTCTCAGGGGCAAGTGGGCAGCGTGATTATCTCCACCTCACAGGCGCAGCTGGGTCCGGATCTCTGGACTCCAGCAGGAATCTCCTGATCACAGAGGCAGGTGGGCAGCTCAGGACTGCATGCAGAGCCTCCTCTTTCTCTCCCTCCCGCCCTCCGCCATTAGGGCTCTGTGTCCACCAGCAGGGCCTCACTGCAGCTGTGCGCAGGGAGGGGCCTTGGAGGCGGTGCTGAGGGCCCTCAGGGCCGCCCCTGGCTGCCCGCGGGTGTCAGGGCCCCCAAAGGGCCGTGAGCACTGGAGGAACGGAGTCCTGGGGGGGAACAACCCAGCCCCAGACTCAGCGGCTCAACACGGTGCTCTGTGCTCACGGCCAGCCTGGCCAAGCGTCTGGGCTGGGCACGCATACCTAGGGTGGCTTGTCCATGTTCCTGAACAGCTCAGGGGCTGGGGGGCACCAGCGCTGTGGCCTGCACCGTCCGGAGGCTGTTGCACTCAAACGTCTGAAGGTGGTGCTGGCTGTCAGCTGACCGTATCCGCAGGCTACTCCATGCGGCCTCACCTGGGGACCGCTCAGGCCTCCCAGATGCCTGGTGGCCAGGTGCTGAGACTGAGCTTCCCAAGAGAGCCAGGCGGAGGCAGGATCAGCCCGGGAGAGCTGGCTTCTCAGTCACACAGCGTCACTTCCACTGTAGCGCAGTTCAGGTCAGTTCAGTCGCTGTCGTGTCTGACTCTTTGCAACCCCATGAAACGCAGCACGCCAGGCCTCCCTGCCCATCACCAATTCCCGGAGTTCATCCAAACCCATGTCCATCGAGTCGGTGATGCCATCCAACCATCTCATCCGCTGTCGTCCCTTTCTCCTCTTGCCCTCAATCTTTCCCAGCATCAGGGTCTGTTTAAATGAGTCAGCTCTTCGCATCAGGTGGCCAAAGTATTGGAGTTTCAGCTTCAACATCAGTCCTTCCAATGAACACCCAGGACTGGTCTCCTTGAGGATGGACTGCCTGTATCTCCTTGCAGTCCAAGGGACTCTCAAGAGTCTTTTCCAACACCACAATTCAAAAGCATCAATTCTTCTGCACTCAGCTTTCTTTATAGTCTAACTCTCACATCCATACATGACCACTGGAAAAACCATAGCCTTGACTAGACGGACCTTTGTTGGCAAAGTAATGTCTCTGCTTTTGAATATGCTGTCTAGGTTGGTCATAACTTTTCTT
>SJYV01003063.1:0-11604 GCA_006410875.1 Neotragus pygmaeus | reverse complement strand
CACACACACATAAGACTACCCTTTTCCACACATTTCTGTCATCAATAGGTAATGACATTTAAATTTTTTCCAATCTGATGAGTACTAAAGCATCACACGGTTTTTCTTTTTTAAAATCTGCATCCCCTTGATTGTTTTTTCTCTCTTGGCCACTTGACTTCTGGGATCAGTCAGGATCTTAGTTCCTCGACCAGGGATTGAACTCAGACTCCCTACAGTGGAAGCGGGGAGCTTTAACCACTGGACCACCAGGGGATTCCACCCTCACCTTGAATGTTGAAGGACCATCTTCCACCAGTTAAGAACTATTTCAAATCTGCCCTTCTGTGAATTGCCTTTACACATTTGCCTGTATTTCAATTGGCGCTTTAGGGGTCAAAATGTAGCACTTTGTAAGATACAAGTATTTACAACTAAAATCAGTGCTGTTTGCAAATTCACAATTTTCTTTTTCTAAAATCACTTGACTACTAACAAATGGTTTCTGTTTTCTTTTGCTATACAATATTTTTGTTAGTCAATTTTGTTTTTTACAATTTCTGGTTTTCTGGCTACACGTCTCTTCAATCCCTAGGTTGTTCATGTAGCTTCATAAATTTCTTAAGAGTTAAGTCTTTAATACCCCTTATTTTTGTATATGGGCTTCCCTGGTGGCTCAGATGGTAAAGAATCTGCCTGGAATGCGGGAGACCTGAGTTTGATCCCTGGGTTGGGAAGATCCCTTGGAGGATGGCATAGCAATACACTCCAGTATTCTTGCCTGGAGAAACCCCGTNTATTTTTGTATATGGGCTTCCCTGGTGGCTCAGATGGTAAAGAATCTGCCTGGAATGCGGGAGACCTGAGTTTGATCCCTGGGTTGGGAAGATCCCTTGGAGGATGGCATAGCAATACACTCCAGTATTCTTGCCTGGAGAAACCCCGTGGACAGAAGAACCTGGAGCTAATTGGTACATGGTCAAAGTTTCCAGATGGATGGACAATTACTCTAGCATTATTTATTAACTAAACCCACTGAATTGAAATATCACCTTTTTCATATTAAGATACAATGTGCATCTATTTCTGGATTCTCTATGCTGTTTTGTCAATCTTCATGTCCAATCTTACACCAAGCCCATGCTAATTTGATTACAAGAACTTTAAAATAGTCTCTAAATTTTGATAAAGCCAAGTCTGCTACACTATTTCTTTGTTTTCCTGAATCTATTATCAAGTTATCCTTACTTATGTACTGAAAGATTTTAATCTGTTTTTTTAAAGCTGTAATTCACTCTTAAAATTTATAAAGTAGATATTTTCTCATCTAAGAATATGGTTTAATTTGTGAAAACTTTAATTCAGGTTGTATACTTTCCTCACAAATTTATTCCTAAGTATTTTACAGTTTTTTCATGATAATGAATACTCTTATTTCCCTTAATAGTATAAAGAAACACTGATTTTAAAACACTGATTTAGTATAAAACACTAAAAACCTCATATTTAGCCATCTTACCACATTAATTCTATTGTTTATTTCCTTGGGTTTTCTAGATACACAGTCATATCATCAGCAAAGAGATAATCTCTTTTCATTGTTTCATACTAGTTTAATTACCCTGCTTATTTACAAAAACTTACGTATTTTCCTTATGTGTGTTGCTAGGATAAATTATGTTCATAGATCCTATTACAGAACCAACCTTCCATTCCTGAAATTAACCTTAGTCAAAGTATATTATATTCCTTTAAGAAAAAATTTACATTCCTTTAGAATTTGATAATAGCTGAATTCTCTTATATTTCACTTAGGTTTTCTGCACTTGTTTTCTTTGGTTAGATTTACTAAGTTATAATCCACATACAACAAAATTCACCCTTCTTAGGAGTACAGTTCTATGTATTTTGGTGAACACAGGTTACCATCACCACAATCAAGATACAGAACATTTCTACCACCCAAAAAGTCCCCTCCTGCTCCTTGCAGTCTCCTCCCTTACCGCCTGCTCCTAGCAACTACTGATCCATTACATACCTCTCGCTGTGCCTTTTGCATTGTATCATATAAATGGAATTATATCGTATACAGCCTTTCAGTCTGGTTTGTTTTACTTAGCATAATCTGTACCTATGTTAGAATTATCTGTTTATACATTTTTGTTTTGGGGTACTAAAAACTGATATAAAATGCTGCAGCTGCTCTGGAAAAATAATTTGGTTATTGAAAAGGTTGAACACAGAGGTACACATTACCAAGCAATTGCCATCCTCGGTTTATGTATCCCAAGAGAAACAAAAGCATATATCCACACAAACACTTGTACACAAGTGTTAACAGTAACATTATTAAGAATAGCCAAAAAGTTTAAACCACCAAAATATTCATTGATTGATGAAGAGATAAAATCTGTTAATCATACAATGAAATATTATGCAGCAATAAAACAGAAGTACTGTTACATGCTACAACATGAATGAACACTGAAGATATTATGCTAAGAAAGCCAGTCAAAAAATACCACATATTTTATGATTTCATTTACAAGAAGTGTTCAAAAATAGGCAAATCCATAGAAATGCAAAGTTGTTGCCTACATCTAGGGGGTTTAGGATGAAATGGGGAGTTGCTGCTTATGGGTGTGGCATTTTTTTTTTTAATTTAGAGTGATGCAAATGTTCTAAAACTTGATTGTGGTGGTGGTTGTACAAAGTGAATGTACTAAAAATCAAATAGGTGAATTGTATGGTATATGAATTATATCTCAAACTTTAAAAAGCAGCTATATTTTTCTTTTTGTCTGAAATAAAGTAACTTTAGAATTAGCTCATTAATGTTTAGACAAATGAATCTATTTGACCTTTGTGCTTTTTCCACTGTTGGATCTTTAATAACTTTTCCAACTGCTTCTATGGTGTTTGTCTATTTAAGATTTTTTTTCTGTAGGTCAATTTTAATAATTTCCATTTTTCTAGAAAATCATCTAACATCTAAAATTATTGCCCTGAATTCCACTGTAGTATTTTCTTATTTTCTTGTGTATGTATGTGGTGTTATCTCCATTTTTACGTCTAATTTTTCTCTTCTGTCTTTAGGCTCATGAGATGAGTCTTTTTTTTCTTCTTCAGATTCATATTTAGCCATTTTAATGGTCTTTTTAAAGAAACAGCTCTACAACTTATTCTTTCTACTATGATTTATTTTTTTCTGCTTCACTCATTCCACATCATCTTTATTTCCCTCTTACTGGTTCCTTTTGGCTTATCTAGATAATATTTTTTCTTGAGTACTAAGTTCTCTACTTTTTTGCATCTTGTATCTTTAAAAAATGAAGTTTTTTAAGGCTATAGATTTTCGTCCAAATTTCTGCTATATAATGTGTGTTTTCATGATAATTTCAATTGCATGATAAATTTCAAGTTGGTATTCATTCTTTTATTTCCTTGTTAATTTCCAAGTTCTTTTGTTGCTTTTCATTAATGGTTATACGTTATTACTAGATATTAATAATCTGATGCATACTTTTGCTACATCATAAAGATGATTCATTTTCTTACTGCTTTCCTCCTACCCTCTCAATAAAATGTAAGTTTTAGAATATTTTCACTTTCTTCACCCAATCCTCTCCAGAGATCTCACCTCAGAGTTCTAAGTTTTAATGAGAAAGTTTGGTACTTTCAGACTATTTTTATTTCCTTTTAGTCTTTTTTTTTCTATTGCAAAAATCCATATTTAGCACTTCCATCATGTATATAGTCTTATAAATGTTGGAAGAAAAAAAATATCCAAATCACTACCTGTAAAGTTCTGTGGGAAAGGTCCATAAGTTTCCTCTTGTATTGCGCAATTTTGGCCATGGTTGTAGTTTGATTCTTCTGTAATTCACCAATATCTTCAGATATTATCTGTTTAAAACAAACTTTTAAGGTAAATAAAGTATCACAACTATTTATTAAGTTCACTACATGCAAAAGATGAACCTGAGATTCATCTCTCAAAATAAGATTCATCTCTCAAACTCCTTTAAACCTACTTTTGTATTTCTTCCACTTTTGTACATTCAGAAGTTAAAACATACCATTCAAAAACTTCTTTAGAGCTCCAGGAACTTTAGTGATGAGGCAAAGTGTATAGAATAATAAAACATATTCTTCAGAAGTAACTAAGGAATTTGAATATTATGGAACAGAGCCAACAACCAGGCCATGAAAGTATAAAAGTTAAGATCTATAACATGCAGGAGCCTTAAGAGACAATTAAATCTAATTACTTGAAGAAAGTATAGTATACACTGTGCTTAGTCACTCGGTCGTGTCCAACTATTTGCAACCCTATGGACTGTATCCCGCAGGCACCTCTGTCCATGAGGATTCTCTAGGCAAGCATACTGGAGTGAGTTGCCATGCCCTCCTCCAGGGCATCTTCCCAACCCAGGGATCAAACACAAGTCTCCTGCATTGCAGGTAGATTCTTTACTGTCTGAGCCACCAAGGAAGCCCTGTATAGTATATGGTCCAATAGTAAGTTTAACAGAATACTATGGAGAGATATGCTCACACTGGAGGGAGAAAGGAAGGATATTAATTACACAACTGAGACGTTTTTATGTCTCTGCAGATATTTAATTTGTTCTTTGCTTGGCCAAAAATCCTACTGTTCTACCTTATGGAAGTCTTAACCTTAAAGAATGAGTTAAAATCCTAGTTCATTAAAGCTTCCTGATCAAAATTAACCCCATTATGATTGTTCCTATCATAATCATTCTGTGACACTGGCTTCTATTGAGATGTTATAAGAGTGTAAGAAGATTGTACAAGACATATTTTAGCAAGTTTACCTACACATGTCACCTTTTAAGGAAACTTCAATGCCAGGCCATGTTGAAGGGACACAATTAGGTGGCCAAATTTTATATTATGTAACCCAGGCACCCTCTCCATCCCAATTTTGAAAAGTTTGCAGGGCTTCTAGACAACAAGAGTAATTATTATGCTATAGCAGCCATAGTAAGAAAAAATAGAAATGTTACCACTCACAGTATTTATTGATAAACACTAAAACAATCTAGAAATTAACCAAGAAAAAATGCCTATGGTTTTTAAAATTTATTTTAAAACTATTACAAAAGACACAAGAGACTTCAATGAGAAAAGGAACATGTTCATGATGGAATAACTTAATATTACTAAGATTCAATTATATATTTAAGGCAATTCCAACTAAAATTCTAGCATTTCGACAAACTCAATTCTAAAACAGTTATAGAAGAATGAAGATCCATAAAGAGCTTTAAAAGTGTGAAAAGAACAAAGACTGGAGATTCACTCCACCACGTATCTTTAAAATACATTGCAAAGCTGTTAGAGTAAAAAAATGTGAAACTGATTTAAGAATGGACTATATCACATATCTATCAGAACTTGGCTTGGTAAATGCTTTGATAAATCATTGAGGAAAGTATCTGTGTTTTGTGGATAACACTGGAAAAAATAAGCTACTATTTAGAGCAAGTTCATATCATATAGTATATATAAAGTGAATTCCATGAGGACAGAAGACTCAACTGTGAAAGGTTAAACTCTACAATAATAGAAAAAAAACTGCAGACTCTAAAGACCTTGGATGAAGAATGATTTCTTAAGAAAATTACCCAAAAAAGAAGACACAAGGCCAAAAAAACAATGCCTATCATTACATTAAAATTAAGATTTTCATAAACAACAAGACCGTACTTATGGCACAGGGAACTATATTTAATATCCTGTGATATACCAAAACGGAAAAGTATATATAAATATATATTAAAAAAACTGAATCACTTTGCTGTATAGGAGAAATTAACACAGCACTGTAAATAACAACAAAATAAAAGTCTTCAACTATGGACACTACAGACAGAATTAGCAGAGAAATAAGAAAAGTAGGAGATTTTTAAAATGTTAGATGACAGATTAAAATCTGAAATAAAAGATGAACTCCTGAAATTCAAAAAGAAAAGATAGCAGTCCATCAGAAAAAATGGCAAACGATATGAACAATTTTGATTCTAGACCAAATGACTAGATAGGTGCCACTCTCTCCTGTTGAAGACAGATGTAAAATGAACAGAATGCATGGGCAACCATCTGAGGACTCTGAATTTGAAGTACCACTGAACTAGCAGTGAGTTTACCATATTTTGCCCTCAGTTTGGTTTCAACACAGCCCAAAACCTAGAAGTGGGCATCATGCTGATAACTCCAAGAAAAACCTGTTACCTCTGGTGCAAGGAGATACATTATGGTTTACAAAGAAGAGTTTCTCACTTTTAATGCTATTAATTTGGGCCAGATAATTCTTCACTGCAGGGGTACGGTTCTGTACACTGTAGGACGTTTATCAGAATCCTGGCTTCCACCATCATGACCACAACCACCCCCCTCACCCAGCTGTTAAAACCGAACAAGTCTCTGGATACTGCCAAATGTGTCCTGGGGGACAAAATCATCACCACACACCCCAATGAGATCTACACTCAACCAATCACCAAAACAAATAATAGGTGAAATGACAATACATTAAAAACAGAATACTAAAAAATGTCCAAATAACCCAGAAGAAAACAAAAAGAGGAAAGAGAGGACAGAAAAACAGAGTGAACAGTTAACAGTAAGATTGCAGGCCTAAATATTTATGCTATCTAAAAAAACTTACTTCAAACATGATAACAGTAAGTTAAAAGTAAAAGGACAGAAAAGATACAAAATCACTAGTCAAAAGAGAGCTACAGTGGTTTTATTTGATATCAGAGAAAGCTGACTTCCAAGCAGATAATTGCTAAGCATAAAGAGGAACATTGTGGTATATGCCAAGAAAATATAACAACCCTAGATACATATGTACCTAACAGCAAACCTTCTAAAATATGTGAAAGGAGAAAAAGACAAATCCATAACTACAGCTGGAGACTTCCACGCTCCTCTTAAAACAGAACTTGTAGGGCTTCCCTGGTGGTTCAGTTGTTAAGAATCGGCTTGCCAGTGCAGGAGACGTGGGTTTGATCCCTGATCTGAAAAAAATCCCACATTCCACGGAGCAACCAAGCCTGTGCCCCACAGCGGTTAAGCCTGTGCCCCAGAAGAGAAGCCACTGCAGTGCCAAGCCCATGTACCACAGAACCAGACAGTGGCCCGCGCTCTCTACAACTGGAGAAGCCCATGGAGCCATGAAGATTCAGCACAACCAAAATAAACAAGTTAATTTTAAAAAATAAACAATTAGCAGAAAAATCATTAACAACTTAGAAGAACTGAACAATCTATCGAATGGATCTGACTGACACCAACATTAGACTTCAAGAATAGCACAACACACATCCTTTTCATAGGCCTATGGATTAAAACCTTTACAAAGTTAAAAGAACTGAAATCATACCAAAGTTCTCTGACCATAAGAGTCAGACTAGATAACAACAGAATAAACGGAAAATCTTGAAACACTTAAACCACAATAGTCAAATAGAACCATCAAGGGAAATAAAAAATATGGCACCTCCCAGATGGTCCAATGGTTAAGATTCTGAGCTCACAATGCAGGGGGCCTGGGTTCGATCCCTGGTCAGGGAACTAGGTCCCACATGATGCAACTAAGAGTTCACATGCCACAACTAAAGGTCACACATGCCTCAAGGAAGATGGAAGATCCCGTGTGCTGCAGCTAGGGCCCGACACATTATTAAATTTAAAAAATTTTTTAATAAATCAAAGATGAAAATACAACATTATCAAATTTGGGGGGATTCAGGTAAAGCAGTACTTAGAAGAAAATTAATAGCATCAAATGCCTTTATTAGAAGTCTCAATACCCTATGCTGCTATCTTAAGAAATAGAAAAAGAAGAGAAAAATAAACCCAAAGCAAGTAGAATAAAGGAAATGGTTAGGAGCCAAAATTTATAAAATCGTAAACAGAAAACTAGAAAAAAAAAAATCAGTAAAACCAAGAACTTGTTCTTTGAAAAGATCAATAAAATTGACAAACTTCTAGCAAAACTGACAAAAATAAGCACAAATAATAGCTTTTTTGTCCTCACTTTCAAGAACTTTGGTCACACCCAACTTATAGTACTATGTACAACTCATTTTAAAAGTGATGCCAATAAATTCAGTGTACCTAGTCTAAGATAATCTGATTTCTGGTGTTGACCATCTGGTGATGTCCATGTGTAGAGTCTTCTCTTGTGTTGTTGGAAGAGGGTGTTTGCTATGACCAGTGCGTTCTCTGGGCAAAACTCTATTAGTCTTTGCCCTGCTTCATTCCGCATTCCAAGGCCAAATTTGCCTGTTACCCCAGGTGTTTCTTGACTTCCTACTTTTGCATTCCAGTCCCCTATAATGAAAAGGACATCTTTTTTGGGTGTTCGTTCTAAAAGGTCTTGTAGGTCTTCATAGAACCGTTCAACTTCAGCTTCTTCAGCATTACTGGTTGGGGCANTTACCCCAGGTGTTTCTTGACTTCCTACTTTTGCATTCCAGTCCCCTATAATGAAAAGGACATCCTTTTTGGATGTTAGTTCTAAAAGGTCTCGTAGGTCTTCATAGAACCGTTCAACCTCAGCTTCTTCAGTGTTACTGCTTGAGGCATAGGCTTGGATTACCGTGATATTGAATGGTTTGTCTTGGAAACGAAAAGAGATCATTCTGTCATTTTTGTGATTGCATCCAAGTACTGCATTTTGGACTCTTTTGTTGACCATGATGGCTACTCCATTTCTTCTGAGGGATTCTTGCCCGCAGTAGTAGATATAATGGTCATCTGAGTTAAATTCACCCATTCCAGTCCATTTTAGTTTGTTGCTTCCTAGAATGTCAGCGTTCACTCTTGCCATCTCCTGTTTGACTACTTCCAATTTGCCTTGATTTATGGACCTAACATTCCAGGTTCCTTTGCAATATTGATCTTTACAGCATTGGACCTTGCTTCTATCACTAGTCACATGTACACCTGGATATTGCTTTTGCTTTGGCTCTATCCCTTCATTGTTTCTGGAGTAATTTCTCCACTGCTCTCCAGTAGCATATTGGACACCTACCTACCTGGGGAGTTCCTCTTTCAGTATCCTATCATTTTGCCTTTTCATACTGTTCATGGGGTTCTCAAGGCAAGAATACTGAAGTGGTCTGCCATTCCCTTCTCCAGTGGACTACATTCTGTCAGACCTCTCCACCATCACCCACCTGTCTTGGGTGGCCCCACATGGCATGACTTAGTTTCATTGAGTTAGACAAGGCTGTGGTCCGTGTGATCAGATGACTAGTTTTCTATAATTATGGTTTCAGTGTGTCTGCCCTCTGATGCCCTCTCGCAACACCTGCTGTCTTACTTGGGTTTCTCTTACCTTGGACATGAGGTATCTCTTCACAGCCTCTCTAGCAAAGTTCAGCCTCTGCTCCTTACCTTGGGCGAGGGGTATCTCCTCACTGCCACCCCTCCTGACCTTGAATGTGGAGTAGCTCCTCTCGAAAAGGAGGCCTAAAGAAATTAGGACTTCCCTGATCACTCTTTCTACAATGCAGAAGACCCAGGTTCAATCCTGGGTTGGAAAGATCCTCTGGAGAAGGAAATGGCAACCGACTCCAGTACTCTTGCCTGGAAAATCCCATGGACGGAGGAGTGTGGTAGGCTACAGTCCATAGGGGCATAAAGAATCGGACATGACTGAGAGACTTCACTTTCACTTTTCTTTCAAAGAAATTATGTGACTTGCCCAAGACCACACAGCTAATTAGTATCTTTTCTGGGACCAGAACCCAGAGGTGATTCCTCATCTGGTGCTCTCTCCTCTTAGCCAACTACATTTTATTAAGGTTAAATTAAACTCTACCAATGTTAACATCTTTAGCTTGATGCAGATTTCCAAAACCATAGTCCTGGACAAATAATTATGAAAATGTTTATGATGAAAAGAATGTCAAATTCTACCTGTTTGCCTTTTTAGGAAAGAGAAAGTAATTTCATGATTATTTGTAAGACCTGTCTAAAAACAGAAAAAAAAATTCTATTTGAGTTGCTTCTTTGTAAATATAAAATCCAAACCAAGATTACCCAAGTCCCTTTATGAAATTTTCATCTTTATGGATACAAAATCTAATGGAAGTGTCAGATATAAGGATTATTGTGATTGCCAGGAAATCCTTTTCTTTCAAACTTGAGGGACATTGTCTGTGCAGGTGGTAGCCATATATATCCACCACCAGCTCACATATATTACTGATTATCATGTCCTGATTATGCCGTATTGTTTTCCTGTTTGCTTATGCTGAGAAGAGAATAACCCTTAAGGCTTTCTTTGTATTCTTTGTTGTGCTTTTAAGCCATAATTATCTTGTTATTTCTTTGTTTACCTGTGTCTTGTCTACACTTAATTCTATTACGAATTGTTTCCATTAGTGAATCTCCCCATTTCATTTCAGGGCAAGTTCCACTCTATCTGATTAGACTCTGCTTAATTTCATTAGACTCATCCCCTTGAGAGTCTGCTCCTTTCAAGGTCACTATTAAAAATTCTTTGCATTCTAAGTGTAGCAAAACCTGCTCTGAAGGGAGACCGAATAAATATGCTATCACCATTTGTTTTGTTTTGATAATAGAAAAGCCAGATCATCTAAAAGATGGTTTCTTCATAAAGAGATTACAAGAAGGAATCCATAATTTTGAAACAGTCATTGAACCCACATTACTTTCTCATATCCTTGCCTCCTCTTCCTTCCTGTGCCATATATAAACCTATCTAGCCACAGGAGTACGTGAACGCTGTGTATTGTCACCTTGCTTATTTAACTTACATGCAGAATACATCTGGAGAAGGCAATGGCAACCCACTCCAGTACTCTTGCCTGGAGAACCCCATGGATGGAGGAACCTGGTGGGCTGCAGTCCATGGGGTCGCTAAGAGTCGGACACGACTGAGTGACTTCACTTTCACTTTTCACTTTCATGCATTGGAGAAGGAAATGGCAAGCCACTCCAGTGTTCTTGCCTGGAGAATCCCAGGGACAGAGGAGCCTGTTGAGCTTCTGTCTGTGCGGTCGCACAGAGTCGGACACGACTGACGCGACTTAGCAGCAGCAGCAGCAGCAGAGTACGTCATGAGAAATGCAGGTCTGGATGAAGCACAGCTGGAATCAAGATTGCTGAGAGAAATATCAATAACTTTAGATACGCAGATGACACCACCCTTATGGCAGAAAGCGAAGAGGAGCTAAAGAGCCTTTTGGTGAAGGTGAAAGAGAAGAGTGAAAAAGCTGGCTTAAAACTCAACATTCAAAAAACTAAGATCCTGACATCTAGTCCCATCACTTCTTGTCAAATAGATGGGGAAACAATGGAAACAGTGAGAGACTTTATTTTCCTGGGCTCCAAAAATCATTGCAGATAGTGACTGCAGCCATGAAATTAAAAGATGTTTGCTCCTTAGAAGACAAGCTATGACCAACCTAGACAGCATATCAAAACGCAGAGACATTACTTTGCTGACAAAGGTCTGATTAGTCAAAGCTATGGTGTTTCTGGAAAAGGCAATGGCACCCCACTCTTGCCTGGAAAATCCCATGGATGGAGGAGCCTGGTGGGCTGCAGTCCATGGGG
>SJYV01003062.1:21962-47139 GCA_006410875.1 Neotragus pygmaeus | reverse complement strand
CTGATGCTGGGAGGGATTGGGGGCAGGAGGAGAAGAGGACGACAGAGGATGAGGTGGCTGGATGGCATCGCTGACTCGATGGACATGTGTCTGATTAAACTCCAGGAGTTGGTGATGGACAGGGAGGCGTGGCGTGCTGTGACTCATGGGGTCTGACATATTCAGACATGACTGAGTGACTGAACTGAACTGAACTGAGGTTTATTCCTAAGTATTTTATTCTTTTTGCTGTGTTGATTAATAAGGTTTGTTTCCTTTATTTTTCTTTTTTATCTTTCTTCATCAGTGTAGAGGAATGCAAGATATTTCTGTGTATTAATTTGGTGTCCTGCAAATTTGCAAAACTCGTTGATAAGCTCTAATAGTCTTCTGATAGCATCTTTAGGACTTTTCTAAGTATATTATCATTTCATCTGATAGTTTTACCTCTAGTTTCTCAATTAGGATTCCTTTTATCCCCTTTTCTTCTCTATTTGCCATGGCTAGAACTTCCAAAACAATGCTGAATAAAAATGATGAGAATGGACTCTTGGTATTCTTATTCCTGATCTTAGAAGAAAAGTTTTCAGATTTTCACTGTAGAGAATGCTGCTTGTGGTGGGTTTGCCATATATGGCAACTATATTTATGTTGAGATAGATTTCCTCTGCCTACTTTCTGTGGAGTTTTTTTTTTTTTTTAATTTTATCATAAATAGGTGCTGAATTTGGTCAAAAGCCTTTTCTGCATCTGTTGATATGACTGTGTGGTTTTTATTCTTCAGTTTAAGGTGTGGTGTATTACACTAATTAATTTGTATATATTGAAAACCTGGCATCACTGGGATAAATTCCACTTGATCATGGTGCATGATCCTTTTAAAATGTTATTGAATTTGGTTTGCTAGTTTTTGTTGAGGGTTTTGCATGAGTCTTCACCAGGGATTGTTGTTGTTCAGTCATTCAGATGTGTCCAACTCTTTGAGATCCCATTTACTGCAGCACACCAGGCTTTCCTGCCCTTCACCATCTCCCAGAGCTAGCTCAAACTCATGTCCATTGAGTCAGTGATGTCATCCAACAATCTCATCTTCTGTAATCACCTTCATCTCCTGACTTCTTTCCTAGCATCCAGGTCTTTTCCAATGAGTCACCTCTTTGCATCAAGTGGCCACAGTATTGGACCTTCAGCTTCAACATGAGTCCTTCCAATGAATGTTCAGGGTTGATTTTCTTTTAGGATTGACTAATTGGATCTCCCTGAAGTCCAAGGGGCTCTCAAGAGTCTTTTCCAACACCACATTTCAAACACATCAATTCTTCTGCATTCATCCCTCTTTATAGTCCAATTCTCACATCCATAATGACTACTGGAAAAAACATAGCTTTGATTATACAGACATTTGTTGGCAAAGTAATGTCTCTGCTTTTTAATATGCTGTCTAGGTTTGTCATAGCTTTTCTTCACATATCTTTTAATTTCATGGCTGCAGGAGCAAATGTCTTTTAATTTCATGGCTGCAGTTCACCATCTGCAGTGATTTTGGAGCCCAAGAAAATAAAGTCAGTCCCTGTTTCCATTTGTTTCCCACCTATTTGCCATGAAGTGATGGGACCAGATGCCATGATCTTGGGGTTTTGAATGTTGAGTTTTAAGCCAACTTTTTCACTCTCCTCTTTCACCTTCATCAAGAGGCTCTTTAGTTTCTCTTCACTTTCTGCCAAAAGAGTGGAGTCATATGCATATCTGAGGTTATTGATATTTATCCCAGCATTCTTGATTCCAGTTTGTGCTTCATCTAGCCGATTTCACATGATGTACTTTGCATATAATTTTATAAAGCAGGATGACAATATACAGCCTTGACATACTCCTTTTCCAATTTGGAACCATTCTGTTGTTCCATGTCTGGTTCTAACTGTTGCTTCTTGACCTGAATACAGGTTTCTTGGGAGGCAGGTAAGGTGGTCTGGTGTTGCCATCTCTTTAAGAATTTTCCTCAGTTTATTGTGATCCAGAGTCAAAGGCTTTAGCATAGTCAATAAAGCAGAAGTAGATGTTTTTCTGGAATTCTCTTGTTTCTTCTATGATCCAGTGGATGTTGGCAGTTTCATCTCCAGTTCCTCTGCCTTTTCTAAATCCAGCTTGAACATCTGGAAATTTTCAGTTCACATACTTTTGAAGCCTAGCTTGAAGGATTTTGAGCATGACCTTGCTAGCATGTGAAATGAGTACAATTGTGTAATAGTTTGAGCATTCTTTGGCATTGTCTTTCTTTGGGATTGGAATGAGAACTGACTTTTTCCAGTCCTGTGGGCATTGCTGAGTTTTCCAAATTTCCCAGCATATTGAGTGCAGCACTTTAACAGCATCATCTTTTAGGATTTGAAATAGCTCAACTGGAATTCCATCATCTCCACTAGCTTTGTTTATAGTGATGCTTCCTAAGGCCCACTTGACTTAACACTCCAGCATATCTGACTCTAGGTGAGTGATTTCACCATCGTGGTTATCTAGGTCATGAAGACCCTTTTTGTATAGTATTGTGTATTCTTGCTACCTCTTCTGAATTTCTTCTGCTTCTAAGTCCATACCTTTTCTGTCCTTTATTGTGCCCATCTTTACATGAAATATTCCACTGGTATCTCTAATTTTCTTGAAGAGATCTCTGGTCTTTGCCATTCTACTGTTTTCTTCTATTTGCCATTCTATTGTTTTCCTTTATTTCTTTGCATTGTTCACTTAAGTCTTTCTTATCTCTTCTTGGTATTCTTTGGAACTCTGCATTCAGGTGGGTATATCTTTGCTTTTCTCTTTTGCCTTTCGTTTCTCTTCTTTTCTCAGCTATTTGTAAGCCCACCTCAGACAACCATTTTTCCTTTTTCCATTTGTTTTTCTTGGGATGGTTTTTATCATTCCCTTCTGTACAACATTATGAACCTCCACTGATAGTTTTTCAAGCAGTATGTCTATCAGATCTAATCATCTGTAATTACATCTGTAATTTTCTCTTTTGTGACAGCCTTATTTGGTTTTGGTATCAGGGTGATGGTTGCCCCATATAATGACCTTGTAAGTATGCCTCCCTCTGCAAGTTTAAAAGAGTTTTAATAGGAATTGCATTGAGTCTGTGATTGCTTTGGGTAATATACTCATTTTCACTATATTGATTCTTCCAATCAAGGTGAAAAGACAGCCTTTGGAATGGGAGAAAATAATAGCAAATGAAGCAAATGACAAACAACTAATCTCAAAAATATACAAGCAACACATGCAGCTCAATTCCAGAAAAATAAATGACCCAATCAAAAAATGGGCCAAAGAACTAAATAGACATTTCTCCAAAGAAAACATATGGATGGATAACAAACACATGAAAAGATGCTCAACATCACTCATTATCAGAGAAATGCAAATCAAGACCACAATGAGGTACCATTTCACACCAGTCAGAATGGCTGTGATCCAAAAGTCTGCAAGCAATAAATGCTGGAGAGGGTGTGGAAAAAAGGGAACCCACTTACACTGTTGGTGGGAATGCAAACTAGTACAGCCACTATGGAGAACAGTGTGGAGATTCCTTTAAAAACCAGAAATAGAACTGCCTTATGACCCAACAATTCTGCTGGGCATACACACTNACATATGGATGGATAACAAACACATGAAAAGATGCTCAACATCACTCATTATCAGAGAAATGCAAATCAAGACCACAATGAGGTACCATTTCACACCAGTCAGAATGGCTGTGATCCAAAAGTCTGCAAGCAATAAATGCTGGAGAGGGTGTGGAAAAAAGGGAACCCACTTACACTGTTGGTGGGAATGCAAACTAGTACAGCCACTATGGAGAACAGTGTGGAGATTCCTTTAAAAACCAGAAATAGAACTGCCTTATGACCCAACAATTCTGCTGGGCATACACACCGAGGAAACCAGAATTGAAAGAGACACATGTACCCCAATGTTCATTGCAGCACTGTTTATAATAGCCAGGACATGGAAGCAACCTAGATGTCCATCAGCAGATGAATGGATAAGAAAGCTGGGGTACATATACACAATGGAGTATTACTCAGCCATTAAAAAGAATACATTTGAATCAGTTCTAATGAGATGGATGAAACTGGAGTCGATTATACAGAGTGAAGTAAGCTAGAAAGAAAAACACCAATACAGTATACTAACACATATCTATGGAATTTAGAAAGGTGGTAACGATAACCTTGTTGCGAGACAGCAAAAGAAACACAGATATATAGAACAGTCTTTTGGACTCTGTGGGAGAGGGAGAGGGTGGGATGATTTGGGAGAATGGCATTGAAACATGTATAATATCATGTAAGAAACGAATCACCAGTCTAGGTTCGATGCAGGATTCAGGATGCTTGGGGCTGGTGTCCTGGGATGACCCAGAGAGATGGTATGGGGAGGGAGGTGGGAGGGGGGTTCAAGATTGGGAACTCATGTACACCCATGGTGGATTCATGGTGATGTATGGCAAGACCAATACAGTATTGTAAAATAAAAGAAAATAAATTAAAATTTAAAAAAGATGCACATTGGCCAGTTTAAAAAAAGTGAAAATAATAAAAATAAACGAGCTTTAAAGGAGTAAATGTTAACTCTTCTCTAAATATTTAATTGAATTCACCTGTGAAGCCATTTGGTCCTGAACTTTTACTCGTGGAAGTTTGTTGATAGCAGTTTCACTTTCATTAGTTGTGATTGGAATGTTCATATTTTCTGTTTCTTCCTGGTCCAGTCTTGGAAGTCTGTATCTTTCTAAAAGTGTCCATTTATTCTTGGTTTTCTAATTTATCGGTGTATAGTTGCTTGTGATCTCTTATGATCTTTTGATCCTTTGTCTCTTATGATCTTTTGTATTTCTGCAGTGTTAGTTGTAATTTTTTCTTTTTCAGGGCTTCCCTGATAGCTCAGTTGGTAAAGAATCTGCCTGTAATGCAGGAGTACCTGATTTGGTTCCTAGGTCGGGAAGATCTGCTGGAGAAGGGATAGGCTACCCACTCCAGTATTCTTGGGCTTCCCTTGTGGCTCAGCTGGTAAAGAATCCACCTGCAGTGCGGAAGACCTGGTCTTAATCCCTGGGTTGGGAAGATCCCCTGGAGAAGGGAAAGGCTACCCACTCCAATATTCTGGCCTAGAGCTAGTATTCTGTCTACCCACTACAGTATTCTGTCCTGGTCGCTAAGAATTGGAAATGACTGAGTGACGGTCACGTTTCCTTTTTCATTTCTAATTTTGATATGAGCCCTCTCCCTTTTTTTATGCCTAAAGGTTTATCAGTTTAAAAGAACCAGTTTATCATTTCATTGAACTTTGCTATTGTTAAATTTACAGAGGCTTGATTTGTGGCCCAAGATGTGACTGATCCTGGAGAATGTTCCTTGTGTACTGGAAAAGAAAGTGTATTCTACTGCTTTTGGATGGACTGTTTCATAAATGTCAATTAAGTCTATCTGGTCTAATGTGTCATTTAAAGTTTGTGTTTTCTTATCAATTCTCTGTCTGGATGACCTGTCTGTTGATGTAAGTGAAATATTAAAGTCCCCCACTATTATTATGTTGCATGCATGCTAAGTCACTTCAGTAGTTTGGCTCTTTGTGACCCTATGGACTGTAGCCCGCCAAGCTCTTCTGTCCATGGGGTTTTCCAGTCAAGAATACTGGAACGGGTTGCCATTTCTTTCTCCAGGGGATCTTCCCAAACCAGGGATCAAACCTGCATCTCTTAAGCCTCCTGCATTGACAGGCAGGTTCTTTATCACTACCACCTTCTGCCGTGTTAGCATTTGCCTTATAATTGAGATGCTCCTATGGTGAGTGCATATAATTTTCAATTGTTTTATCTTCTTCTTGAATTGATCCCTTGATCATTAAATAGTGTCCTTCTCATCTCTTATAACAGTCTTTATTTTAAAGTCTACTTCATCTTATGTGAATATTACTTCTACAACTTTCTTTTGATTTCCATTTGTAAAGAATATCTTTTTCCATCCCCTCACTTTCAGTCTGTATATGTCCTTAAGTCTGAATTGGGTTTCCTGTAAACAGCACATATGTGACTTGCTTTTGTATTCATTTATCCAGTCTATGTCTTTTTATTGTAAAATTTAACCCATTTACATTTAAGGTAATTATCAGTATATATGTTCCTATTGCCATTTTCTTTTTGGGTTTGATTTCATAGGTCTTTTTTCTTCTCTTCCTCTTTTGTTTGCTTCTCTTATGATGTGATGACTATCTTTAGTGTTATGTTTGGGTTGCTTTTGTATTTTTGCGTGTGTATCTATTGTTGACTTTTGGTTTACATTTCCCATGAGGTTTTGATACAGCAGTCTATATATATATATACAAGGTTGTTTTAAGTTGCTGGTCTCAATTTCAAATGCAATTCCCATTTCCTGCATTTGTGCTCTTCTCTTCTCATGGTTGCTTGTTTTGATGTCATATTTGTGTATGGATGATTTTCTCATTTTACTTTAGGTTTGCCTTTACCAGTGAGATTTCCCTTTTGTGATTTTCTTGTTTCTAGTTGTGGCCACTTTTGTTCCCCATGNATTTGTGCTCTTCTCTTCTCATGGTTGCTTGTTTTGATGTCATATTTGTGTATGGATGATTTTCTCATTTTACTTTAGGTTTGCCTTTACCAGTGAGATTTCCCTTTTGTGATTTTCTTGTTTCTAGTTGTGGCCACTTTTGTTCCCCATGCCTAGGGAAATTGTTTACCATTTCTAGTAAGGCTGGTTTGGTGGTGCTAAATTCTCCTAGTTTTGCTTTTGATTTCTTTCTCAAATCTGAATGAGAGCCTTGCTGGGTAGAGTATTCTTGGTTGTAGGATTTTCCTTTACATCACTCTAAATATATCATGCCACTTCTGACCTGCAGAATATCTGCTGAAAAATCATTTGAAAACTTTATGGGGATTCCCTAATATGTTATTTGCTGCTTTTTTCCCCTTGTTGCATTTAATTTTTTTTTTCTTTTCTTTAATTTTTGTCAGTTTGATAGATATGTGTCTTGAGATGTTTCTCCCTAAGCTTATCCTGCACGGAATTCTCTGTACTTCCTTGACTTGGGTGGCTATTTACTTTCCCATATTAGATGATTTTTTGCTATAATTTCTTCAAATATTTTCTCAGACCCTTTCTCTTTCTCTTCTTCTAGGACCCATATGAGGATGTTGATACATTTAATATTGTCCCAGAGGTCTCTGACACTGTCCTCATTTCTTTTCATTCTTTTTTCTTTGATCTATGTCAGTGATTTCCACCAGTCTGTCTTATAGCTCTTTTATTCTTTCTTCTGCCCCAGTTACTTGGCTATTGATTCCTTCTACTGTACTTTACATTTCAGTTATTGTATTGTTCATCTCTGCCTGTTCTTTAAATCTTCTGTCTCTTTGTTAAGCATTTCTTGTGTCTTCTTGATCTATGCCTCCATTCTTTTTTCAAGATTTTGAATCATCTTTATTATCATTACTCTGAATTATTTTTCAGGTAGACTGCCTATCTCCTTTTCATTTAGTAGTTCTTAAGGGTTTTTATCTTCCTTAATTTGCAACTTATTTCTTTGCCATCTCGTTTCGCCTGTCTGTGGTTTCCTTTCTGCAGGCTGCAGGATTGTATTTCCTCTTGCTCATGATGTCTGCCCCCTAGTGGGTGAGGTTTGTTTGGTGACTTCTGCAGCCTTCCTGGTGGGAGTGACTAGTGTTTGCCCTCTGCGAGTGGAGCTGGGTCTTGTCCTTCTGATGGGTGGGGCCCTATCAGAGTGTGCATTTTGGGGTATCTGTGAGCTTAGTATGACTTTAGGCAGCCCTTCTGCTGACGGGTGGGGCTTGTCTTGTTGGTTGTTGTGCCTGCGGCATCCCAGCACAGCAGCCTGCAGGCTGATGGGTGGAGACAGGTCATGGTGCCCAAATGGGGATCTCCAGGAGAGTTCTTGTCAATTAACACTCCCTGGGTGAGCTATAGCCAAGCCCCACATTCCCAGGAAACTCTCCAAGGCCCCTAGTTATATCTAGCCCAGGTTCCTACAGAGGTACTGCTTTGTGCTGAGTTCCAGTGCATGTGAGACCTTGCGTGCGCCCTCCAAGAGTGGAGTTTCTGCCTTCTGCCCCGTGGAGCTCCTGCACACTCAAGCCTGCTGGTCTTCAAGGCTAAACGCTCTGGGGTTTCTTCCTGTCAATGCCAGACCCTCAGACTGTCTTGGAAGGCTATGTTTAAGTGGGAACATCCCTGTGTACCCTGCAAGTGTTTAAGTTTCTTAATTTTTGGTACAAGAGCTGAGTTTACAATGGATGTCTGCCACCTCTTTGCTCAGTTTATTGTGGCCTATATCCCCTTGGTGCTGTGGTGACCAGAGCTTGTGCTGATATTGACCAAAGACTTCCTTTTACTCTGAGGTTGTCACTGTTCTGTCAGGAGTAGGATATGCTTCCTAGTTATTAGAGTAGATGCCCCCAAATCTATTTCTTAGCTATGCTTCTGATCTGCTATATGAAGTATGTGTGAATGGAGCATTCCCACTGGAAGATAACCCACTGAATATTCCTTCTCTGGAGTTATTCACCTGTGAGTGTGCTCTATTGTGTCACCTTTTACCTACAGTGCAAGCTCTCAGATTAAAATATTGTTGTCATTCTTCTCAGCCCCACTTTAGCTGTAGGTATGCTGACAATTGACTCTGGGGTCTTTCAGGCATTGTCCTCATTACGCCACCAACAGAGACCCACCAAAGTCAGGTCCAAGGATTGCAGTAGTCATAAATCTAGATCCGCTGTGGGCGCTATGTGTGCAGCTCAGACTCCAGCCTGGCCCAACCCACATGTGCATATGTCCACAAAGTCTACAGCTGCTAAAGCTAGACCCATCTCACCTGGAACACTTGTCTGTTCAGATGTTCCTCAACTGCTCACTTTACCAAGCCATTTGCAGGGTGTTAATCCGTGGTTTACACAGCTGCAAGAGGAGATTTTACCTCTTCTTTCTTAGTTGCACAGCCTGTGGGGCTCAGCTTTGGTTTCAGTCCCATCTCTGCATGGGGGCCACACTCAGGCATCTGCTCCCCACTAAGGCAAGAGGGAGTGGACATGGTGACCCATTGGGGTTCATGTGCTCACTCAAGTGGGAGGGAGAGGAGGGGGTGACTGATTGAGGTGCATAAACCTGCCCCGCTGAGAGCCCTTCCTATTGCCTGAGTAAGCAGGGGTGTGTGCATGGGGAGAGAGGCTACGATGGCCCGGAGGAGCCTGGTGGGCTGCAGTCCATGGGGTCGCTAAGAGTCAGACATGACTGAGCAACTTCACTTTCACTTTTTACTTTCATGGATTGGAGAAGGAAATGGCAACCCACTCCAGTGTTCTTGACTGGAGAATCCCAGGGACGGGGAAGCTTGGAGGGCTGCCATCTGTGGGGTCGCACAGAGTCGGACACAACTGAAGCGACTTAGCAGCAGTAGCAGCAGCAGCAGAATCACTCAACGATGGTCCTTTGCCTTTCTGGTAGACAAGGGATCCCTGCAGGAACCCTTGCAGTTGCAGATTTCCTCACTCCCAGACCCTTAGACTGTCTCCTTCCAGCTGACAGTCCTCCCCCCAGGTTTGCTCTCTAAATCCCATATTCCAGCCCCCAGCCCCCATCCATACCAGCGGACACACCTCTCAGGCTGGGGCACTCCAGACTGTGGCATACACCATCTGTATAGATCTCATCCTGTCCTGCTTACCACAGACTGATTGTTGGGCTCTCCTCTGGGCCCCTGGACCTCCCATCTGTCCCTGTGATCTCCCACCAGTGAGGGGGTTTCCCCAGATACGGGAACCTCTCCTTCAGCTGCCCTCCAGGGGCACAGGTCCCATTTAACTTCTTCTTTTCTTTTTCCTTTTCTCTCTTTTGTCCTACCCAGTTACACATGGATCTTTCTCGTCCAAGGTCCTCTGCTAGTGTTCAGCAGGTCTCTGTGAAGACTGTTCCATTTATCAATGCATCCTTGATACTACTGTGAGAAAGGGTGGACTCCATTCCTCCTCTTCTGTTGTATTGACTCAGCTCTCCCTATAGCTTTGACAAATGCACAATGTCATTTATCCACCATCATGGTATCCTACACAATAGTTGCACTGCCCTAAAAATTTTCTGTCCCTCACTACTAGGTCCTCTCCCCACCAGCTACCAATTAATGACAACCACTGTTTTTTTTTTACTGTTTCTTTAGTTGTATCCTTTCCAGAATGGGATATAATTGGAATCATATAGTGTGGAGTTTTTTCTGATTGGCTTGACTGCTGCCTCTTTTTTTAATCTTTTGAGACTGAAGTGACACATAACATTGAATTAGTTATGAGTGTACAGCATAATGATGTAGGTGTATATAACAAAGTTATTACTTCAGTAAATTAAGTTAGCATTCATTACTGCACATAGTTACCAATTCTGTGTGTTTGTATGATGAGAACTTTTAAGATCTCTCTTAGCAACTTTCAAATATACAATTCACTATTGTTTCCTATGGTTACTGTGGTGTACATGACATCTCCAGGACTTATTTATTTTATAAGTAGAAGTTACTGCCTTTTGCCCACATCCACCTTGTGCCTCTGAAAACCAACCAGATTGGCTTCTTCTTAGTTAGTAACAGGCATTTGAGATTTCTCCATGTCTTTTTGTGGCTTGACGATTCTCTTATCTCTAAATAATACTCCATGGTATGAATGTATCACAGTTGGGTTGTTTTTTTTTTTATCCATTCACTTATTGAAGGACACTTTGATTGCTTCCAATTTGGGGCATTAATTAATTAGATTTTAGTTAATAGAAAGTCCATGACTCTGCCAATACAACTCCGAGTGCTCGCTCGTTACAGTCTAGTAGTAGAGACACCTGCACATGCTAGTTCTGCTCTTCTCTGCAGATTTTAGATCAGCTCTTTGACACTTTTCATGATTATGTATTAAGGAATAAATAAATCTCAAATTCTGAACCCAATATTTTTTGATAAGCCAACAAATTCAACATAAACGCAACCAAGATAATTAAAGGATCATTTGAGAAAATACTGGTGGTAAAAGGCTATTTTGACTGAAGAGGAGAGAACTCAATGATCCCGAGAAACATCTTCAACATTGTCAAGACATCATAGGAAGGGGGTGGGTGCATCTTGTTCTGTGGGATCATGAAAGGCAGACTAGGAGCATTTGTAAAAGTTTGGTGGTGAGAGGGCACTGAAATCCCCACCCATGTTGTAGGTATTTCCCCATCTCTTATCAAAGAACAGGCGTGAGTAGCCATCTGACAATCTAGTCTCAAAATATCCCATTCTTGATAAATCCTTGAGTACATTCTATGTAAACTTTATTTCAAAATTTGTCAATTAAGAAATCTTCTAAATAGGAACTTTCCAAAACAATATTAAAATTGAAGCCAATAACCCATATATGTATCTCTATCTCAGAGGTCACAGGATCCCCTTGAACCTGATTGAAGCCGACTTTTAAAACCCTTATATAGAGAACATTCACTGCAGCATAGGGTAGGGTCTTGCCCATGAGAATGCAGACGTTGCTTCTCTCTAGGCCCACGTGTTTTGGTGTCTAGACAGTTCAAAGTTCCTCCGGCAGTTTTAATCTAAAGTGAAACCTTTAGGTGTCTCCCAGTGCTTTTCACTAAGTGCTCTGAGGACCGGCGTGCAGCTCTCTCCCCTGCAGCCCAGAACCAGCTGCAGTGCGCATGCTATCTGACACCGAGGTCCTTCACGTCCAGCAAGCATCGGCTTTAGCAAACTCCTAGCCGGGGCCCAGTGCTTACAACTCCCCACAAATATTCCTGGTTCTTCTCTGAAAACTAAGTTTCTCAGGGCCATGATTTCTTGCCTGAATCACACTTCATTTTCCAAGACCCAAATTTTCTGCTATTCTTCTGATATTCTTAAACCTGATTGTTTATTGCCCCCTCTCTGTTTCTCTCTTATTTTCACAGATGCAGGTATCAGGCATTGAGAAGACTGTGGTTCTTTCATGGATGCTCTTACGGATGGATGTTCTTGTCTGAATATCTGATCAACTCTTTCTCTGATGCCAAAGTAGTCTCATTGTGCCTGAAGCCTGGCCCTGGGTTAGGAAATAGTTTTCCATATTTAAGAGTAGTTCCCCTGGGACATGACTTGACTTCATGAACTTAGCCTGAGCTCCTCATGTGAGAGTCATAAAAGGCATTTTGACTCAAACCTATATTTCTTTTGGCTTCAAGGGAGGACTATATAAACTTTAGTTTGGCCGTGCATGTCAGGAAAGTAAATGTCTTTAAAAGCCTCCATTTAAGATCAGACTTTGTGTTTACACTCCCTCTGTCAGAGTAAAGTACACAGAAGTAGCAAGCCATGCTTATAATGCCATCAGTTTAATGAGTTTCTACATTCTAATAAAATATCAAACATTGGCAGCATCAGCATCTTCTGACTTATGTCTATCAACATGAATGCATCACAGTGTTACCTTCTAGCTACATGTTAGAATATTATTGCATCATTTCACACCCAAAGATCCTTTATTTTTTCAGTCAGTTGTGCCAAAATAATCAAGAGAGAGAAGCAGACAGTAAAAAACACAAAGTTGGCCTTTGTGTTCATTTGAAAGCAGTGATCATTTAATCCTGCAGCATGTCTGTGGTTTTTTATTTTTATTTTTTAAATTATCTGAAGTGATAGACTAAGGAGCCTAAAGCAAGAAACTTGACACCACCGAGGAGACTGAAGAGTTTATCCTGAATGGGACAGTCAGGTCAGAAGTCGATGATAGACACAAAGGTGTGTGGCAGCAGTGAGTGGGAAGGAGAGTCAGGCTATATATGTATCATTGGCCACAATTCCAGAAACTGTGCTTACTGCTGGGACCCAGGGAAGAGCAGCAGGCTGTGCACACATGGTCCTCCTGCAGCGTGGCTAGATGATTCTAAGTGAGCAGAGGAGACAGCCCTTTGTTTGCCCGACGTGTGGGGCACACATCTTAAGAAAGTCACACCAAGGCCTCTAGGAGACCCTCCCATCCTCAGCAAAGATGCAGAAGTTTGAGAGGTTTTAATGTCCCAGGAACCATCAAATAATTAGAGCACAGGGTTCTTGACAGAATTCCCTAAAGCAGAGGCTCTAGGCTCATCTTGAAGACTGATCCTCTTTCCTGAAAATATGATAAATATACACTGCATTTTGTAAACAATTCCCAGGTTTCAAGGTCTTTGAAGAGTCCGTGTCCTAAGCCTCTAAGTTTGTATCCACAGGCTACTTGTTTGGCATCTGCTGGTGCACTGACGCTGCTCTTAGAACTGGGGCTGGCACTGCCACAGATTAAGATATGTCACTGCTGTTGTCAGCTGAGAAATGTGCTTGTTACCACTGAAGCTGCAGTAGTGAAACACCAGTTAACAAGTATTCAGCTTGTCTTAATACCAGAGGAAACTGGCTCTTCCAGCCTCTTCCTCCTCAAGCAGGCAGCTTTTTCAGACCACTACAGATGCATTTTCCTCTTGAACGTACCCTAAACAGGGATGATCACATTCCAGTATTTTTTTCAAGATACTTTTAATGAATGAAATCCTTTCTCTTGTATTTGAAGCCACTTGTTCATCCTCAGTTCTCTGGAAGCACTTAAAAATACTGACTGGGACTTCCTGAAAAACTCATCTGTCCATTTGTCAGTGGACTCTGTGTGTGCTGAATAGATAAAGACTAGACTAAAATCAGCACAGAAGACTTTGCTGATTCTTGGCCATTTGTCCAAGTCACATCCCCAGGAGCAGGTCCCTTGTAACTGACTCCAGTGCCCGTGTCTTTCCTTCTTCAGCTCTGTTTACTCAAGCCAGCTCTACATTCCATGGATATTTCTGAGATTTTTGACTATAGAGTGCATTTCCTTGTACAAACCCTTACAAAAGTTAAAGTATGTTTTCTAGTATCTTTATTATAATTTCCCAGCCAATAAAACATTGATTTACATCTTTTAAAACAGTAGCAAACCTAATCCTTGGATATATCTTTTGGATTCGTGTCGATGTATGGCAAACCCAATAGAGTATTGTAAAGTTAAATTTAAAAATAAATAAATTAAAAATAAAAAAAAAATAAAATGTGAGTGAAGAGTTTGATTCAATAATCAATCTACAAATGTATTTGGAGATCCTGCTCTATTGTCTTAAAATGAGAAAATGTTGAAAAAGGTTAAGTATATCATAACCTTCACTGTTTAGATCAATGTTGAGATAATCTGAATGTGACATGACTGAAGTGTAATTCCCAGAGCTATTTCCATGCCTCTTTACTAGAGGGAGAATGTTATTTAATAGTGTAACCTGAGTCTTATCAAGGCCTGAAAAGGCAGAGTGTCTGTTGCCTCCAAACAGAGAATCACTTTTCACATCATTATTAGATTAAGTGCCTTGTGGTGCTCTCCCTTTGGGTCACTAAATCACCAGTGATTAGTAATGCATCATTGGAAAGCCAGCAACAAGACTTTCGGGACAGACAGTCTTATTTCATTGGAAGAGATCTTTTGATAAGTCATGAGAGAGACAAAAGGGGCTCAGGTAACAACACCGGCCTCCAGTTGGCTTCTGGGGAGGCAGATCTGGGCCTCCATTCTTCTCCGTTCCTTCCCAGGCAGCACTCAGCCTTCTGCTCTAGAGAAGTACTGGACAAAGACAACACCCATTCCAGGGACACCAAATTATTGTTCTGTGTAACAGTATTGAGCACCCACCTTAAGGTTTTTTCACTGTCAATGGTATCAGGGTGAGGCTCTCAGTGTCTGGAGGGCTGGAGCCTAGGGAGCCACGCTTCTTGTAGAGTTCTGTCTCAGTGAGACTGGGCCTGACCATATATATCTCCTGACATTTGTAGGCCTGAAAAAGTCCTGTATTTGAATTGCTAAAGTTATATTTTCCCATAAAAGCAGTGGTATAATATTAAGACATGTATTTGGTCAATAACATCATACAAACTAGTCTTACTAGGCATGTAGGTAATTATATTTATTCGTCTTTTTTATTTGCTTTAGGCTCTAGACTCCATCTTATGTGTTCTTCATAAACAAGATTGTGTTATTAAGGAAACATGCCAGAACATGGTTCCAGAAACTTTCTGGTTTGTTTTTCCAGAATTATGCAAGCCAGAGTGACATTCCAAAACCTCTCTTTTTCCATTTTCCATCACCGATTATTTTTAAAAGCTTCAATTTTACTCCCCTATCCTCAACAGAGGCAGATGCTTCTTACCATTTCTGCCTGGCAGTGGGGTTTCAAGCAATATGGGAATAAGCAGAGCCCCACTTTCTACTAAAGTCCTTGCCTCAATGAGCACACCCCTCCCCACCACCTGCCGAACATCTGTGCTGGAGCATCGGAAAGACACCAGCTATCTCCCCTAGAATCATCTGACTGTACTTGCAGGCACAGCCTTGGGTGCTTTGTCCCTACAACCTTTGTCCCTCAGAGACTGTGACACCTTCCAAGGCAGAGACCTTTGTCTGTGTATCTTTCTATCCCCTAGGCTTGGCACAAAGCTGGTGTTCAATTAAAGTTTTTGAAATGAAGGAACAAAAGAATGGGGGAGGTATTAGCCAGGAAGGGCTCTGGCATGTGTAGTTTACCTGTATTGGATCTTACTTGGGCAATATGTTCTTACTATGAGTGGAAAGCACCAGATTGAGGGAGTAGCCAGTTACAAAGCTGCTAACAAAAGGAATGCAGTCTTCAGTGGACTAATGGTACCAAGGCAGGAAGGATTTCTGTCCCTGATCCAGGTAGACATTAACCATTGAAATCAGCTCAAGACACAAGAAGGTNCCAGATTGAGGGAGTAGCCAGTTACAAAGCTGCTAACAAAAGGAATGCAGTCTTCAGTGGACTAATGGTACCAAGGCAGGAAGGGTTTCTGTCCCTGATCCAGGTAGACATTAACCATTGAAATCAGCTCAAGACACAAGAAGGTACTACACAAAAAGCTGTCCAGCTAGCCCAAGTGGCAAGGGAGAGAAGCACAAGGAGAACAGAAGTACTGAGCAAATGTCCCAGTATTCTGAATTTTTGCCCAGAGTCCTACTGCCAGCAGGATGAAGGCAGATGTGCCTCATCATCCCATGTGAAATCAGGGATTCATGTGAGAGAGTCTGAGAACAGTTTTCCAGGCAGGCAAGCCACTGAAGCCACTGGACGCTAATACATTTGACACAATTTTAGCTCCCAACAGTTCAGCTTTGTTCTCACATAGGTCCAACAAAAACATAGGTCCAACTTTTTAAAAAACAATGGGTTGTGGGACTCTACCAGTAGAAATATGATAAATTCCCATATGAATCCTCCTCAGAGCAGGACAGCAAATTATAGGAAAGTGTTTGTGTGGCACTCCCTTGCCCAGCATCTTTGCGCCTCTGCTGCTTCCTCATCACTTCCTCCCCAACGCTTCAGGGTGGGCCCTGACATCCACCACCTCAATCTCCCATCAGTCACACAGGAAAGTCCCTGTTCTTCCTGGGTCTCCTCTCCCCTAGGCTCATAGATCTCAAACAGTTGTTAGGAAGAAAGGATGCTCATATTTCTGATCAGTTCATTCACACTGAGGTGGTAACTGGTAGATTTAGACTTACTGGCAAGGTATTCACATTTACAAAATGTATACCCTTTGATGAATTCCTGAATTAGTGCCAGGTGTTTGAGATGGGGTGCTTCCAGAGGAGAAGTTTTCCCGGGCCTTAGAAAAAGCCAGCACCTCAGGAGAGAAGTCTGAAAAACTGTGGATTTGCGTCCGGGAACATGAACTCTGCAGAGTCTAGACTATTTCCTCTGTCACTCTGAACTCTGAGTTGGTTTACTTTCTTCCCTCACAACTACAGTTCTGAACTTTACTCAACCTTTGATTTAGGAACCAAAAAGCAAGAGGAGTTGCTGACCTCAAAGAAATTTTCTTGACTTTCTTCCATAAGGGGAATAAATTGTTACGTGTTGTGTAACCATAGCTCATAAAACAAGAAATGACTTGAAGTACATCATAATAATATAGGATAAATGGCCAGAAGACATTTCTATTCATAATCAGGTTCTGTCTGGTTGCACACATTCACCACTTCCTTAGAACATTTTGGAGGGCAAATAGAATATAACTATTGGTGCATCAGGCAATTTAGTGCTTGGGAGATAACTCCAGATAAAAGAAAAGCAATCATAGATAAAAGTTTTTATCTATGAATCAACTATAGAACAATTGCCTAATTGGAGAGATGGAAATCAAATAAGGAGGAAGGAAATATTTCCAATAACTCAGCCATTAAAAAGTGTACCAATATGGACGCTGCTGTCGCTGCTGCTGCTAAGTCGCTTCAGCCATGACCAACTCTGTGCGACCCCACAGACAACAGCCCACCAGGCCACCCCCATCCCTGGGATTCTCCAGGCAAGAATACTGGAGTGTGTTGCCATTTCCTTCTCCAATGCATGAAAGTGAAAAGTGAAAGTGAAGTCACTCAGTCGTGTCTGACTCCTAGCAACCCCATGGATTGCAGCCTACCAGGCTCCTCCGTCCCTGGGATTCTTCAGGCAAGAGTACTGAAGTGGGTTGGCATTGCCTTCTCTGATATGGATGCAAGAGGACCCTAATCCTGATGCAATCTGTCATGCCTCTGCCTACCTCCACTTCATACATAAACACTGCTGACCAAAAACTTTCAAGTGATTGAAGATGAAACATACAATCACATCTTTTTGTTTTCACACCTGTTTTTGTTTAAAAAATTTTGCTTCTATGTATTTTTTCCATTATTCTGAGGCAAAATTTTAATTTAGAATCCTTTGATTAGCTTTTTAAAATTTTTTGCTTTTGCCTTGGATTTTCTACAGTGTCCAGGGAGATAATTACTCTAATTTTATCTCCAATCTACTCACCATGTATGACCATACCTCTTTCTGACAGCAGCAGTAGTAAAACTCTTTCCCAAGGTGCGTGCTTGGCCTAACTGAGCTATTTTACCTAGTTCTCATCTATTTCTTCTGGAGAAAGCAATGGCACCCCTCCAGTACTCTTGCCTGGAAAATCCCATGGACGGAGGAGCCTGGTAGGCTGCAGTCCATGGAGTCGCTGAGGGTCAGACACGACTGAGTGACTTCACTTTCACTTTTCACTTTCATGCATTGGAGAAGGAAATGGCAACNGATCTCTAGTCTTTCCCTTTCTGTTGTTTTCATCTATTTCTTTGCATTTTTCATTTAAGAGGACTTTCTTTTCTCTTCTTGCTATCTCTGGAACCCTGCATTTAGATAGGTGTACCTTTCCTTTTCTCCCTTGCTTTTTGCTTCTCTTGTTTCTTCAGCTATTTGTAAAGCATCCTCAGACAACCAGTTTGCCCCCTTGCATTTCTTGCACTCTTCTCCCATACTAGTAAGGTCATGCTCAAAATCCTCCAAGTTAGGCTTTAGCATTACATGAATCAAAAACTTTCCAATGTTCAAGCTGGGTTTAGAAAAGGTAGACAAACCAGAGATCAAATTGGAAACATTCACTGGATCATAGAGAAAGCAAAGGGGTTCCAGTAAAACAGCTACCTCTGTTTCATTAACTGTGTTAAAGCCTTTGACTGCATGGATCACAATAAACTGTGGAAAATTCATAAGAGATGGAAATACCAGATCATCTTACCTGCCTGAGAAACCTGTATGTGGGTCAAGAAGCAACAGTTAGAACTGAATATGGAACAACTGACTGATTCAAAATTGAGAAAGGGGTATTACAAGGCTGTTTATTGTTACCCTGTTTATTTAACACAGAGCACATCATGTAGAATGCTGGGGTGGATTAGTTACAAGCTAGAATCAAGGTTGCTGGGAGAAATATCAACAACTTCAGATATGCAGATGATACTATGTTAATGGAAGAAAGCAAAGAGGAACTAAAGAACCTTGATTAGGGTGAAATAGAAGAGTGAAAAAGCTGGCTTAAAACTCAACATTAAAAAAAGTAAGATCATGACATCTACTCGCATCACTTCGTAGCAAATAGAAGGGGGAATAGTGAAAGCAGTGACAGATTTCCTCTTCTTGGGTTCTAAACTCACTGTGAATGGTGACTGCAGCCATGAAATTAGAAGACAGTTACTCCTGTCTTCTAAGGAAAGTTATGACAAACCTAGACAGTGTGTTAAAAATCAAATACATCACTTTGCTGACAAAAGTCCATATAGTCAAGGTTATAGTCTTTCCGGTAGTCATGTACAGATGTGAGAGCTGGACCATAAAGAAGGCAGAGCACTGAAGAATTAATGCTTTCAAACTGTGGTGCTAGAAAAGACTCTTGAGTCTCTTGGACAGCAAGGAGATCAAACCAGTCATCCTTAAAGAAAATCAATCCTGAATACTCATTGGAAGGCCTGATGCTGAAGCTCCAATACTTTGACCATCTGACGCAAACAGCCAACTCATTGGAAAAGACGCTGATGCTGGGAAAGACTGAAGGCTGAAGGAGAACGAAGTGACGGGGGTGAGATGGTTGGAGCATCATCATCATTCAATGGAATTGAATTTGGACAAACTCCAGGAGATGGTGAAGGACATGGAAGCCTGGTGTGCTGCAGTCCATTGGGTTGCAGAGTCAGACAGGACTTGGTCACTGAACAAATTCTCCTATACTCAAGGCAGAAATCCTTTGTATCAACAGTGTCACCTTAAGGCCATTTATTGCCTATTCTCATAGACATTTTTGCTCCTTTGAGGGTCTTGCCCCTCATAACCAACCAACCTTGCCTTATCTCATTTCTACCACTTATCAAATTTCTAGTAATTCTGCGGCATTTAGAGAAAATTTAGTATCTGGCTGCAAGTCTTTTTTCCTGTCAAGATATGGTAGTTCTATCACTACTAAGCCTGGAGTTGGGTGGTGGGGCAGAGTGCAGCTTGAAACTGTGGTTAAATTGTGGCTTCTGTCCCCCCACAACTTCCTGAGCACAGGCACTGTCGCATAGCCTGAGGAAGCATGAGACAGAGAACAGTGTTGCCCACATCACAGGCCAGCAATATTGCTCCTGGACATGTAGACCAGGAAACAGCTTCCACTGAGCCTAGTGATCACATAAGGCTCTCATCTTCTCAAAGAGCAGCGAGTAAGGAAAAGGGAACAAGGGACCAAAACATTCATCCTAATCTTGCTCTCTGCCTGGAGCTTAAGGACTTCTCTCCCTTCTCATGTGGATGGAAGTATTTTTTCATGAACAGTCCTCGACCCCGGCAGCCATTATCTCCTCTTCTCTTTTCTTTACTTTCATGGCCACACACTAACTTATCGTTGCAAATGAGTAAACCTCTGAAATACTAGGTTTTATTCCTTCAGTTTCTAGGGGCTTCAGCTTCCTGGAGACCTGGTGCCTTAAATCTCTGTTTTCTAATTTTGTAGACCTGGCCTGTTTTCTCATTCATTCATATTATACCCAACAATATTCTTGTTTCCCACTCTTGTCATCACTCAGCATGGGATTGGTAGAATTCAATCATGAATCTATGCCAGAATCTTCTTCTTCGTTCTCATTCTGTGAGACTGAGTACAGACATGCCCTGTAGATACTGCATCTCCAGGTCCAGACCACTGCGATAAAGTATTGCAATAAGGCAAGTCACACAAATTTTCTGGTTTCCCAGTGCATATAAAAGTTATCTTTATGTTATACTGTAGTCTGATAAGTGTGAGATACCATTACACTAAAAAATAAAGCACATATCTTAAATTAAAATATTCTATTCTTTTTTTTTTACTTTATTTTACTTTACAATACTCTACTGGCTTTGCCATACATCGACATGAATCCACCACAGGTATCATCTGGGCCTTCAGTAAGTCATACTATTTTTACTGGTGGATGGTCTTGTCTCAGTGTTGGTGGCTGCTGACTGATTAGAGTGGTGGTTGCTAGAGGCTGGTTGCTAAAGATATAGCTGTGACCATATCTTAGTAGAACATAGAAATTTGTTTCATTGATTAACTCTTCCTTTCACAAATAATTTCTCTGGAGAAGGCAATGCTGTTTGATAGCACTTTATTGACAGTTGTACCTCTTTCAAAATTGGAGTCAGTCCTCAGATCCTACCATTGACTTATCAACTAAGTTCATGCAATATTCTAAATCCTTTGTTGCCATTTCAATGATCTTCACAGCATTTCACCAGAAATCGATACTATCTCAAGAAACCACTCTCTTTGTACATAAGAAGCAACTCCTCATCCATTAATGTTTTATCATAAGATTGAAGCAGGTCAGCTACCATTTCTTCAGGGTCCCATTTCTAATTCTAGTTCTCTTGCTATTTCCACCACATCTACAACTCTTTCCTCCAATGAAGTCTTAAACCCTTCAAAATCATCCATGTTTGTTGGAATTAGCTTCTTCCTAATTCCTGTTAATGTTGATATCTTGAGCTCTTCTAATGAATTATTAATGTTCTTAATGATAAATCCTTTTCAGAGGTTTCCAGTTGACTTTGTCCAAATCCATCAGAGGAATCACTGAGCATGGCAGCTACGGTTTTACAAAGTATATTTCTTAAATAATAAAACCTGAAATTTTAAATTAATCCTTGATCCATAGGCTGCAGAATGGATGCTGTGTTAGCAGGCATGAAAACAAAATTAATCTCATTATACATCTCCATCAGAGCTCTTGGGTGACATGGTGCATTATCAGTGCATCAATATTTTGAAAGGAATCTTTTTTTCTGAGCAGTAGGTCTCATCATTGAGTTAGTAAATCATGTTGTAAACAAGTGTAATGCCATCCAGGCTTTTTATATCTCACAGGCAGAGCTTGTAATTCTTAAGGGTTGTAGGATTTTAGAAATGGTAAAAGAGCATTGACTCCAACTTAAAGTCACCAGCTACATTAAGCCCTGACAAGACAATGGGCCCATCCTTTATAGCTTTGAAGCTAGGCATTGACTTTTCCTCTCAAGCTAAAGTCCTAGATGGCATCTTCTTCCAGTATGAGACAGTTTTTCTACAGTGGAAATCTGTTGCTTAGTGCACCCATCCTCATGAATTCTCTTAGCTAGATCATCTGGATAATGTGCTGCAACTTCTACATCAACCTTTGCTGCTTCAGCTTGCACTTTTATATTATAGAGATGGCTTCTTTCCTTAAACTTCATAAGCCAACCTCTGTNTAGCTTTGAAGCTAGGCATTGACTTTTCTTCTCAAGCTAAAGTCCTAGATGGCATCTTCTTCCAATATGAGGCAGTTTTTCTACAGTGGAAATCTGTTGCTTAGTGCACCCATGCTCATGAATTCTCTTAGCTAGATCATCTGGATAATGTGCTGCAACTTCTACATCAACCTTAGCTGCTTCAGCTTGCACTTTTATGTTATAGAGATGGCTTCTTTCCTTAAACTTCATAAGCCAACCTCTGATAGCTTCAGACTTTTCTTCTGCAGCTTCCTCATTGCTCTTAGGGTTCATGGATGCAAAAAGACTTGGGAGAATTGGGGCCTTGGTCTGGATTAGGCTTTGATTAAGGGAACGTTGTGGTAGGTTTTTTCTTATATCCAGACCACTAAAACTTTCTTCATTTCACCAGTTCGGTTGTTTCATTTCATTAGTCCCCTGTTCACCGAAGTAGAACTTAATTTCCTTCAGGAACTTTTTCTTTGTGTTTATTCTCTTAAGTCTCCTCAACACCCCTCATCAACCTTAGCAGGTTACTCTTCATCCTACCTTTTTAAGGAAATTGACAGCAAGAGGCATGGTTACTTTCAAATGTCTGTCTCCTTACTTTGTGTATCTACATCTGTGCAGATTTTCACACTTTCTTTAGAATCAGACAATAAAGTCCCTACAATAAAGGCTGTGCCCTTAGTTACTTTCTTTCCCTCTGGAAACCACGTTTGCTCTCATATTGATGACTTTCTGCTTTATGTCTGTTTATTTGTTTTTTAGATTCCACATATAAGTACAACTGTATGTATTTGTGTTTCTCTGTCTGACATTTCATTTAGCATAATACCCTGTAGTTTCATCCATATTGTTACAATGGCGAGATTTCAGTCTTTTCTATGGCTAATAGTCATATATATATGTATATGTACATATGTATTGACTTCCTTGGTGGCTCAGACAGTAAAAGCGTCTGCCTACAATGCAGAAGGACACAAGTTCAATCCCTGGGTTGGGAAGATTCCCTGGAGAAGGAAATGGCAATCCACTCCAGTGCTCTTGCCTGGAAAATCCCATGGACAGAGGAGCCTGGTAGGTTACAGTCCATGGGGTCACAAAGAATCAGACATGACTGAATGACTTCACTTTTTTTCACATATATATATATATATATATATATACACATACACACCACACACACACCCACATATATATGTACCACATCTTATTTTAATATAAATTTATTTGTTTTAATAAGAGGCTAATTACTTTACAATATTGTGCTGGTTTTGCCATATGTCAGCATGAATCCGCCACAGGTATACACGTGTTCCCCATTCTGAACGCCCGTCCCTCCTCTCTCCCCATACCATCCCTCTGGGTCGTCTCATGCACCAGCCCCAAGCATCCAGTATCATGCATCGAACCTGGACTGGTGATTCATTTCATATATGATATTATACATGTTTCAATGCCATTCTCCCATCTTCTTTATCCATTCATCTCTCAGTGGACACTCAGATTGCTTCTGTACTTTGGCTATTGTGAATAATGCTACAGTGAATGCAGCAGTGCCCATATATATTTTCAATTAGTGTTTTCCTTTTCTTTGCAAAAATAGCCAGAAGTTGAATCACTAGACTGTATGGTAGTTTTATTTTTAATTTTTGATTTTTGTTTTCCTGATGATTTGGGGGTGTTATCTTTCTTTGTGTCTGTTGGCCATTCATATATCTTGTTTGTACATTCATGACTTCTGCCATTTTTAATCAGTTTTTTTTTCCTGAAGATGCATTGAGTTCTTTGCATAATTTGAATATTAATCTCTTAACAGATACGTCATTCAGTAGGTGGCCTTTTCCTTTTGTTGATAGTTTCCCTTTCTGTACAAAAGCTTTTTAGTTTGATGTAGTCTCATTTGTTTCTTTTTGTTTTTGTTTGCCTAAGGAGAGATAACCAAAAAATTATTGCTAAGATCAATATCAAAGAATATACTCCCTATGTTTTTTTCTAAAAGTTTTATTATTTCAGACCTTACATTTAATTCTTTAATATATTTAAAATTTATGTTTGTGCACAATGTAAATAGTCCATTTTGAATCTTTTGCACATAACTCTCCAGTTTTTCCAGTACCATTTATCAAAGACACTTTCTTTTCTCCACTGTATTGTAGATTAATTGACCATAAAAGTGTAGGTTCATTTCTGCACTCTGTTCCATTGGTCTTTGTGTCTGTTGTGTGTGTGTGTGCATGCACATGCACCAGAATCAGACTGCTTTGATTACTATAGCTGCATAGTATAGTTTAACAGGGAGGATGTTATTTCCAGCTTTGTTCTTGTTTCCCAAGATTTTTTGGCTATCCAGTCTGTTATGTTTTCATACAAATTTTATAATCATTTGTTCTAGGTCTGTGATAAATGTCATTGATATTTTGATAGGGATAACATTGGATCTACAGATTGCCTTGGGTAGTATGTTCATTTTGGCAATGTTAATCTATGACAAGTAGAATGCTACTTGTTTGTATTGTCTTTAGCTTCTCTCATCAACATCTTATGGGTTTTTGAGCACAGATTTCTTGCCTCCTTGGTTAGATGTATTCTAGGCATTTTATTCTTTTTGATGCAGTTGTAAATTGGGTTGTTTTCTTATTTTTTGTCACTGGTATTTCACTATTGAATTCAACAACACAACAGATTTTTGCCTTCTAATTTTGCATTTTGCAAATATACTGAATTAACTTAGTTCTAATAGCTTTGGGGTGACATTTTTCAGTTCAGTTCAGTCGCTCAGTCATGTCCAACTCTTTGTGACCCCATGAATCAGCACACCAGGCCTCCCTGTTCATCATCAACGTCCGGAGTTCACTCAGACTCACGTCCATTGAGTCGGTGATGCCATCCAGCCATCTCATCCTCAGTCGTCCCCTTCTCCTCCTGCCCCCAATCCCTCTGAGCATCAGAGTCTTTTCCAATGAGTCAACTCTTTGCATGAGGTGGCCAAAGTA
>SJYV01003060.1:0-17263 GCA_006410875.1 Neotragus pygmaeus | reverse complement strand
TTCAGAATGGACTGGTTGGATCTCCTTGCAGTCCAAGGGACTCTTAAGAGTCTTCTCCAACACCACAGTTCAAAACCATCAATTCTTCGGCACTCAGCCTTCTTCACAGTCCAACTCTCACATCCATACATGACCACAGGAAAAACCATAGCCTTGACTAGATGGGCCTTAGTTGGCAAAGTAATGTCTCTGCTTTTGAATGTGCTATCTAGGTTGCTCAGTCGCTCAGTCATGTCCAGTTCTTTGTGACCCCATGGACTGCAGCATGCCAGGCTTCCTTGTCCATCACCAACTACTGGAGCTTGCTCTAACTCATGTCCATCGAGTCAGTGATGCCATCCAATCATCTCATCATCTGTCATCCCCTTCTCCTCCTGCCTTCAATCTCTCCCAGTATTAGGGTCTTTTCCAAGGAGTCAATTCTTTGCATCAGGGAGCCAAAGTATTGGTGTTTCAGCTTCAGCATCAGTCCTTCCAATGAATATTCAGGGTTGATTTCCTTTAGGATTGACTGGTTAGATCTCCTTGCACCCCAAGGAACTCTCAAGAGTCTTCTCCAACACCACAGTTCAAAAGCATCAATTCTTTGGTGCTCAGCTTTCTTTAGAGTCCAACTCTCACATCTGTATGTGACTAATGGAAAAACCATAGCTTTGACTAGATGGACCTTTGTTGGCAAAGTAAAGTGTCTGATTTTTAACATGCTGTCTGGTTGGATTGCTAATTTTGTTCCATGTGCGAGCTAGAGCCACCAGCTTCGGTTCTAACAGCTGGCTAGNCTGTATGTGACTAATGGAAAAACCATAGCTTTGACTAGATGGACCTTTGTTGGCAAAGTAAAGTGTCTGATTTTTAACATGCTGTCTGGTTGGATTGCTAATTTTGTTCCATGTGCGAGCTAGAGCCACCAGCTTCGGTTCTAACAGCTGGCTAGGCTGGCTAATGCCATCCCAGAGAAAACCTTGGCACACACTGAACAACACTGAAAAGCCAGATATTCCCTGAATAATATAAAAGAAAGACTATACAAAGGATAGGAGATTGATGTTCTGCCTGAATTGTTCATATGATTCTTACCTATTCACTGCCTTACTTATCCTCCCCACTTCCTAATACAGAAAAAAAAAAAAAAAAGAATATGTTTTCATGATTATCATAGATTATTGAGGAAGTCATCAGAATTTTTAATAAACTGTATTGGCAATTCTCCCTAGATTAGAAATCCTGCTGGGAGGGGCTGCAACAAAAACTGAGCTCCCAGATTTCAAGTGCCATGGGAGGAAGCTGGGTGGTTGAGCTTAGGCATCAGCCTATACTGACCTGAATCAGTCAGTAGTCAAATCTTGGAGAAAGGATTAACAGGCAAGGATCTCCCAAGATGGAAATGGAAAGACAACCCAAAAAAANAAAAAAAAAAAAAAAGAATATGTTTTCATGATTATCATAGATTATTGAGGAAGTCATCAGAATTTTTAAAAAACTGTATTGGCAATTCTCCCTAGATTAGAAATCCTGCTGGGAGGGGCTGCAACAAAAACTGAGCTCCCAGATTTCAAGTGCCATGGGAGGAAGCTGGGTGGTTGAGCTTAGGCATCAGCCTATACTGACCTGAATCAGTCAGTAGTCAAATCTTGGAGAAAGGATTAACAGGCAAGGATCTCCCAAGATGGAAATGGAAAGACAACCCAAAAAAATTATTCATTGAGGTTTTCACCCCAAAATTCTCTGGGTTAGCAAATAATACAATGAAAGCAATGTTGAATCTGGATAGATCCAGAAGCTGTTGAATGAAGGAGAAGAGAGATTCCTTTGAGGAAGTATCTGTGAACTTCTTTCCTAGTTTTCTCCAAAGCAAAATAAATGCAGTGAGTTAACTGCACTAAGGAAAGAGACTCCCAAAACTTTAGTCATTATTACATACCTAAGATCTAAGATCAAAACACCTAAGATATGAAGTATCTGTTTAGAACTGTTAGGAGCCTCAACTCATAAAGGGAATTCTTTCCTGAAACTATACGTCCCATAAGACTCAGTCTTCAAACTGCGATTCCTTGCCCAGATCTGAGAACATGAAACTGTTTTCAGCAGCAATCTGGTCACATTAGAATATTCCTGCTCAAGTGAGAAACAAGTTGTTATATACCTGGGTGTCTCTCACTAAGATGGCAGAATAGATTTTGATGGACCTCTTATATTTAAGGCATATTCATTCCAATTTTAGATGTTCTACTCTGAGCTTTTAACCATGAGTCTAAAAACTGCCAAATGTAGGTCGGAACCAAAACAAGAGAATGCTCTCCAGCTAGTCCAATGTTCACCTCACACAGTCTGTCATGTAAGCTGGCCAATGACTCATCAGATCCAACTGGAGTCAAATGGTCCACAGGATGGCAGGGTACGCTTGAGAGACTGAAGCAAGCCCCAGAAGAATTTCAGTAGTGTTCCCTTTGAGTTGGGAGCAAGTCACATTTCTTTCAGCAACTGTTTTCCCTTTGAGAAACTGTTCCTGGTGTCCCTTTGGACTTACATGAAGATCTGAACACAGGACCACTTTGTGATTTGAACAGCTCATCACGAACGAGATGCCATGTTTTTTATCCAGCCATAAATTTAGTTATGGCAGCAGTTCAGTGTTCAGATGGTATGAACGGGATGAGCTGAAAGGAATGCTAAGTGGCCTGGGCTGATTGCTCACTCTCTTGACTTCTTTCTGTCCCTTTAGTCCCTTCATAGACTCAAGAGGAAAGGCCTATGACCAAGAACAAAAATGAAAAGATGTACCAACACGAGCCAGAAGTAGACCTGCTACAAAGCTACAGCCATAAATGAACGACAGCCTCTCTCAAGGGTGAGCCCAAAGGGCAGGGGAGAAACAAAACCCTCACAATGGGCAGACAGATCAGCAGTTTTTCTCATTGTCACTTTGCTTAGAATAAGAAATTATCTGAGATCAGGATCTACGCTACTTTCTCACTGGTTACAAATGGTGTGTCCAGCTGTTCAGAGACCTGCTAAGAGTTAGATCTTAGACCTAGAAACAAAGAAGTTTGGGCAAGAACTGCCCCAGAGCTGGGAATATTTGTGTTCCAAGTCAGTGTTCACAAGACAGGCCCATGCCAGAGATTCTAAATTATAAAAGGGGATACAATGGCCCATTTAATGATTGTCAGTTGTGTTTCTTCTAAGGGTAATCTGGTGCAAGGCTCATAAACTCAAAAGTCAACAAGTGTCAGCCAGGTTCCATAAATAAGGGAAAAGAATTTGGTGACAAACAATGAGGAATACTTGGAATTACGGCAATCTCGAGAAGGTCCAACTCTCTGTGACGCTGTGGACTGTAGCCCTCCAGGCTCCTCTGTCCACAGAATTTTCTGGGTTAGAATCCTGGAGTGGGTTGCCATTTCCTTCTCCAGGGGATCTTTCCAACCCAGGGATTGAACCAGTCTGCCACACTGCAGGTAGACTCTTTACCATCTGACCCAGCAAGGAATTTACTGAGATGGTTTATTCCATAGAAAAAAGGGTGTTAGTCAGTCATGTCCGACTCTTTGCGACCTCAGGGACTGTAGCCCCGCAGGCTCCTCTGTCCATGGAATTATCCAGGCATGAATACTGAAGTGGGCTGCCATTTCCTTCTCCAGGGGATCTTCCCCACCCAGGGATCGAACTTGGGTCTCCTGGATTATAGGCAGATTCATGACCGTCTGAGCCACCAGGGAAGCCCTCCAAATCACTGAGAGATGAATTTAAATGGAAATAAATGTTTGGTAAGAAGTGATAAATGTATCACAATAAAAATTTTGACAATATTGTTTGTTTGGGGTTCATTAATGAAGCTGTGGTTATACGAGGTTATAGAATGAGATACAATCAAATGGATAAAGAAAACTTAGATCATTAGTGGAGAAAACATGGAAGTTTTCTGACTTTCTTTTTGCTTTTAGCTGCACCACGTGGCTTGCAGGATCTTGGGTCCCTGACCAGGATAGAACCCAGGCCCAGGGCAGTGAAAGTGCTGAGTTCTAAGTACTGGACCTCCAGGGAATTCCCCAGTGACTTTCTATGTACTATTTGCTTGTATAACTGAATATTCAGCACTTAAGTTTTTGCTATGTTTCAAAAGTTACTTTCTTCAACTTTGTATAATTTTTTAATAGTTGACTAAAAAGAATTTGCTCAATATTTTAAAAATGCTAAATGCTGGGAGGTAGTGACAGCATATGAAAATTCTTAAGTATGTCATAAGTAGAAGTTTAACCAATAATTAAAAAGAAAAACATCAATGTTAAGGTATTTCCTATCCAAGTTAATGTTAGCACAGGGAACATTCCTTACATAGTACTTATCCTGGGTTACACTTTTTGGGTGTTCTAAAAGGTCTTGTAGCTCTTCATAAAACCGTTCAACTTCAGCTTCTTCAGGATTATTGGTTGGGGCATAGACTTGGATAACTGTGATATTGAATGGTTTGCCTTGGAAACGAACAGAGATCATTTTGTTGTTTTTGAGATTGAATCCAAGTACTGCATTTTGGACTCTTTTGTTGACCATGATGGCTACTCCATTTCTTCTGAGGGATTCCTGCCCGCAGTAGTAGATATAATGGTCATCTGAGTTAAATTCACCCATTCCAGTCCATTTTAGTTCGCTGATTCCTAGAATGTCAACGTTCACCCTTGCCGTCTCTTGTTTGACCACTTCCAATTTGCCTTGATTCATGGACCTGACATTCCAGGTTCCTATACAATATTGCTCTTTACAGCATCAGATCTTGCTTCTATCACCAGTCACATGCACAACTGGGTATTGTTTTTGCTTTGGCTCCATCCCTTCATTCTTTCTGGAGTTATTTCTCCACTGATCTCCAGTAGCATATTGGGCACCTAATGACCTGGGGAGTTCCTCTTTTGGTATCCTATCTTTTTGCCTTTTCATACTGTTCATGGGGTTTTCAAGGCAAGAATACTGAAGTGGCTTGCCATTCCCTTCTCCAGAGTTACTGGTCACCAATACAGCCAGAGAGAAAACATGTGATCAGATTAAAGTGAATTATTACTTCTATTAGAAACACTTCAAAAACAGCTGTTCTTTGGTAGGGATCAAATACTGTGATCTTTGTATAAAAACATTCTTTGAATTGTTCAACAACTCTTGTACTGATCATTCACCAAATTTAAGGCACTCTGGGAGTGACAGTCTCTGCCTTCGTAAATATATATATTCAACTAGCGCATCTAGACATTAAACAACAAACTGATGAACAAGTAAAATGAATACTACAGAAAAGGGACCCATCAGGCACTATAGAAATATATGGCACCATGACTAGAGGGAAAATGGTCATATCAATTCCCTGATGCAGTGTCGCCCAAGTTGAGCATACAAATTAAAAATCAGATCTGCAAATGAACATGAAGTCTAGAAGGAAGGATTAGAAGTTTGAGAGTATATTATTCTGCTGTTTTCAAAACTTTATACTTAGAAAAAGAATGAATATAAACCCCAATGTTGTGATTAAAAGATAATCATGAATGGTACATACCTATACGAAGGTCTCTTTGTAAAACATTCTTATCATAAACATAGAAAGACAAATACTGGAAAGTTCTTGGAATCTCAAAATAAAATTCTTCACTGAAAAATGGGCTAGAGAGAAAAGAGGGAAAGCTCATTAAATTTAAACTCAACAGTGTCCTCATATGGTTTAACAAATTAAACCATAAAGAAAAACATCAAGAATTCCAAAATAATTCTCTATACTAAGTTTCAAGTAAGACCTGTACTAACTAAGCTGAATTTCTGAAAAGACCTTGACTGCCGGGTTGGGCTCGAAACAGATTTTCTGGAGTCCTGTGGAGAGAAGATCCAGTAATTGCCTGAGGTCATGCTCACCTTAAAGTGGATACAGTTGAGAGCTGAGGACAGTGTCATTGACACCATTATCTCAAAAATATGCAAATCACAATAATATATAATACCTAAAATGAATATGGTTATGTAAAATGTTATTTAAAACATATTTTTAAAAACTAAATTAGGTTATTTTTAATCAATTTTATTGAGGTACAAATCATATAACATGTAACTTAAAGTACAAGGTTACTGACTTGTGATAAATTTCCAAACCTGTGTAGCATCCATCCCAATCAAAATATAGGAACATTCTAACTCCCCATAAAGTTCCCTCTTGTCTCTCTGCAGTTACTCTATCATACCTGCCACAGGCAACCAGTGATCTGATTTCCGTCATTAAAGATCTACTGTAAGATTTCCTATAAATGGAATCAAATAATATGTACACTTGCATCCAGCTTCTTTCACTCAGTTTAATACCTATGAGATTTTTTTCCATTTTGCTGCGTATATCTTTAGTTCATTTCTTCTAATTGTTGGGACAACAGAATATTGAATTGTTGAATATTGACTGTTGAATATTCCACAGTCCATTCTCCTAGTGATGTCATCTGAGTTGTTTCCAGTTCAGGCTATCAAAAATAAGGCGGCTATGAACATTTTTATAAAGCTCTTTAATGCTTTCAGTTCTTTTGGAGAAGTAACTAAAAATAAAATTGCTGAGTTAAAAGGTAGGTGAATTTTTAATTTATGAGAAACTGTCAGACTGTTTCCAATGTGGCTATACTATTTTATACTCCTACCAGCAATGTATGATAGCTCCAGCTGTTCCACATCATTGTCAACTTTTACTATGGGAAGTTTTTTTAAATTAGCTACTCTACAACATTATAACTCAACTATACATCAATTAAAAGTCATTTTTAAAAAAATTAGCTATTCCCATGAATGACATGATAAATGGTTACACCTGTGTAATCTCTACCCGAATCAAGATAAAGAACATTCCATCTCCCTAGAAAGTTCCCATGCGTACTCATTCCCTCCATACTGACATGGGAACCAGTGATCCGATTTCTATCATGACACATTATGGTCAAGACTGCATAGAGACAGAAATATACAAACTTTATTTCCTTTATGAATAAGGATGTTGAATATCTTTTCATGTGCTTGTTGCCCATTTGTATATAGGAGCTGTTGGAGTCTCTGCCACATGTTCTAAAAGGTTTGTCTATTTTCTCATCGGGTTTTTTGTTGTTGTTGTTGTTGTTGTTTTAAATAAATTCTGGATACAAGTCCTTTGTCAGAACATTTTCTACCAGGTGTGGCCTGCCATTTCATTTTCTTGACAGTATCTGTTAAAGGGCAGAAGGCTCTGATTTTGACAAAATCCAATTTATTATTTCTCTTCTTTTATAAAGATCGATGCTTTTGGCACCTAAGTAAAGAAATCTTTACCTTCCCCCAAATTGCTAAGATTTTCTCCTACGAAACAGCTTTTCTAAGTTCACTGTAAGAATGCTATTTTGATATTTAAATTCTCCTACTAAGACATGAATCTCTGAAACACTAGTCAACATCCTTTATCAAGAGTACCTCTTTCCTGGTAATGTTTAAAGAATTAAAAAGGTATTTTTAAAATGTCACCATAAATTACAATCTCTTCAGGATGTCACAACTTAAAAAGAAGATGAAATGCAAACTGAATGTCTCTTGTGCTGTGCTGTGCTTGGTCGCTCAGTCGTGTGCAACTCTCCGCCACCCCATGGACTGTAGCCCTCCAGGCTCCTCTGTCCATGGGGAGTCTCCAGATAAGTATACTGGAGTGGGTTGCCATGCCCTCCCCCAGGGGATCTTCCCAACCTAGGAATCAAACCGGAGTCTCTGGCATGGCAGGTGGATTCTTTACCAGCTGAGCTACCAGGGAAGCCCCAGTGACTCTTAAAGAGGTCATTTCTGACCCTATCCAGGAAACAGCTGACTCAGCTTCTCAGTTATTACAAAACCTGGTCAACTTCTGTCAATATATTTTTCACTTCAAATTCTTCACTACAACTACACTTCAAATTGTAACCAAAATAAACTTTTAAAAATTGGTCTGTCAAAATAATCTTTTTAATTAATCTCAACATAGAAGTTAATATAAAAATAACTGTTAGGCAAAGACGCGTAGGTATTTTTCTCCTTTTCGTCACTTTATAAAAAATTATAAAATTGAGAATTTCCTTTATATATCATGTATCCACTCTCAAATACTATTTTTAAAACACATTCTAAAGCCAAATAAGAACAAGATGAAAACTATTCACTAAGTCACCTGTTATCACTGTATCATCACAATCTCAACAACCTAATCCCCAGTTCTGGGTGCCCACGTCTTTATTTTATAAATAAGTAAGTTAACTAACCAATTCATTTGAGAAAAGTTTTCAACAAGGTTGGTGAGGAGCCATGACAAGACTTAGACTCTGCTGTTACCACTGACCTATGATGATGCGTATCACTCCCGAGGAAATTCCTGGGGTGGGGGAGAGAAGCAGGAGGTACAAGAAGCATTGCTACTCAGTTTGTTTACAGATCTCCTACTTCTCAAAAGGAGTGAGACAGAGGTTTAGGAGCTATGGACTTCATATGTGACTCCTACTTACCTGCTATGAAATTCTATAACCAGACTACCTATAAAAACTGTAACATTCAGAACCCGTAACAGATCTAAATGATATCTACTGTCTTTTGACTTAACAGCTTATCACAACATTCAGAAGAGTAGAAACACTGAAATGAAAGCAAGGTGAGCAAGGGTTCATACTACAGATTCTTTCACCCTGTTTCGCAAGAATGCTAGGAGGCACCTAGAATCCAAAAAATATCTAGTCTAATTGTATTGGAATGACCTAAGGTAACCATTGACAGCCTTAAAATAGCTTCCAAGTGGCTATGAATCTAGAAAAATAACTTAAGGTGGACAGGTAGCTCAGCTGGTAAAGACTCCACCTGCAATGCTGGAGACCCCGGTTTGATTTCTGGATTAGGAAGATCCCCTGGTGAAGGGATAGGCTACCCACTTTAGTACTCTTGAGCTTCCCTGGTGGCTCAGTCAGTAAAGAATCAACCTGCAATGCGGGAGACCTGGGTTCGATCCCTGGGTTGGGAAGATCCCCTGGAGGAGGGCATGGCAACCCACTCCAGTATTCTTGCCTTGGAGAATCCCCATGGACAGAGGAGCCTGGTAGGCTATAGTCCATGGGGTGGCAAAGAGTTGGGCATGACTGAGCGACTATGCAGCAGCAGCAGCAAAAAAAACTGGTTTTATCATTTTCCCCAACACAAATACCTGGCAAGGCAAGGGTTTAAAACAAAAAGTAAGCTAATTTTAGTTTCTCATTTACTAGGCTATGTAGTAGAAACTAGAACAAGTATTCAACTTATTGAAAATTACTAGTTTTATATATCACTGATTTTTATGTAACATATAATCAACATACATTAAGAAACAAACAGTTTCAGGTTCCAATCTCAGTTTTGCTTCTAACTTCCTTTATTAAATGTGCAAGGTATTCAGTCTTTCGGTGACCCAGTTTCATCATTTAGGTAAATTACAGAATTCTAATAAAACAGGGCAGGTGATTTATGATTAAAGATGTAAAAAAGAATATTCATATCTTCTTGGGCTACTATATTTCATCCATCACATGTTCATTCCAACGACTCCTGATTTCCTTATTTTAACTTTTATCTCTGGACAAGACTGTATCCCTCCACCACAGCTCTGCACTAGAATTATATCCACAAACACTATTAAAGGGAAAGGGTGGCACATTTCAATTTTACGAATTAGAATTTACTATGATACTCTTGAAGTGCTACTACACTTCCAAAAAATGAGAAACCTACCTAAGAGCTCGTTCCCTTACAGTGCGCTGCTTAGTTAAGTGACTTGTAAAAATGTTAAGGGGTAATTTATTCTCAAGAAAAATAAACTTATGATGTACTTTGAGAAAATCTCAAATAAGTGGGCAAAATTGAGCCTAGAGAAAAAAACTGAGGTATTGGTGGTTGTTTTCAAAAACTTCAAAGACTATCATGTGAAAGATGAATTAAACTTGTTCCCCATATATCCAGTGACAGAATTAGGAACAATTAAAAGGAAGATACATTTTTGAGGCAATGAAAAGCCACATGAAAGCAAGTACTTCGCCCATCTTGTTTCCGTGTATGTATGAATAAATAGCGCCCAGCAAGTTCTTGGCATACAGTAGGTTTTCCTTTTGATAGACATTAATCGACTAAATCTAAGAGCTTTCCAAGAGTCAGAATAGTCTTTAGACCTAACAGGCTGCTTAGGAGGCAGAGAAATCCTTGGTCACTGGAACATTAAGCAAATGCCAGATGATGACTTGTCAAAAATAATTGTCAAGAGGAACTAAGTATAATGGATTTAGTCCAGCTCAATGAACATTAAGGCTCCTTCAAACTCTTGAGATTCTGTAATTCTAAAAATAAATTCAGAAACTAAAAGGAAAATAAAAGTTTCAGATGAGGAAAGACTTCTTGATGATAACAGTCAGGAAAACATATAAAAGTTATCATTCAATATATATCATATTAGTGATAACTTACTAATTTTTTACAAACCTTAAAGATTTTTCAACAACTTGGGTACGATAAACTTCTTCCTGATCCAAATTTATGGTGCAGAAACAATCTCTCATCTTGTTGGGTCCAAGATATGGCAATAAATTTTTCGCTTCACCTGTTGGCACAAAAATTAAAACTGGTGTTAAATATCACCAGCTGCTTCATGGTAAACCTCATATGGGATGCATTAAATGAAAAAGAACATATAAGATATAGCACAGAAAACAGTATTAGTGATTACAGAAAGATAATAAACTTGCTGTAAAATAGTCTGGTGAGACGGAGGGGAGGAGCTGTGTGTAAAGGGGCATGTGAGATCACGTTATACCACTGGATCCCTGGTCCAGGAAAGAGCGATGCCTCCGACTTGTGCCCTCATCCCATCCCCCTGGCACCACCCCAAGGACTTGTCTCCACAACGAATCCCTGTTTCCTGTATCATTAATTGTCCTCTCTACTGGATCATTACCATCAGGTCATAAATAAACTCTGGTATCTCCCAATTGTAAAAACAGCACAAAAAAGAAAAAAATCTCTTTTGATTCCACCTCCCCCTCATGACATCATTCCATTTCTAGACTCCCTTTCACAGCAAAACTTCTCAAAAGCAAACATCTACAGCCACTGTTTCTAATTCCACACCTTCCATTCATTCTTCCATCCAATCAGCTTTTAACTCCATGACGACAAGGAAGCTGCTCTAGGCAGGGTCACCAATGCCTTTCATATTGCCAAACCCAAGGACATTGCTCTGTCCTCATCATACCTGATCTGGCAGCACTGTTTAATGTAAGTGAAGGCTAACATCTCTCCTTAAAACTCATTTTTTCCTTGGCTACCACAACACAGCATTTCTGGCTTTCTTCCTACATCACTGGCCCTCTGCTGACTTCTTTCCCTCCTCACCTCTAAATGGTGCAGTGCCTCAGGCCTCAGTTCTGGGCTACCTTCTCTTCTTTCCCTAAGCAAATTCCTTCAGTATATGGTGTTAATGCCCATGCCTCTCAGAGGCCTGAGGTCATTTCCAGGCCTGATTTCTCCTCCTCAACACTAGACGTGAATATACAACTGCCTCTTCGAATATCCAGTAGAGTTCTCAAATTTTGTAAGTCCCAGACAAACCATCTGATTTCCTCCCCTAAAACCCACTGTTTTCTCCAGTGTACCACCATCTTCCTCTCTCTCTCTCACCTGCTCCCCATACTTCCCACTCCCACATCCAGTCCATCAGAAAATCCAGCAGAACTCCATAATAAATCCCAGATGAAACTACTTCTCCTTGCCTTCATCAGTATAATCCTACAATTCACTCTTCATCAAGGAGTGTGATCTTTTAAACACAATATTCAGATCAATCACTCCCCTACTCCAATACCATCTGACTTCACCCGGGCTTCCCCAATGGCTCAGAGGGTAAAGAATCCACCAGGAATTCAGGAGACGCAGGTTTGCTCCCTGGGTTGGGAAGATCCCCTGGAGGAGGAAACGGCAACCTACACCAGTATTCTTGCCTGAAAAATCTTGTGGACAGGGTCACAAAGAATCAGACACAGATTCTTTCTGAGCAACTAAACAGAGAACAGAAGTCAATCCATTTCTAAATTCCCTTGGTCTATCCAGCCCCACTCAACTGTCCTCTCTTTGACTTCTTCTCCTCCCACTCTCCTCTTTCCATTCATCAACCATGTCAAACTTGTTCAAGCTTAGGACCTCTGTCTGGAGTCCTCTAACCCATCTTCATATTGTTATCTCTTCCTCTCATTCAGGTCTCAGTGCAAATGCCACTTCCTCAGAGAAACCCGTTCGTACTATTCTATCTACAATAAATAATCCTGCTGCTGCTGCCGCTGCTGCTAAATCACTTCAGTCGTGTCTGACTCTGTGCGATCCCTTAGATGGCAGCCCATCAGGCTCCACCATCCCTGGGATTCTCCAGACAAGAACACTGGAATGGTTTCCTTCTCCAATGCATGAAAGTGAAAAGTGAAAGTGAAGTTGCTTAATCGTCTCCGACTCTTAGCGACCTCATGGACTGCAGCCTACCAGGTTCCTCTGTCCATGGGATTTTCCTGCTATTATATTCTATTTCTGTTTTCTTGATAGCATTTACAACTATCTGAAACTCTTCATTTTTATATCTGATTCCCTCATTCTTAGGGAGTTCTTAGCTACCTCATTCAAGGTCTGAGAACTTAACTGATCTTCAGGATCTCAAATAGTGACTGTCAACTATTGAGAAATATGTGCTGAATGAATATTAAAAAATCAAGTAAGTCTAGTTTTGAAGTTCTTGTGAGAAGCAGGTGCTGAAATCAGACACCAGTGTACTAAATTAGGAAAAAAGGTGGTAGGCATTAGGGAAAGAGCATTTCCCTGAGAATCATGAAACTAAGCCTTCCGTATTACCTGTGGTACTAAGTGGCCAAATGGCTTCAGACAAACCTGGGAAGAACAAGTTTTCCTGACAAAAGTCTGGGCTGGATAAACTCAGGTCTCTTTCTGCTTACCAACTTTAAAACCAAAGGTCATTTGAACCAATTTATTTTAAAGAAGTCTATCAGAAACTTAAGTACCTGTGAAAAACTCAATACACAAATGATTTTTTTAAATTAAAATTAGAAAAATCAGGGAAAAGTCCCTCAGAGCCATCTTTGAGGTTGTCTCTCCTGCTTAAGTCCTGAGTTAGTCCACTGAATAAAACATACTTCTCAAAAATTAAAAGTGAAATTAGAAAAATCAATTAGTTCATCACTGAGAGATTAGAAAAAAAATCAAGTTACCATGTCGCAGAATAAACATATTCATTTCAAGTCAAAATAAAGGAATCTAATCTTTTAAAAGACCCCTAAATTGCCCAGTATGGGTTGGCCTTTACAAATTCACTAGTTTCCTAAAAGGCAAAAATAATGTATATCTGAATTTGTATCCATCCATCCTCCTCTTCCTCAAAAGACTACATGTCCGTCCCTATTACCCACAGCTCATCCCTCTACTGTGTTCTCTCATCCCCGTTTCCTCCCTCTCACTCTAGCACACTGCACAACAATTTCATTCTCCTTATTTTCGACTTTCTCCTTTAAGTCCTTCTTTTTTTGCCTCCCCTCTGTACAATCCAGAGGGTTTGAGGGTTGTTGTTTTTTTTTTTTGGCAGAAAATCCACCTAGGTCACCATAAAGGGCTTGCAATGTAAACAAATTTGGAATTAAAATCATAATAAACATGCTCCATATCTAATGAGGGAATCTGGAATACTAAATCATTGCCCTTGAACATGTTGCTATTTCATTCACACAAGTGCAACTTGAAAAACTACACTGTATAAATGTACACATATTCTGCCACTCACCTTTTTAAGAGGGACGGGATTATTTTCACTGCAGAATCCAATGAAAGTGACAGTATTAGATATTTACTTAGAATAAGTAAAAATTCAAATTCTACAGAATATATAAAATATAAAATGCACTCAACATCACTTCATAGAAAAGTTGTCATAATCTTTGAATATCTGTCACTACTGTTCAAAATGAAGTAAAATCATCTAATCAATGCTAGATTACCAATCAACCACGCTAATACGTTAAGTCAACTTTCGAGTCTTTAAACTGTAACTCTAGTGCTCGCTTCGGCAGCACATATACTAAAATTGGAATGATAGAGAGAAGATTAGCATGGCCCCTGCACAAGGATGACACACAAATTCGTGAAGCGTTCCATATTTTTCAGCAGATGAATGGATAAGAAAGCTGTGGTACATATACACATATTACTCAGCCATTAAAAAGAATACATTTGAATCAGTTCTAATGAGATGGATGAAACTGGAGCCAATTATACAGAGTGAAGTAAGCCAGAAAGAAAAACACCAATACAGTATACTGACACATATATATGAAATTTAGAAAGATAGTAATGATGACCCTGTATGCGAGACAGCAAAAGAGACACAGANGCCAATTATACAGAGTGAAGTAAGCCAGAAAGAAAAACACCAATACAGTATGCTGACACATATATATGAAATTTAGAAAGATAGTAATGATGACCCTGTATGCGAGACAGCAAAAGAGACACAGATGTATAGAACGGACTTTTGGACTCTGAGGGAGAGGGCGAGGGTGGGATGATTTGGGAGAATGGCATTGAAATATGTATACTATCATGTAAGAAACGAAGCGCCAGTCTTTGTTCGATACAGGATACAGGATACAGGATGCATTGGGGCTGGTGCATGGGGGTGATCCAGAGAGATGATATGGAGTGGGAGGTGGGAGGGGGGTTCAGGATTGGGAGCTCGTATACACCAGTGGCAGATTCATGTCAATGTATGGCAAAACCAATACAGTATTGTAAAGTAAAATAAAATAAAAATAAACCTTAAAAAAAAAAAACTGTACCTCCAAACTACAGCAGTAACTAACTGGCATTAATCAAAATAATTAATTGCCACATTATTTTAAAAAATCAAAAGTGTAGTAACTAATGGTTAGAGAATTCACAAAAATAATGCTGCACTCCATATCTCTCTAAACAAAAAGACTATTTTAACAGCACACTCTTTATATTAAGCTTCACACAAAGAAATGAGGAACTTGAGAAGATTATACCTGTCCTGTATATGATATTTTAATAGGGTCTCACTGGTTCTAGTAAAAAACTACTGCTCCTTAAAAGACAAGCGTCTGGAAAACTTATTCTATAATCTCTGCTCCAATTCTTCCCCTCCTACTCACAGCCTGAATCTGCAATTTGGCTTCTGAACCTTTTCTTTACTATAACTCCCAAGAACACTAATAATATTGGTTGTTGTGTAGTCACTAAATCATGTCCGACTCTTTGCCACTGAGCCCCCTGGGAAGCTCTACTAATAATACTGTGTCTGTGGACGTGTGTGTTTAGTTAGTTGCTCAGTTGGGTCCAACTCTTTGTGACTCCATGGACTGTAGCCTGCCAGGCTCCTCTGTCCAGGGGAGTTCCCAGGCAAGAATACTAGAGTGGGGTTCCATTTCCTTCCCCAGGGGATCTTCTTGACCCAGGGATCGAACCCACGACTCCCACACTGGCAGGCAGATTCTTTACCATGGAGCAACCTGTGGTAATAATGTCAGGAATTTAATGTTCCATGATAAAATGATAAAAACATACTAAAATACAAACACTTATAAGCTTCTCAACATTATTTCATGGTATTACTTGCAATCTTTCTCAATTTACCTTCAGCCTACTTGGTGATGGCTGGCCTTCAGGAAAATCAGGGTCTGTGTTTGTGGCAGATATGGTGGGTCAGTATGACTTCCTGTACTGCAGAGACTAGAAAGCTAAAAACTACATTTCCCAGCCTCTCGTGCAGTTAGGGTTGTGGCTGTAATTTAAATTCCATCAATTAGATGCACTCTGGAAATTTGGAGGACAAAAGAGAATGGAGGTGGCATTTAGGTTGCTTCTACTAGTAAGCACTGTCATGGAGATGCCTAGGTTTTCTATAGCAGCACTTGCTGCAGTCCTGGTATCCAGTCACAGGTTTCACAGGTATCAGGAAGGACACACAGTATCCATTCTGTCACACAGGTCGTGTGCGTGACGGCAGCAGCACGAGCCAGCAGCAGTGACAACCGTTTACTTGTCGCCGGCTGTTTCCTAACAGTGGCAGATTTCTGATCATGGCACGGGTGACAAGATTCTAGAGACTAGCAGCTAAAAGTTACAATTTCCTAATTTTTCAGGCACCTTTCTGATCCTAAAAGAGGGGGAAACTCCCTTCATGGCCCTGCTGCAATGTGGCTTTTGAATATTATTTTTGAAAGTTTAAGGGCTTCCCAGATGGTGCTCCTGGTAAAGAACCTACTTGCCAATGCAGGAGACGTAAGAGATATGGGTTCAATCACTGGGTTAGGAAGATCCCCTGGAGAAGGAAATGACAACCCACTCCACTATTCTTGCCTGGAGAGTCCCATGGACAGAGGCCCCTGGTGGGCTACAGTCCTTAGGGTCGCAAAGAGTCAGGACACAACTAAAGCGACTGAGCACTTAAAAGTTTGACTAAAGTCTGTTCCTTCAGTCTTTCCAACAATTCTATGTAAGTCACTTAAAATCTTTTATTAAATCTCTTTCTGCTTTCACTAGCTAGAGTTGATTCTGTAACCTAATCCTGGCTAGCTTCTTTTCTTATCCTTTCTACCTTTTCTAACAAACCTAAAAATCCCATTTCATATTACTGGTCATCAGAGCTTGGTAAATCATTCAGCTATTAATAGATGCGGCTATCTGGATCAAACATGGACTCAGAAATTATAAAGTAATTCTGACAACAACTTTTGTGTTCCATTAGACAGTGAATTGAACAGCACAGCACGCCCAAAAGGTGAAAGTGTCAAACTTGAAAAGGGAGAAGGATAGATCCTGACTCTGCATGGTTGTTACTATCTGCTTTCAGAGAACACTTCTGCATTTCCTATTGTAGCATTTAGATGTGTTTTTTAAACAGTATGTACTAACACAAAAATAGAAATATATATCAGTGGAACAGAACAGAAAATCCAGAAATAAGCCCATGCATCTACTGCCAATTAAGCTCTGACAAAGGAGGCAAGACTACCCAATGTTGGAAAAATAGTCTCTTCAACAAATGGTGCTGGGAAAACTGGACAGCCAAATGTAAAAAAGTAAAATTAAATCATTCCTTATCTCTATACAGTTCAGTTCGTGTCTGACTCTTTGCGACCCCATGAATTGCAGCATGCCAGGTCTCCCTGTCCATCATCAACTCCCG
>SJYV01003058.1:50-11536 GCA_006410875.1 Neotragus pygmaeus | reverse complement strand
CCGTCTAGTCAAGGCTATGGTTTTTCCAGTGGTCATGTACGGATGTGAGAGTTGGACTGTGAAGAAAGCTGAGCGCCGAAGAATTGATGCTTTTGAACTATGATGTTGGAGAAGACTCTTGAGAGTCCCTTGGACTGCAAGGAGATCCAACCAGTCCATTCTAAAGGAGATCAGACCTGGGGGTTCTTTGGAAGGAATGATGCTAAAGCTAGAATGATGCTAAAGCTGAAACTCCAGTACTTTGGCTACCTCATGCGAAGAGTTGACTCATTGGAAAAGACTCTGATGCTGGGAGGGATTGGGGGCAGAAGGAAAAGGGGACAACAGAGGATGAGATGGCTGAAGGGTATCATCGACTAGATGGACGTAAGTTTGAGTGAACTCCGGGAGTTGGTGATGGACAGGGAGGCCTGGCGTGCTGTGATTCATGGGGTCACAAAGAGTCGGACATGACTGAGCGACTGAACTGACTGACTGACTATCAGTTGATAAGCAAAAAGAATTCCACTTTTCTAAAGAAGGCTCTTCAAGCAGAAGGGAAATGACTCCAAAATGACTCAGAAATGTAAGAGAGCAATGAAAAGCAAAGAACAGATAAGTGAAAGAGAAAGTTGTTCAGCTGTGTCCAGCTCTTTTCAACCCCATGGACTGTGTAGTATAGCAGGCCAGACTACTGGAGTGGCTAGCCTTTCCCTTCTCCAGGGGATCTTCCCAACCCAGGGATTGAACCCATGTCTCCCACATTGCAGGCGGATTCTTTACCATCTGAGCCAGAAGGGAAGCCCAAGAATACTGGAATGGGTAGCCTATCCCTTCTCCAGCAGATCTTCCCAACCCAGGAATCGAAGCAGGGTCTCCTGCATTGCAGGCAGATTCTTTAACAACTGAGCTATCAAGATGAGTAAATCTAAATGAACATGGACAGTATGTTAAATATTAACACTGTTAATGTTACTTTGTTGAATTTAAAAAGAGCATATAGAATTAAAATATACAGTTACAAGCACACATAAGTCTGGAGGGGAGAATGGAGTTTAAGTATTCTAAGAAACTGCAATCTCTGGATGGCCCAAGAGGAAGGTATAAATGAATTATCTGGATGAGTTAATAACATGTTATCTAATTCACATGGTAACCACAAAAAGAAAATAGAATATAACCTCCAATACACTAGAGAGAGTGGAAAAGCAGAATGATTTTTCAAAATCATAATACTAGTTTCAAATAACGCAAGAGAGAAAAACAAACACCTAAAACATGGGACAAGAGTAACATATAATAGACCTGTAGATTTAAACTCAAATAGATCACAATTACATTCAACGTAAATGAGTTGAATGCTCCCATTAGATGACAAAAATAATCAAGATTGGATGAAAAAAATCTAACTGTATAACCTTTGCAAGAGATATATCTAAGGTATAAAAACATAGTAAGGCTGAAAATAAAATGATAAAAAACAAAGATTTCATGCAAATATGATCCTAAAGAAATCTGATATAACCATAATAGTATCAGACACACAACAAAAAGGCAAAGATACATTACTAGAGATAAAGAGAACCACTCATAATAATTAAAGTCTGAATTCATCAGGAAGACATAACAATTTTAAATTTGCATTCTCCTAATAATATGGTTTCAAAGTATATAAATAAAAGTTGACATAACTGCAAGAAGAAATAAGACAAATCCATAATCACAATGAAATTGTGTAATTATCTTAGTAACAGATATAACAACCAGACAAAAAGGCAGTCAGAAAACAGAAGATGTGAGTAATATGCTTATCGAGTTAGCTAAATAGAATATATAGAACACTGAACTGTTTTCAAGCACACAGGAACATTTGAGAAAACATATAGACCATATTCTACTATAAGGCACATCAGAAAATTTCAAAAGATTAAAATAAAGAGCATGATCTCTGAGCAATGCAATTGTGATGGAAAAGAATAAAGTAAGAAAATAGGAAGATGTTAGGAAATTTTAAAATATTCTTCTAAATGACTTACAAATCAAAGGAAAATATCATAATGAAAATGATATTGTACTAGGGGGGCTTAAAAACAAACATTTACTTCTCAGTTCTGGAGGCTGGGAAGTCTGAGATCAAGGTGCTGACACGGTCATGTTCTGGTGAAGGCCCACTACCTCACTTCCAGCTATCTGCTTTCTTGTTGTGACCTCACATGGCAAGGAAAGAGAGAAAGAGGGCAATCTCTCTGGTCTCTTCCTATAAGGCACTAATCCCTTCATAAGGACCTCACACTCACGACCTCATTTAAACCTAATCACCTTCTGAAGGCCCCATCTCCCAGAACCATGAATCTGGGGTTTGAGCTTCAGCAGTGGAATTTGAGGGAGGAACAATTTAGTGCGTAGCATTTACTAAACAATGATGAAATCCAAATCAAACTCTGTATGATGCAGCTGAAACATTTATAAGGAAATGTGTCACCTTAAATGTGCATACTAGTAGAAGATAAAAGTTGCAAATGATAAAGTAACCATTCATCTCAAATTAGACAGTGAACAGCTACAGGAAAAGAAAATTACAGATCAATTTCATTCATAGACATGGACTCAAAATTTTCCCCTAAAACATTAGTAATCAGCATCTAATCAATAGATGATAATAATAGGGAGTATGAACAAGTTTTGTTTATATTGTAGTCATCTGTGGGTGGTGGAATTAACTAAAGAATTTTATTCTGTTTTTGATGCTAATCACTATTTCATAAAATTTCTAAATAAGCACTCCTTATTTTATGAATCAGGAAGAGTATTTTTGAATTAATAATTAATACTTTTCTGATCTTTCATCTTTTTGAAGTCAACTAGTTAGTGAACGATGAGAAGAAAAGAACAAGAGCTCATTCAGAAGAGCCACTTCATCTGAGTAACCATTTCAACTACAAAACCTTGTTTTCAGTGTCCCTATTTGGTTGAAAACAAAGAAAGGGTGGATAGGAGTAGAAAAGGATTTGCAAAGATAGGGATGTGATAATAGCAATTCAAAGGCTTTTTGCCCAGACATTAAGGGAGCAATCTCATACACAAATGTGTCTATAAATAGAATACTGCACTTTAATGAATAATTTAAAAGCACTTTGCAAACAGGGTTAGGAAAACAGGAACCTAAATGCTCAAAAATCAATAGTTCTGTCCTATCCCAACGTGGTGAGTTACAGAAACAGAAGCTTGAGTTGTATACTTTTTAAAGAACACTGGAAGCTATATGGTTAATATCAAAAAGCTTAAAAACCTCTACAAGTTTTGACATGAGAATTCTGCCTTTAGAAATCTCTTTCAGAAATAATCAAGGATACACACAATGAGTTTTGTATAGGATACTTATCAAAGCATTATTCATTAAGGTAAATATTATAAATGGCATCAACGCCCAGCTATATGAAAGTGGTTCAATAAACTGGACACCCACTGGAATATTATGCAGTCATTCAAAATAATAATTTAGAAAAATATATGATGCAAAAAAATGTTCACTCTCTACAAAGAAGAAAGCTGTTCATAAAACATATCATGGAATGAATTCCAACTTGAGGAAATGCATATCATATATTATATAAAAGTAAAAAAATTGGCTATCCTTGCATGGTAAGATTATAGATGTTGATTTTGTGCTTTATACTTTCTGCCTTTTTCAATTCTTTTATAAATAGAAAAAGATTTTAATAATTAAAAAATTGTTTATCCCCAATAGATTCAAATAACCTTCATCAGCCTAAACCCACTTCTAGTGAGGTCACTGGGAGGTCAGTACAAATTTGGAGCATTAGTCTTCTACAGCTGCCATGACAAACTGTAACAAGGCCGCAAGTCTGAACAGGCTTGACTGGGTCCTCTGCTTAGGGTCTCATAAGGCTGCAGTCATGATGTTGGCAAGATTATATTCTCATTTGCAGGCTTAACTCGGGAAGAATCTGCTTCCAAGCTCACTCAGGTTGTTGGTGGAAGTTGCTTCCCTGCTGTAAGACTGAGGGTGCCTACTTCCCACTGGTTGTCTCTGGTCTGTCACTGGTTGTCTCCTAAAGGCCACCTTGCAGTTCCTGCCATGTGGGCTTCTCCAACATAGGTGCTTACTCAAGCCAGCAGAGAGACTCTCTAAATCAGTTTCTGGGCTTCCCTGGTGGCTCAGTGGTAAAGAACCCACCTGCCAATGCAAGAGACACAGATTCAATCCCCGGGTTGGGAAGATCCTCTGGAGAAGTTAATGGCAACCCACTCCAGTATTCATGCTTGGGAAATGAACAGAGGAGCCTGATGGGCTACAGTCCACGGGGTCGCAAACAGTAGGACATGACTTAGTGATTAAGCAACAACAACAGCAAATCAGTTTCTAGCAAGATAGAATTGCATAATGTAACATAATAATGGAATTTGTGTCCCAACACTTTTGCCTTATTCCATTAGTTAGAAGCAAGTCACAGGTCCCACCTCAGTGGGGATGGGGGTATTAAACAAGGTATGAATACTAGAAGGTGAGGACATGGTGAGCTCAACTTAATTCACACAGTCTGTCCACTCTACCTAGCTTCCCACTGCAGAGCTCAGACAAAGGAGAGAAGTTTGCACTTGGATGTGAAGACTCTTCTGATCAACCAACCACTCGTAAACACAACTGAACCCTGCCCTTTGCACCTCTGATGTAGGACAGTACTGTAAAAAGTGATAGGAATGTTCACGACGAGCCAGAGTTCACATAAAGGATTTCAGCAGGTCCTGTGCCAGCCGTGAAGGATGATGAAGATTTTGATCAGGGGAAAGGAATGAGAATGAGAGATATTTCCTCTGCAGTGAGGAGAGGTAGAGAGGCAGGAAATCCCAAGATGGGTTCTGGAGAAAGTGAGCAGGATGGTTTGTTCACAAGAAATCTAACTGGCCCCTTGATAGACAACATACTTGGAAAAACTTCAAACAAGACCTAGAGAGGAACACAGTTTTAATTTTGGCTTATTTGGCAGCGCAGACATCAATTAGCTTCTACAGTGTGATTAAATATTACTAATATTTACCAGTTTCCAGTTGTTCTAAACTTCCAGAACATGGAAGACTCCGCCTTCCTGCTCCATCTGAAACTAGGCATAACCAGAATGACTCCCTCCAGCCAAAAAAATGTGAACAGAATGGACCAGCTTCTAAAGTGATTAACTGCAAGTGTCTCCGTGTTCTAAAAGGGTCCACATCTAGAACATTTAAGAAGCAGTTCTGCCAAACTTCCAAGGAACAAACATCTCTCCCTTTCAGAAATTATTGCAGAGATGATGAAGCATTATCTTGATACCAAATCTGATTAAGAGCAATATAAGGAAAGATTATTAGTCAATACTTCTTGTGAAATATATACCAAAATGAAAAGTGAAAGATTACATACTTGGATCCAATAATAATTTTTAAATGAGGTATATCATGACAAAGTAGCGTTGATCCCAAGAAACCAATGATGATTTAAAATTAAAAATATTAATGATGATTTAAAACATTAAAATATTTCACCTCAGAGTTCAAGGAAGAAAATATGGAAAATTATAAAATAGGTAAAGAAACCATTTGATAAAATTAAAAACCTATAAATGATTTTTTTAAATATTTACTAGGTAAGACCATCCTTACCTAATAAAAGGAATCTACCAGTACACAACAAACTTTATATTTAACAGTTTGAAAACATTGCCCTTAAAGTGAAAAACAATGTTAGGATACCCTTACCACAATGTCTATGCAACTTTGTTTAGTGGTCCAAACAAAGGGAATAAGACAAAAAATAAAGTAAAATAAAAGATTTAAGGACTAGGAGGAAGAAATGAAATTATAACTGTTTACACGGAGAAATTCGAAACAGAGCCACACATTTGTGAGGTCTGGTATGTCTCAAAGATAGTACTGCAAATCACTGGGGAAAGAACAGTACTTAATAAACAGTACTGGCAGAAAGGAAAAAATCAAAAATCATATCTCTACCTCCTGCTTCATACAAAAATAAGTTCAAAGTAGAATATGAGCAGGAAATATTTTTTAAAAATCTTTAAGAGGAGGATATCTTATAACCATGAGGTAACAAACAATTTCTTAAATAAGACTTAATAGCCACAAACAGTAAGAAAAAGATTGATAAATTTGACGACATTAAAATTAAACATCTGTTCATCAAAATAGCATCTTTAAAAGGATAAAAAATAGGACACAAATAGAACCCAAATATATAAAGAACTTCAAAAAAGCTATAAAAAGGATAACCCAGGCACAAAAACAGACGAGCAATATAAGAATATAATTTATAGACTTGAAAACTCAGGAAGCCAATAAATGGGTTAAAAAATCCTCAAACTCACTAGTAATCAAGGAAATAGAAATTAAAACAGTGAGATGTTTCATATCTACTCAACTGACAACAATTAAACATCTGAATTACAAAGGATCAGCAAAGAAATTGGAGAAGGCAATGGCACCCCACTCCAGTACTCTTGCCTGGAAAATTCCATGGGCGGAGGAGCCTGGGAGGCTGCAGTCCATGGGGTCGCTAAGAGTCGGACACGACTGAGCGACTTCACTTTCACTTTTCACTTTCATGCACTGGAGAAGGAAATGGAAACCCACTCCAGTGTTCTTGCCTGGATAATCCCAGGGACGGGGGAGCCTGGTGAGCTGCTGTCTATGGGGTCGCACAGAGTCGGACATGACTGAAGTGACTTAGCAGTAGCAGCAGTAGCAAGGAAATGAAAAAACAAACCTTTGGGACATTGTTTGCAACAGATTCACAGTTGGAACTGGGCCTACCAATCCCCACAATACCATGCATAGAATAGATGTATACCTGATCCACTCTCCCCTGTGTTCCCAGCACAGGGAAAGCGGACCAGTAGGACATGGTAACTAGCAGGGGTGGAGGCTGAGCAGGATGCTTGGAGGAAAACTTCAACTGAGACTCAAGCCAGCTAACGCAATGTCAGAAACCAGTCATGCCAGGAAATGAAACTGGGGACCAGAACCCTGCTAACCTAGGGCAACCTCCTCCTGAACAGCAACTGGATCTGTTTATCTTCTACAGCCAAACTGACCAGGTTACTTCCTCTTTAAATTTCCCCAGCTGAAACTTTCTAGAGGAGAGTCCCAACTCATTTCTTGCAGCTGCTCTAAAAAATTTTCCATTGAATATAATGGTTTAACATAACACAATTTAATTATCTTATAGTGCAGGAGGTCAGAAGTCAGTCTACAGCCATACCACCCTAAAGGCACCCAATTTCAGACGATCTCGGAAGTTAAGCAGGGTCGGGCCCGGTTAGTGCTTGGATGGGAGGACGTCAGACAGAGGTCTTAATGGGCTAGAATCAAGGTGCCAGTCCAGTTGTGTTCCTTTCTGGAAGCTTGACTGGAGAACCAATTTTCTCACCTTTTCCAGAGTCTGGAGGCTGCCTGTATTCCTTAGTTCATGATACCTTTCATCTCCAAAACCAGCAGTGAAGGATAGTCTTCCTCACTTCACAGCACTCTGACACTGACTTTTCTGCATCTCTCTTCCATATTTAATGACCCTTGTGACAATTTTAGGCCCACTCGGGCAATTCAGGATAATTTCTTTGTTTTAAAGTCAACTGATTAACAACCTTCATTCTAACTGCTACCTTAAATCCTCTTTGACACAACATATTCACAGGTTCTGGAGCTCGGGATGCAAACAGCTTTGGGAGGCCATTATTCTGCATACTATACCTCTCCTCAACTGCCCCCCTCCCCGCCCCACAATACCTCTAGCAGAGTCCCAACCTTTTCATAACATCCCCCATACCTCCAACCTCAGTACCACCATACTCCCTGTCCTCCAATGACAACAATTTTCTGGTCTTTTGTAATCAGTGTATATCTATGCCCAAATAATTACAACCCAAACTCCAGGGCTCAGCCCAGAAGTCAGCTCCTCTCTGAAGCCTTCTTTGATTCCCAGTGCAAATGAATCACACACCAACCCAGCTTTCTGTGTACCCCAATTGCAGCACTGAGTGTGTCCCCTGTAATCATCTGTCTTCATGTCCTGTCCTCAGTCCAAAGTGCTGAGTCCTTTAAAGATAACTCTGTCTCATTTCCCCCTGGGTTCCCAGACCATAGCACAGGGCCTGGCAAACAGCAGCCCTCAGAGAGGATTTCTGAAATTTGGAGGAAGCAGAAGGAAGCTGCCTTCAGTCTCCCTCAACAAACCAGATGTCAAAGAGTAACCAGGGTTACATGTACAGCTGACAGGGCCAAAGAACTAGTTCAGATGTTCATAACAAAAGACACCTCAACAATCCACTGCTTTGTTTGATGCACAATTTACTATCATGTGGAAGAATCTCTGTACCAATGACACTCATTATTTTTTACTACTAACCTGTTCTAAACAGACAAAATTAGCCTCAAAATAAAGGATTTATCTAAAATTACATGCAAAGATGTACTCAAAACCTCAGACAAGAGAGTAGATATTGCTCCAATACAACAGGAATGCTTGGCAATTGCCCAACAGCCACACCACATTCTCAGAGGGCTCCAGGAAGAGGCTGAAGGATGTTACAAAAAACTCTGTTTGTTGTTGTTTAGCCACTAAGTCATGTCTGACTCTTTTGTTACCCAGTGGACTACAGCCCACCAGTCTCCTCTGTCCATGGAATTTTCCAGGCAAGAATACTGGAGTGAGTTGCCATTTCCCTCTCCAGAGGATCTTCTAGACCCAGGGACTGAGCCTGCATCTCCTGCATTGCATAAGGATTCTTTACCACTGAACCGCCAGGGAAACCCCAACTCTGTTTAGGGAAAAGCAAAGTGCCTCTATGTACAAATATATGTGCATATTTTAGTGAAGAGTACATTTTTAAAGAGGGTGTTAGTTAAGCAAATGAGGTCTCACTTAATTTCAATGGCTTTTTAGTTGATGTCCATACTGTAGGAGGAAAATTCTCACCTGGGATGAAGGGGACTAACCAAAGCATAGGTTGAATCAGCACAATTATCAACATTTTAGAAAAATAGATATTAATATGTCTTGAGTTTTTAAAAGGCATACTTCCATTCAGGTCCAATAGGATTCCTTTGTTCAACTCTTCTTTAATAGTGTGAATCCTGAAATTCATTTTAAAACTCCAAAACCACACTCACACTGGAAAGAAAATTTGAGACCAAAAAAAAAATAAACAAAAATAAACGGGCTAGTATTCAGCACCATGGACAGTGGGGCTGGGCGCTTTTAAGAGTCTCTGCAGCCAGAGCTGACAACTAACACCAGAGTCCTCCCGAAATCTACAGTATTCATTCTAATGTTTAACTTGGGATTGATTGCAATACACGAGCAGGTGTTTTTCTTTGTTATAGCCTAAAGGACTGCCTTTTTTACCAAAGGGATGCACAACTTTCATCTACCAAAATCTGCTTTGTGACCACGTTCACAATAAAGCTCTGAGATTTCTGTGAACATAGGAATAACTTTCCATTGACTCATGACTACAGGTCCAGGAAGTGAAACTGCTGGAATAGAAACAGTTTCCAACCTTGAATGGCTAGACTGTTTCAAGGACCTTGTGAGACTTCTGCAAATATAAACACTGCATGCTCTTTTAAACATGGAATAAAATAAATCCATATGGTGAAATTTTCTCATAAATACCTTTAAAATGTAATCATAAAACTGTGTATTTTCTCCAACTCTGAGTATTAATAAAGATATCTGGAAAAGTGATGTTGTAAAGTCCAACATCACCACTAATTACCACCACCTGTGGCAATATCAGTCACAAAGCCCTGATTTCTACGCAGAATATCTAATCTTTTCAGCTAAAAAACAAAACAAAAACTCCTTTTACCAGCAAACCTTTTTTCAAAACCTTATAATATTGGGTATTAGCTAAGAAAACGCATGCTATGCTTAGTCACTCATTCGTGTCCGACTCTTTGAGACCCCACGGACTGTAGCCCACCAGGCTCCTCCGTCCATGGGTATTCTCGAGGCAAGAATACTGGGGTGGGTTGCCATGCATAAAGTTATATAAATCCTAGCACACTGTCATGAACTTGCACTATGTAAATAACAGCATCTACAAACAAGAGAACATTAGTGCTCAAAAGTGACTAATGTCAGTCAGTGACTGCACTTGTATTTGAAGACCCCTTGATCCGGGTGGATCTCCAGGTCTGAACACACCACTCATAACTACTCCAGTTCCTCTGATGTAAAGAACAATGAGATTGTTTTAGATTCTGCCAGCAATCCCTACAGAGTGTCACTGTTCCGCAAACAGTCTCTGGGCCAAAATGCACATCTCTGAGACATTCTATGATGATATGAGTTGTTCCTGTGCGTGAGAGGACTGGAAGTCAGTTTTCTTCAATAGGAAAGTACCTTTGCACACTTCCTTTGGTTCCCAATTGTAAAGACAAGTTCAAAGAACAGAAACGGGGCAACAGCTCACCCCTGACAGCAAATTAAATTCTGGAAGGATGAGGGCAACCTGTGCCAGAGGAATGGTGCGAACTGCATGGTCTGTTTATTACCCAGTCTAGTCTGTAAACGTCTCTCATCAAGGCCCTACTGCCCTAGGATTCCTTTTGGTCAATTACACATCAGAAATCCTCATCATCCCAGAGTGCCCTTAGCCCACATGCAGAGCCAAAGAGACCCGGAAGTCCGTGTTGCCTCAAAAGAAGGTGGGGAAAGATAATCAACCTCAGGCACAAGGTTTAAGACCCGCTTTTCTTAACTTTCAAATTTGTTATGCAAGTGCTTCGGAGTACTAAGCAAAAAAGTAGAAGCAGAGAAACACACACACACAGTCTCAGTAAACAATACTTCCAGAGTGAAACATTTATGGGAACAATAAGAACACTTTTGGACCAACCCCCAAATAAAAGAAGAACATACAGCAACCAGAAGAGGGGGGCCGCACCGCGTAGGAGCCCTGCTCCAGGCTCTGACACGGGTCACGGAGGGAGGCAGATGCGAGTTGAGGCGGCAGATGCTGGGCGTGTGAGCGAAGGGGACACAAAAGGCACCCGCGGATCCCCTCTCTCGGTCCCGGCGCCGCCCCGAGCTCTCCAGCGCTCCTTCCCTCCCCTGGGCCCGCCGCCCCAAGCCCAGCGCCAACCATGCGCTTTCCCTCACATCTTTCCTCGGTCAGACGCGACGAAACTTACACCGTTTTGAAATCTGAGCCTCCTGAAGTCCAGAGCAGACCTGCGGCGGACACTGGCTGACAGGCCAGCCTGAACCCCGCGATCCTTGTTTACAACTTCTGATCAAGGAGGGCGGCCCAGGCGGGGTCCGCGCTTCGCCGAAGCCGCGCTGTCACTTCACTCAGAAACCCTCCCGGTGCCCAGTTTCCGTCCGGATCGACTATCCCGTGAGCCCGCAGCGCGGCCCGGGCGCCAACTTGAGGAGGGGGCGCCGCCGGGTCCTCCGGGACCGCCCCGCCCCGCCCCGGCGGCTTGGGTCTCAG
>SJYV01003057.1:10985-46198 GCA_006410875.1 Neotragus pygmaeus | reverse complement strand
GGAGGCCAGATCTTGGAGGTGGGGGCCTGGAGAGGCCAGGTCTAAGGGTGCGGGTCTGGGGAGGCCGGGTCTGGGGGTGGAGGGCCAGGGAGGCCAAGCCTAGGGGAGGTGGAGCGAGGGGCTCCTGACCCCAGCATGGCCTGCTGGCTGTCCCCCAGGAACACAACTGTCCTGAACTCCAAGGTCATCTCGGTGACGGTGAAGCCCCCGCCTCGCTCCCTGCTCACACCCTTGGAGATCGAGTTCGCCCACATGTACAATGTGAGTACCCTCCTTGTGCACGTCCGCATGCACGGACCCCTCCACCTGTCCCCATGTGCGCACACGTCCCGGCCTCTGGCCGGCCTTGAGAGAGCTCCTTTACCCCCAAGCGGCGGGCGGGGACAGTGCCTGGCAGACCTTCAGGGACTTGCCCAGGGTCACAGGCAGGGACTGAGGAGCCGAATGTAGCCTAACCCGGGTCCAAGGCCACTGCCCGCCTGGGCCCTGCCGGCCCAGCCGCTCCTTAGAGAGAACGGAGCCATCCTCTGCCGTGTGCCCCCTGCAGGCCCACCACGCCCTCCTTCCTAGGCTCTCCGTTGGGCCTGAGATGCCCCCGACCACNCCAAGGCCACTGCCCGCCTGGGCCCTGCCGGCCCAGCCGCTCCTTAGAGAGAACGGAGCCATCCTCTGCCGTGTGCCCCCTGCAGGCCCACCACGCCCTCCTTCCTAGGCTCTCCGTTGGGCCTGAGATGCCCCCGACCACCGAGAGCCTGCCCACACCCACCCCGCTCCCCAACCAGGACAGGCATTGTCGTCCAGCGCTGGGCTGGGCCCAGCCTCTCTGTGCCTGGCCCCTCCCTCATCAGGCGGGAGCCCCCCTGTAATCACCCTGCAGCCTGTGGGGCAGGGGTGCTTGCCGAGCCCTGTCTGTGCCCCTGACCCTTCCGGTGGCTATTTCTTATTAAGTGGAAGCGGCCGCTGCTGCCCAGCCCCTCCCAGAGAGGGGACAGAAGCTGCCCGAGGCCGTGCAGAGGGCTGGGGGCTGAGCCGGCCCTTTCTCTGCTCTGGGACTCAGTTTCTCCTCCTCAAACCCCATCTCTGGGGAGCAGCAGAGGCAGGGCACCAGGCGGGGCAATGGGACCCTACGTAGACACCGCCTCGGACGGGGCTCGAGGGCGGGCAGGTGGCCTGACTCTGCCATCTCTCCCAGGGCACCACCAACCAGACCTGCATCCTGTGGGATGAGACAGACCCGTAAGTGTCTCAGCCGCGCGGCTTCCGGGGCGGGCTCGGCAGCCAGGNCACCGAGGTCTGGCCTCTGTGCTGCGGTCGCCCTGCGCCGAGTTCTGGCCTGTGTTCTGCCCTCCGCTTGCCCCCTGTTCCCGGCTCCTTGCCACGGTTTCTCTTTGCCAAGGTATGGGCTGTGTGCCACCTTAGCCTCCTCCAGAGGTCCGGGCTCTGTGCCATGGTCCCCGTGCACTGAAGTCCAGGCTGTGTTCCTCGATCTCCCTGAGCCGATGTCTGTCCTGTGTGCCACAGTCGCCCTGCGCTGAGGTCTGGCCTATGTGCCACTGTTGCCCAGTGCTGAGGTCAGGCCTGAGTGCCACGTTCACACTGCCCCGTGGTCCGGAGAGTGTTATGTGGTCGGCTAGGGACGAGTTCCATGTTGTGTGGCGCGTTCGCCCTTCACTGAATTTTGGGCTGTGTGCCACCCCTCCCTTCTCTGAGCCTCCCCCGGACTGTGTGCTTGCAGAGTGGGAGGCCTGGCAGAGGCTTGCTCTGAGCCTGCCCTCCTCGAGGGGCATCTGAGTCCGGGCCTGCCCGTTTTGGCTGGGTTTGGGACCTGGAGGGGACAGACAGCATGAGGTCACGGCCCAGGGACAGCAGCTGTGCTCAGAACCTGGGGCAGTGAGTGCCCCGCCCTGGCAGGCAGCCCAGCTCCCCAGCCACAGTCCTCTGCCCCATGGGCCCCTCGCCACTCCCCTCCTTGGCGCCAGCTGGAACGCCTGGCGCCTTTGTCCCTGGTCCCTGTGCCTCTTCTCCAGCCTCAAAACCACCTACTTCTGGAGGCCTCTCTTCCTGTTTTCCTACAATCCCCCCAGGTCCCCTGCTTCTCAGCTCTGACTCCCATTTGCCAAAATTCTGTGTATCTGCATGTGCCCCGCTATCAGAGTGTGAGCCTCCTAGTCAGAGTGTGAGCCCCCCAGCAGAGCGTGAGCCCCCATCAGAGCGTGAGCCCCGCATCAGAGCGTGAGCCCCCATCAGAGCGTGAGCCCCCATCAGAGCCTGAGCCCCCAGCAGAGCGTGAGCCCATCCAGCAGACTGTGAGTCCTTCAGAAGAGTGTGAGCCCCCTAATCAGAGTGAGCCCCCAGCAGAATGTGAGTCCTGATCAGAGCGAGAGCCCCCAGCAGAGCGTGAACTCTCCATCAGAGTATGAACCCCCATCAAAGTGTGATACCCCTGGCAGGATGTGACTTCCCTTAGCAGAGTGTGAGCCCCCCAGCAGAGTGTGAGCCCTCTCATGCACGGCCTGAGTCCCCATCCGGTGTCCCCCACCTGCTTGCTTTCATTTCCCGCTGGAAGGAGCACTGGGACGGGGGTGGGGCCCTGCCAGGAGAGGGAGCATCACAGACACGCGGACACATGTTCCACATGTTCCATTTCTCGAGGGGGTGAGCGCTTTCCTGGGCAGAGTCGGGGCCCGCAGGTCTGCTATGTTGAGTCTAGCTGTTCCCTTCCTGTGCCTCCCCACCTCTGCAGCCCCGGGCGTCTGGGTGCCCAAGTCGGTGGTGGTCGTGGAGGAGGGGTCGGGGCTGGCACGTCGGGGGAGGCGCGGTGTGGCTGCCCTGAGCCCCCAGGACCTGTGGGGGCAGCGCTGGATGGCTCGGTTGGGGAGGATGTCGGTGCTCGCAAAGCCCCCGGAGGTGGGGAGGAGCAGGTGGCCCAACCACATGTTCTGTCCCTGATCAAGTGGCCTGTGCTCAGGGGAGCTGGGAGGGGCCGCACGAACCTTCCCACGGCCCTGCCTCCCGCACCTGCACTGATCTGGGGGTGAGGGGACAAGGAAGAGCCTAGAATTGCCCTCAGGGAGGAGGGGGCATCAGGAAGGTCGGTGCTGGGCCCTGAGCGCATGGGGCAATGCCTGCAAGTGGGGAGGGCGCTCACCTCCCTCCTCCACTGAGATCTGGGGGCTCCAAGAGGGGCTGCCTGGGGAAACGGAGACAGCTGCCAGGGGCTGGGGGACTGGGGGTCCGTGTACTGGGATGGGCCTGGAGGGTGCGAGGTGACCCTCCTCCCTCGTGCCACTCGCTTCCCCGCACTTGAGGTGTGCAGTTGCTAGTTTCTTGAGGCAGAAAAGTCTTAATTGAAACCCCAGCTCCCCAGGCTGCCCGGTAGCTTGCTGGTGGTATTGGCAGGGACTGACATCCTCTTCTCTGCAGAGAACCAACTCAGAATGCAGATGGCTGAGAGGTGCAGGAGACAGGAAAGCTTCCACGTTAGCAGCAAGGGCGGAGTGACCACGGTGACCATTACCCTTTCCTGGCCTGGAAATGACCTTGGTGGAATGACCTTGAGGTCCACTCTGGAGGGTGGGGTGTGGTCAGTCGTGTGGAGGATCAGATGGTGCTAAGGGTGCAGTTGCCTGGGTTCAGCCCACCGCGATTGATGGGCGTGGTGGGTGGTGAGGCCTCCTGCAAGACGGTTTCTGCCTACACGGGGCCCTGGACGTGACGGGTTGAGTGTTGGTGACGGGGGTTCCCAGTCAGTGTCAGTCCACAGACACAGTGCTGGCTCAGAGGTGATGGCAGTCACGGTGACCTGCTGACAGCGGAGGTGGTGCTGGTGAGCTCGGTGATAGGTGACTGTGGTAAGAGCGACAGCTTTGGCCACGATGCGTCGTTGATGGCAGTGGTGGTGGTGGTGGTGGTGATGTTGGTGCAACGGCGGTGTTGCTGCTGATGGCGTGATGGGCAGTGGTGGGGTCCTGTTATTATCGCAGCTGCTAGTGCTGGTAACGGTGACGGTGTTGGCAGTTGGGGTGATAGTGATGGTGGTGGTAACGAGGATGCTGCTGAGAACAGAACGGTGGTCTTGGTGTCGATGGTGCTGCTGCTGGTGGTGACGGAGTAGAAATGCTAGCGGTGTTGAGGATGGTATTGGTGGTGGCAGCGGTGATGCTTTTAACGACCCAGTTAACCACAATGATGTGGTCACTCACCTAGAGCCAGACGTCTGGAGTGTGAAGTCAAGTGGGCTGTAGGAAGAGTCAGTACGAACAAAGCTAGCGGAGGTGATGGAATTCCTGCTGAGCTATTTCAAATCTTAAAAGATGATGCTGTGAAAGTGCTGCACTCAATATGCCAGCAAATTTGGAAAACTCAGCAGTGGCTACACGACTAGAAAAGGTCAGTTTTCATTCCAATCCCTAAGAAAGGCAATGCCAAAGAATGCTCAAATTACCCTATACAACTGCACTCATTTCACATGTCAGCAAGATCATGCTCAAAATCCTTCAAGTTAGGTTTCAATAGTACATGGACTGAGAACTTCCAGATGTATAAGCTGGATTTAGAAAAGGCAGAGGAATCAGAGATCAAATTGCCAACATATACTGAATCATAGAAAAAGCAAGGGAATTTTAAAAAATCCATTTTTGCTTCATTAACTACACTAAAGCCTTTGACTGTGTAGATCACAACCAACTATGGAAAGTTCTTCAAGAGATGGGAATACAGACCACCTTACCTGCCTCCTGAGAAACCTGTATGCAAGTCAAGAAGTGACAGGACATGCAGCATTGACTGGTTCAAAATTGGGAAAGGAGTATGTCAAGACTGTATACTGTCACTCTGATTATTTAACTTACATGCAGGATACATCATGAGAAATGCCAGGCTGGATGAATCACAAGCTGGAATCAAGATTGCTGGGAGATACACCAACAACCTCAGATATGCAGATGACAGCACTTTAATGGTAGAAAATGAAGAGGAACTAAAGAGTCTCTTGATGAAGATGAAAGAAGACAGTGAAAAAGGTGGTTTAAATCTCAACATTCAAAAAACTAAGATCATGGCATCTGGTCCTGTCACTTCATGGCACACAGATGGGGAAACAGTGTCAGATTTCATTTTCTTTGGCTCCAAAATCAGTGCAGACAGTGATTCCTGCCACGAAATTAAAAGATGCTTGTTCCTTGGAAGGAAAGCTATGACCAACATAGACAGCGTATAAAGGAGAGACATCACTTTGCCGGCAAAGGTCCATAGCCAAAGCTATGGTTTTTCCAGTAGTCACGTATGGATGTGAGAGTTGGACCATAAAGAAGGCTGAGTGCCAAAGAATTGATGCTTTCAAACTGTGGTCCTGGAGAAGACTCTTGAGAGTCCCTTGGACTGCAAGGAGATCAAACCAGTCATTCCTAAAGGAAATCAGTCCTGAATATTCATTGGAAGGACTGATGCTGAAGCTCCAATACTTTGGCCACCTAATTTGAAGAGCTGACTCACTGGAAAAGACCCTGATGCTGAGAAAGACTGAAGGCGGGAGGAGAAGGGAATGGCAGAGGATGAGATGGTTGGATGGCATCACTGACTCAATGGACATGAGTTTGAGCAAACTCCGGGAGATGGTGAAGGACAGGGAAGCCTGGGGTGCTGCAGTCCACGGGATCTCAAAGAGTCAGACACGACTGAGCAACTGAACAACAAATGGAGATGATGTAGTGGTGATGGTCCAGTGATGTGATATGGTGATATGATTGTCACTCTTGATGCTGGTGGTGCTCTTAACAGTGCAGTGCCAGTGTTGATGTTGGTGGTGGTGATGGCAGCGGTGACAGTGGCGAAGGTAAGGATTGCATTGCCGATGATGGTGGTGGTGATGTTGCTGGTGGTGGTGGTGGTTTCAGTGGGAGCCGTGAAGGTGGAGGTCATGTTACGGTGGTGGTGGTGGTGGTCTCAGCTCTTTGGGAGATTTGAAGCCCCTCCCGGGAACTAGGACTCGCCTATGGCACAGTTTTCGAGGCCGACTGCAGCACACAGGGTCAGACACCAGCCCGGGGAGATGAGAGGACTGGGTGCACGGGCCGAGGAGAGGGTGTCCTGGAGGAGCTGGGCTGGCTGAGGCTGTGAGGTCTGGTATCTCCTGGAGCTGAGGAGGTGGCCGTGGAGGTGCCTATGCCCAGCACAGGGCCTGAGCAGGTCGGGGAGGGACTCGCGTCCTAAAAGCGAGTGACCAGCCAACCTGGAGCGTGAGAGTGGGGCTTGACGCATGGCCCCTTGGCTGGCGGGGGGAGCCAACAGACTGGACAGAGCTGGGCCTGTGGTGCAGCAGGCGGAGGTCTGGGTGGGCGGCAGAGGCTCGGGTGGGCTTCATGGACTCTGAGCTGGCGAGGGTCAGCAGGTAGGCTGAGGCTGGCAAGACCCCAGCCTTCCCAGGCCAGAGGACTTCCTGGCAGGGCTGGGGAGTTCCAGGCCCCAGACTCACCCGGGGCCCCGGTGGCCTTGACCAGGTGGGTGGGTCAGTCAGTGAAGAACCACCAGGTCTTGAGGACGACCGGTTTCCCAGTCTGGGGCGGGCCTGCGGCCAGGGGCCCCGATTCAGAGGGAACGGCGCCAGCTGAGAGCCAGGAGATGGCCATCGCAGCTTTGTGGGGAATGTGAGATGCCCCGGAGGCCCCAGTCACTGCCCGATGGATGCTGAGGGAGCCCAAGATGCTGTCAGCGCTCTAAGAGCAGCCCGTGAGGAGTGCAGGCTGGACGGGTACACTTTGCCCTGACACGTATCCATCCCCCAGGGTCCCCAGACCCTGAACCAAGAGGGGATGGAACTCACCTGGGCCTGCCCTGGGGGTTCTCAGCAGCGAGTTGGGGAGATGGGGGCTGGGCACGGAACTCGAGCTTGAGGAGGCCTCCTGGAGACGGCAGTGCCTCGGGGGAGCCCCGAAGGATGGGGCTGAGTCAGCCAGGGAACAGACGCCTGCGTGGTCAGAGGGACTGGCCAAGACCCAGACCTGGAGGCAGGAGAGGCTCCCGTGTGGAGTCGCCGGTGGCTCCTCTGGGCTGGCACATGCAAGCGGGGCTGCCAGGGCTGGGGGTGGGGAGGGCCTGGCGGTCACTGTGAGCTCCAGCCGTTGGCTGAGAAAAGAAGCGAAAAAGCAGCACCAGTGCAGCAGCAGGGTGGGGCCTGGCGAAGGAGCCAGGTGCAGTGCTCGGGAGCTCACTGCTTATCCCCGCAGCCTCCCTGGGCGAGGCGGCTCAGCAGAAGCCTTGATCTGTGGATCGGTGGTCAATAGAGGGTCAACAGTCAATAGTGGGAGGCGGGAGGTAGGCACTCTGGATGTGTCCCATATGATCCCACAGGGGTTGCGCCTGGAGTGAATGGTCTGGGGAGCACGAAGGCCAGGCTGAGGGAGGCCCTGCCTGCAGAGACACCGTGCCCACTCCCTGTTCCCTCACTGGGGTCATCTGTGCCCACTCTGGTTTCCTTCTGCTGCGTGGGGGGATACCTATGAGTCACCCACATTCCAGTTTGAATTAGCCCATCAAACCCCAGGGGACCCCGAGGCACAGTCCCATAATAGCGCCTGCTCCGTGGGCGGGCGGGAGGCATCCTGAGCGCAGTGGCGCAGTGAAGGCCCTGGCTCCATGGGTGGGCAGGCTGGGCTCTCCATGGCCGTCCCCGATGTGCCATGAGCACTTGGGGCCCCAGGCTGGGCACGGTGTGCCTGTGGTCCCTGAACATCACAGGGGTGCTGGTGCCCACTTCACAGAGGGGGCTGCAGCTGAGTGGCCTGGAGGAAATTTGCCCAGGTGCTCCCCCCCTCCCCACAGGGAGCCGGCTGGGGGTTCCCACAGGCTGAGCCTCCTCCCATCCCCCCTGGGCCCCCGGGGAGGCCCCTGGTGGGGCTTCCTGAGCTGGTGGGGCCCAGCTAACTCCCCAGGCTGCCTTCTCTGAGCCACCCCACCTGGGCACCAGGATAAGGTGTGGCTCCTGCCCGGGTGCTGAGTGAGGTGGCTGCACTGGGTGGGGTTGCAAGGCGCTGCGGTTCACCGTTGGAGTGTGGCTGGATGGGAGTGCTCGGGGAGGGGGGCAGTCCCCGGGGCTGTGGGCCCCTGAGTGAGGAGGGAGCTGGGGGAGGTCTTGAGCAGAGGCCAGCGTGTCCTTGCACATTTCAAATGATGGCGGGGGACAGACAGGCGGCGGAGGGCAGGGTGGAAGCTGGTGGTGAGGGGGGTTCCTGCTGGGCGGCGGCCGCAGGGTAGGGAGCAGCAGTGACTCGCACGTGTCTGCAAGGCAGGCCAGACACCCCCGGGTCTGCAGGTGTAAGCCATGGGGGGGGGCGGGCCTGGGGGTCACCGCCAGGCAGTAGTGCCTCGCTTGCCCACCCACAGCAAGTCCCAGCCGGGTGCTCCATTCCCACCAGGGTGTGGGCAGTTGGGGAGCACCAGCCGGGCCCCCCTCGCGCCCTCTCAGGACTCAAGCGGGAGCATCAGACCATCACACGCAGTGGGAAAACCGGGCAGGGCAAGAGGACCCTCCAGCCGCAGGAGGAGGTCGCGGGTCAGAACGGCCTTTCTGTGAGAGCCAGGGCATGGGCCCATGGCTGCGGGTGGGGGGGACGAGCTGGCCAGGCCAGGCCCAGCTGACAGGCGTGCAGGCCGCAGATAGCCAGCAGGGGACGCGTTCTCAAGGACCACTTGGGGCAGGCAAGGGTGGGTAGTGGGGAGGCGGGAACGGGAGGCCAGCTGCCCAGGGAGNCTGGCCAGGCCAGGCCCAGCTGACAGGCGTGCAGGCCGCAGATAGCCAGCAGGGGACGCGTTCTCAAGGACCACTTGGGGCAGGCAAGGGTGGGTAGTGGGGAGGCGGGAACGGGAGGCCAGCTGCCCAGGGAGCAAGGTTGGCAGGTGAGGCTGGCACAGGGGTAGGGGGAAGAGGCAGGGTGTATTCAGGACTGACCCCAAGGCGCCAGGGGCTGGAGGTAGCTAGGGGAAACTCAGGTCCCAGTGCAGGGTCAGGACACATGGTGGAGGCTGTGTGTAGAGGTTGCTGGCTCTGTCTAAAGTAAAGGGAAATGTCCCTTGGGTTTGGTGACACAGGGTCTGGCAGGAGCAGGGTGGGAGGAGCCCGCGGTGAGGAACTGGTGGCCTACAGGGGTTGGGCAGTGCTGGACCTTTCCGAGGGCAGATGTGGAGGGCACAGCTCTGTCCTAGGGGCTGTGAGCTGACGGGGTAGGTGTGGTTGTGTCCTGGAGGCCCTGGTCTCAAGGGGCAGAGACGGCCTCTCTCTGGGAACTCTGCTCTGAGGGGCCCAGCGCCCCCTGCACCCTCGCCTCCACTCAGGCTGGGAGGGGCTTCGGCTCCAGCTCCTCTGGCTCTGGACCTGGGGGCTGGGGTGGAACAGGTGTCCTTGACCCAGATTCCCTGGGCCTGGGCCCAGGAAGGGGGGCCTGGCTCTGTGACCCAGATATTCCCAAGTTTCTGAAGCTCAGTGAAGAGGCGGCCAGTGGTCTCCGGTGCGCGGAGCGGTTGGGGAGAGGGCGCTCAGGGAACGAGCCACCTGTGTTGCAGAGATGGTAATGGCGTCACGGCAACAGGAGGGATTTCTGTCAGAGGTCGTCGGTGTCCGAGGATGTGTCTGAGAGGTTTTTTGAAGGAGGAGGGCCGAGTGTGCCTGCACTTTCCCAGGTCAGGGTGGGTGTGCCTGGGATGCTGGCGAGGATCCTCCCGTCAGGGACCTCTGGCCACCCATCCTGCTCTAGCGGGTCCTCTGAGGTGCCCGGCCCAGCCCAGAGAGCTCAGCTAAGAGCCTGGGGAGGGGCCATACGCCATCCTTGAGGGCCCCTTTCAGACTGACCTCTCAGAGCCCAGCGGTTCAGATGCTGTAGGCCTTGTCGGGGGTATGGGCTGACCAGACAGATGAAACACTGTAATCTGGGCCCTTCTGTCGTCATGCTGCACGGCTTCAGGCAATCACCCCACTTCTCTGAGCTGCGATCTCTGCATCTACACAGCTGAGCTGAGAATCACTGCAAAGATTACATGATAAAATGCACTCGAAGCTACTAATGTTGAGGTGGGGCAGGGGCAAGGAGCGGGTCCCTGTCCCTGTGTCGTGCGTCAGGAGCCCAGGCACGTTCCCCCTGGCCCGCTGGAGCCCGGGGGGGCGCCGGTGTGGGGAGGTGCCAGGGAGCCCGCCAGCAGTCCTGCGGAGTCTGGACAAGCTGAGCTATTGCCCACCTCCCGGGCTGCCTGCCCCCCGGGCTGCCCACCCCAGCGGCTGGCACCCTGGACCAGGGCAGATGCCTCCTCGTGTCCTCCCCGGTCTGAGGCTGAGCCCATCGGCAGCAGGCAGTGCCCCTCGCCCTCCCCTCCTCTGGGAGGCTGATAAGCTAATTAGTGCCCATGGCAGGAGCCCTGTGGGGCCAGCCACCAGCCAGGGCTGGCCTTCTCCCAGGAGGTGGCCGGCAGCTGTCAGCCTGGCGCCCAGCAGACCCGCCAGCATTGCCTGGGAGCCCGCCAGGCTGCTGGCCCCGGCCAGCCCAGCTCCCCTCGCCCCAGGCCTGGGGTGCTGTCCTCTCCCGACCCTCCCAATAGCCTTCAGCGGGCGGAAGAGCTGGGGTCGGGGTCCCCCCTCCACTCAGAGAAGGGCTGAGACAGCGTCCATGCCTGGGCGGTGGAGATTAGAGCTGAGATTTGAACCCGGGACGGCCCGGCTGGCCACAGACTCCAGCTCTTAGGAGCAGGCACGTAGCCGACACTGTGGACAAGTGTGAGAGACGGAGGTGGTGTCTCCCGGCTGGAATGGCCCCGGGAGGCCACCTCCCCGGAGCGCCCGGGGTCTCAGGACTTCTGGCCTCCACTGTCTTGGCCCTTTGGCGTCTGGTCCGGGGCCTGTATGTGCCACCCCAAGTGTGAGGACAGGGTCTGTCTCTTATACACATCTCACCGTTGGAGTGTGGCTGGATGGGAGTGCTCGGGGAGGGGGGCAGTCCCCGGGGCTGTGGGCCCCTGAGTGAGGAGGGAGCTGGGGGAGGTCTTGAGCAGAGGCCAGCGTGTCCTTGCACATTTCAAATGATGGCGGGGGACAGACAGGCGGCGGNGGCCTGCAAAGCCAGGAGGCCAGCGTCTCCTCTGTGGGGGGCCCCGTTGGCAGGATGGGAACCCGAGGCCTGGGCTGGGGCGAGCTCGCCGCCTCCTGGCCCGCCTGGCGTGTGTCAGGGCCCCGCCTGGGGAGGGCAGCACCTGCCTCCCTCCAGCCCTGCTCCTGGGACCGGCCAGGCCCACGTGGTCCTGTCTGTGCCAAAGACGCGACTAGTCAGGTGGTCGCCCTCGACTGTGGTCTCGCTGATTGCGTAGGGCTCAGGGGCTCTCAGCCTGGACAGAGTCCGGCCCCTTCGTGGTTGAGCAGCACGCCCCCCCTTGGGCCAGCCTGAGACCTGGAGTTGACCCCCAAGCCCTGCTCAGCCTGTAGGACAAAGACTCAGGGTTGCGGGGGAGCCAGCCAGGCCCAGCACCCTCAGGGAGCCCCACCCTCTGCAGTCTGGGCTCCCACCTCCTGGCACGTGCCTTGGATGATTCAGCCCCGGGGTTCCAGTTGTGTGGCCGGCCAGAAGTGCTACGACCCTGTGTTGCAGTCTCCTTGTACCTGGGAGCGTGTCCTGGGCTGGCTGAACTGGACACCCTTGCCCAGCCCTGGTCGCCAGGTGTCTCCAGGCAGAGTAGCCTTTAAGGGACCGGATACTGTGAGCCATAGCTTCAGTGCAGTCAGAGGTGTGTCCGCCAGGGCTTGGCTGGGAACAAGGGTGGGCCGGGGCAGGGTGTCCCTGGCCTCCCTCACCCTCTGGTAGGAGCTCGTGTTTAGGGGATCTGAGGGTATGCTGGCCAGTGTACACCAACCGCTTCTTCCCACAGCGGCGGAAATCACGGTATGCGGAACTGGACTTTGAGGTGGGTCCTGGAGTACCCTGTCCCACTCACCCGGCCCAGGCTTTACAGCAGGTGGGGAGGGGCTGGGGAGGACTGCCCCCCCCCCATTGGGAGCCCAGTCCCCAGGAGCCTGCCCAGGTGGGGCCAGAACAGCCCCTTTCCTGGCTCAGGGCTCGCTGCCTCCCCTCCCCCTGCAGAAAATCATGCACACACGGAAGCGGCACCAGGACATGTTCCAGGACCTGAACCGGAAGTTACAGCACGCAGAGAAGGACAAGGATGTGCTGGGCCCAGACAGCAAGGTCTGGAGGGCGGGGGCTGGGGCGGGGCTTTGAGGGACGGAGCCAAGAGTGGGGCAGGGGCGTGGGCCGGGTGTGAACGGGGCTATGAGCCCTTAGGTAAGCCCTTATCTCCTTCCTCTGGTCCTACTTCATTCATTCATTCATTCAGCCTTTCCCCAGGATTGGCATGGCCCAGCTCTTGCTAGACCCTGGAGGGACAGGGCGGGTGGATGGGTCTGTTCCGGGGCCAGCTGGAAGGGTAGACAGCACGCCCGGCTGACCCTGTCCTGGGCGAGCCTGAGCAAGGCTGCCCCCCAGTGCCAGGCAGCAGCCAAACGAGGGGTCCTGAGTGGGCAGGGGCCTGTGGCTGTCCTTCCTGGCAAGCCACTCCCACACCCGTTACTCAGTGGTGGGGGTTGCCGCCCTTGTGCGGTCAGGAAAGGTTCTGCTCCCGGGCTCCCCACTCTGTGCTTGGGTCTCCCTGCCTCCCACACCTTCCTGCCTGGCCCCTTCCTCATGGCCTGCCTCCTTTTCTCCACTCCCTGTCTGCTCTGCTTCTCTCTAACTGGGCCCCCATCCATCCACTGCCCACCGGCCAGCAGCCAGAAAAGCAGCAGACGCCCAACAAGCGGCCCTGGGAGAGCCTCCGGAAAGCGCACGGGCCACCCGCCTGGGTGAAGAAGGAGCTGGAGCCGCTCCCGCCGTCCCCTCTGGAGCTGCGGAGCGTGGAGTGGGAGAAGTCGGGCGCCACCATCCCGCTGGTGGGCCAGGACATCATCGACCTCCAGACCGAGGTCTGAGCGGGCGGGCGGCGGCCATGCACCGGGCCACGGACGAGGGACGCTGCTCTGCCCGCTCCTGCCGCAGGACGGGCACAGAAACGCTCGTGGGCAGCGGGCGAGGCCCGCGCCCCGGCCTCAGGGCGCTCGGACGGCGGCCAGGCAGAGGCCCGCAGTGCTGGGACCAGAGCCAGACGGGACAGGAGACAGCGGCCCCCGTGGGCACAGGGCTCCAGAGGCCAAAGGTGCCTCAGACTCTGCCCTCCTCGGGCCCAGCCCTGGTGGGCGGGCAGACAGCCGCGGACAATGGCCAGGCCGGGCGTGGCCAGCGTCCCCAGAGATGCCCGCCTGAGCTGCTGCAGCAGAGGACCAGCCTGCTTGGCCCGGCCGGCCTTGCACCGTTTTTTTAGACACCCCCACCCCTCGGAAGCAGCCAGCCCCCCTCCCACAACCCCTTCCAGGGCCTGGGTGCCCCTCCCCAGACCCAGGCGGAGAGCACAGCCCTCTCCCCTACGCCACCCAGGGCCAGGAGCAGAAGCCCACTCCGGGAAGAAACAGGGGTGGGGAATCTATTTTTTCTCTCCTTTTCTTTTCTTCAATAAAAAGAATTAAAAACCCAAGTTCTGTCTGTGTCTCTCCTCTGTGCTGCACACACACCGGGACCCTGGTGGGCTGGCAGTGGTCTTCGCCGACCTCGGTGGCCCTCCACCTGGGCGGGGAGGGCTGGGGAGGCCTGGGGGCTCGCACCCACCTGCTTCTCAGCCTGAGCTCTGAAAGGCTGGCTGAGCGAGTGGACACTGCGGGTCCTGCCTTTCTCCTGTGCTTCCACCAGGGGGCAGCCTGAGCCTCCACAGGGAGCTGGCAGGAGACATGAGGGGCTGCGGTTGGGGTGGCCAATCCACACAACCTGGGCTGTGCGCCCCACCCCGGCGAGCCTCTGCCAGCCAGGCAGAACCCCTGGGCCCTGAGAGGCAGCAGGCAGAGGCCTGCCCACAGAGGAGACGTGCATTTGGGGGCCCCAGCACCCTGAGATTATGGGCCACTAACGATGTCATCCAACAGGAAAGCAATGTCAGAACCAGCTAAAAAGCCGTGGGTGCTGCCTGGCGCAAGGTTCCCGTAGCAGCCTTGCCTGTCCTCTCCCCAGCTTGTAGGCATCTCACCAGGCATGGGTCACCTGTGACCCCGCCCCCTCACCCATAGTCTTCACCAGCAGGGGGATGGGGAGGAGCTTGGGGAGGGCTGCCCACTGTGAGTGACTGCAGTGACCAAGGATGGAGAGAGACTGGGGACCTTGCCTGGCTGGGAGGGGCTGAGTGACCACTGTGACCCTGTGTGAGGGGACAACAGGGAGGGAGGGGGGCATGCGGCAGCCCAGAGGTGCCAAGCCCTCCAGCCTCGCACAGCAGGCAGTTGGGAACGAGTGCTTCCCCAGGGCACACAGCCCGAGTCCAGTTCTGAACACTCCAGAAAGCCAAAAGGTGGGGTGAGATTGGCCAGCAAGACGTGACCCAAATGAAGCTCGTTACAGCTCATTTGAACCTCTAAGTGCACGCTTGCACATGTTAGCATGCTCCCCCTGGGGTGTTTGGTGGGACCTCACATGTGCACTGTACTGGCTCTAAATCCAGAGTCCCGAATTCCAAGCCCATCTGGCCTTGGGATTCAGATGAGGACCATGGCCTGTGCTGCTTCCCTCATCTTCAGCTGTTATGGAAGGAAGCCGAACACCCAAGGACACCCTAGGAGCAGAGTGTCCAGGTGGAGGGAGTGGGCCCCAGCAATACCCCCGCGGAAGGTGGCGCAGAGCATGGGGCCAGGGTGTGCAAGTCTGGGGTTCTGCAGAGGGCTCACCAACATCATCGTGGAGTGACCAGCACAAGTTCTGGCCAGTTCCCTGATCCCTGTCCTGCTTGTGCCCAGAACCACACGCAAAGGAAACCTGAAGGAAAAGCACTAAAGGCAAAACGGAACCCAGGCCACCCACTCCATGCACACAGGAGGAAAGACTCGGATGGCGTGAGCCACTGGCGTCAGGGCTGGGTGTGAGGCCAGGGCCAAGATTCAGTGTGAGGTCAGGCTCAGGGCTCAGGATACGAGCAAGGTCAGGGCTCAGCGTGTAATGAAAGTCAGTGTCAGCATAGGACCAGGGCCAGGGCTCAGAGCAACCAGAATCTGGATCAACCTGTGACCAGACTCCCCTAATTTCCCCTCAATCCTGGCCCCTCTTTCTAAGAAGACCATGTCTTCCAAGAGAGGCCACACATTATCCTGCCTGGGCCCCATGCCCACAGCTTTTCAGTGCTCTTGACAGCCTGGAATGGTGACCAGCACAGAAATTGCTCTCTGCTCCCCAGCATTCAATGCAAGAAGGCTGCCAGGAAGGGTTCCACAAGACTCACCAAAACCCGAGGGCCCTGCCTGAGTCTGCCATCCATCACCTTGGGTTGAGCCCCATGCTGGGCAGTGTTTCAGGTCCGAGGGCATGAGGTGCTCGGAGCTGGGGCAGGGACCGCTGCGGCCTTCAGCTTGCCCCTCTATTCCTCCAGCTGTTCGGAATGCTGTGCCCCTGACGGGGACATCTGCACATGAGGACGCCGAGACTCGGGGGCAAAGAGATCGTGCCAGTCCCTCTGGGTGGTGAGTGTGAGGGTGCATCTAAGCCCCACTCTCCGGGCTCTAATTCCCGAATACTTGCCCTTACGGGTGGGTTACCCATGGGCAGCCATGTAACCTGTCGCTCGTGAAGCCGAGAACTTTGGCTCTGCTGCCCTTCGCCTGCCTTAAGCAGCACCACCGTGCCCAAAGGAGAGGGGTGGGGCTGGGCACGGTGGTGATTACTACGATGGGCAGGCATGTGTACAGTCCAGGGTGGTGGTGACAGTTTTATGGATGGAGCTGGAGATGGAGGTAGTGATGGTGGCAGTGGAGTTGGAGATGGAGGTAGTGACGGTGATGATGGTGGAGTTGGAGCTACTGATGGTGATGATGGTGGAGTTGGAGATGGAGGTAGGGACGCTGATGGTGGAATTAGAGGTGGGGGTACTGATGGTGGGGAGGATGCAGATGGTGATGGTGGTGGAGTTGGAGATGGAGGTAGTGATGGTGGAGGGAGTGATTTTGGTGCTGGTGATGCCTAAGATGGCAGTCACCATGATCTATGTTGCTGATGGTGGGGCTTCTGGGATTGAAAAGCAGAATCTCACCAGGTCACCTTGTCCCCCACGCCCACAGACTGGGAGCATCTGGAGGGCAAATGGGTTGACAGGTGGAAGGAGGGATGCATAAGGACAGTGACTAGAGCCTCTGAGTCACCTGGGGGTGGAGCCGTCAGGAGCCGACATTTCACCAGCACCCACACTCCTGAGACGGGAGCCGGCTCCTCCTCACCTGGCTTCCATCTGCTCACTCCCTTTCCTGTCACCAGCACCAACAGTGCAGGCTCAGAGGGACACCCAACAAGGCCCCCTCCCTTCCCTGGGGTGGACCCGCTTCCAGGCAGGTGGAGGCTTTTTCTGGCTTTGTCTTCCCACCTGCCTCTCCCCCTCCGCACTTCCTGGCCCCCGTCCAGCCCAGACACCCTTGCTGTCAGGAAGTCCTCCCTGCGGTCTAACCTCATGCTGCAGCGGGAACTCTTCCTGCCCCCAGCAGCTGACCCGCCTAGTTCTCATCTCCCGCATCGCCGTCTGGGCTGCTCATGACCACCAGAGGAGCAGCCCCAGCCTCCGCTGTCCCCTCTGTGTCTCATTCAAGAGGAATGCTCGACCCCTCCACCCCGAGGCTTCCCACACAAATCCAGTGTCCTTCCTACTCCAGGGCTAGTTCCAGAAACTTCCACTGGCTTACCCTGTCCCTCGGTCCTGCTCCACCTGCTTGAAACCAGGGCCTGTGTTGGGGAAGGGAGGGCCCAGAGAACCGCTGCTTCCCTGAGCCTTCTCCACGTGGATCCCCGAGGTGACAGGGCAGCTGGGGTGCCAGTTAAGAAGCCCAGAATGTGCCACCCACCCCTGCCGCAGCCACCTGCCTCCCTGGGAGGTGATCAGGCCATCCACGCTTTCTGACAGAGGCAAAATCTGGGGGACCGGGCCTCCCGCGGAACTCCCCTGGTCCCAGCAGGTGTCCTGACTGAAGGCCTTATTCTGAGAAAACCCCACCCCTAGGCCCTGGGGCGGGGACCGAGGCTCTGCCTAGAGCCACCCCGAAACTCAGAGTACAGTGCTCTTGGCGGGTGGTACAAGGCCCCACCCATGTTCCAGTTCTGCCACCGGCTGCCTGTAGCCTGGGAGGTCTCGGAGCCCCTGCCAGTGGGATTCCACAGTCCCCTCCCTGCAGCCTCCGGGGAGACAGTGGGCTGATTCTGGCCCCAGCAGGACCTCCTCTGGCATGTACCCCCCTGCTGCCCCCCTACCAACTGCAGCATCCATGCCCCTGCCCAGGTCTGCTCAGAGGCCTGCAGAGGAGCCCAAGGCAGTGAGACCCCCCCCAGGCAGGGCAAGCCGATGGTGGCCCCTGTTCCTGGGCATGGGTCTGCTGAAGCAGTCGGCCTCGACCTTGGGCAGGCCCCTCCCCTCTGGTCCTCGGTCTCCCCTGCAGCTCAGCCGAGACCCCCTTCCGGGGCCATGGTTCTGGCTCGGCACTTCTCCAGGCCCAGGGAGCAGTGGGCTCCCCAACTTATTTTCTCAGGCCCTAAAAATAGCCAGGCGAGGAGGGGCGCCTCTGAATAGCTCTGAGTGTGCCAGTCACGGCCCTACTTGGAGCGGAAGCGTCTCCAAATAAGGCCTTGGCAGAGGCGGAAACAGCGCCCGCCGGCTCTGCTCACGTCATCGCCCAGCTGCGCGGCTCGCCAGCCTCGCCCCCAGGACTGCCAGCCCTGGGGCTGCCCCAGAGGGTGGTCGGGCCTGGGGCCGGGCGCAGGCCAGGGGCCTGGCAGTCCCCTCAGGCTAGACACCTGGAGCCTGCCAGGCTGGGCGCGGCTGCCTGGTGGAAGTGCTCTGGCCCCGGAGTTTGGAAATACGGAGCCTGAGATGCCTCTGTCTGTAAACCCGCTCTCACACGTGGGGAGTCAGCACAGTCCAGCCCAGGCCCCTCCCCAGGCCCGGGGGACGGGAGGGCAGGGCCTCTTCCTCCCCACGTCCCACACCCCATGCCCAANGATGGTAGTAGCCCCAGGAAGACGGGGGAGGTGTTGCTGGGCTCAGATGGCTCCCTGGGAACACCATATGGACCCCACCCTGGAAGGGGAGTTGGGAAGAGGCAGAAGGCGGCACCCCCATGAGCTCCCTCCCGCTCTGTCACTCGGAGTTCCTTGGGGGGTAGATGGTAGGTGGGGGCAGCCTGGAGGTCGGGGTGCCAGGACAGCTGGGCTGCCCGTGGCCTCAGGGGCCTGTCCACGCACTAGCTCTCTGTGTCTGCGGCCCCGTGCCCTGCCTCCCTCCTGTGTCCTTCCAGATCCCCTGAGATCCTAGCTCTCTGTGTCTGTGGCCCCGTGCCCTGTGTCGCTCCTGTGTCCTTCCAGACCCCCTGAGAGCCTTTCCAGGCTCAGAGGCCCCCAGCCCCNTTCAACCTCATCACTTACTGTCTCTTATACACATCTAGATGTGTATAAGAGACAGCTCTCTGTGTCTGTGGCCCCGTGCCCTGTGTCGCTCCTGTGTCCTTCCAGACCCCCTGAGAGCCTTTCCAGGCTCAGAGGCCCCCAGCCCCTAGTGGGGAAGCGATTGACAGACTCCACCCCAATCCCCGCTAAAGGCCAGCCCCGGGCTGGAGGAGGGTGGGCAGGGGTGGAGGGCAGGGAAGGGGAGGAACGAGGTGGGGCTGGGTGCTGATTCGTAGGAGGAGAGGGTGGGACCCTGAGAGCCAGCGCAGGCAACCAGAACAGGAGAGGGGACAGGCTGAGCCTGCAGGTGGGTGGGGTGGGTAGCTGGGCACCCAGGTGGGCCTTCGGAACACAGGCTCAGAGGCTGCGGATGGGGTATCAACCCTTGGGAGAAGAGAGAGTCTCCTCTGGCCCCAGTCTGGCTGGAGTTCCCCATCCTTGCCCCTCCCCGGTCCTGAGTGTCCCCAGAGTCATCAGGCTTTGGCCTGGGGGTCTAGTCCCCCTTAGAGCAGGCCTGCTCTCCCATCAGCTGGGGTACTGAGAGAACCTGGGGGAGCAGGCCCAGCAGAGCACACAGGGAGGCTGCACAGGCCCCCTCTGCCTGCCTCCGGGCGTGCGCTGTGGAGAGGGACAGCACAGTAAGCGGAGTGGGCAGAACAGGCCGAGGCGGGGGCCAGGCTGCAGACTGGAAGCCCACGCCCAGGGCAGGGGCCACTCCGGACAGTCGAGGCTGAGGCAGGCTCAGTCCGGGCAAATTGGTCCAGTGTTCTCCGTGGCCCATCGACGCTGCCCCTGCCATGCACCCCAGGCCTGCAGGGACTGTCGCGGTGGGTGCAGGGCTCCCGGAGAAGGTAGCCATCAGTGAGGACCTGAGCCTTCACAAGACTCCCTGTTGGGACAGAGGGCGGGCCGGACGGCAGGCATCTGGTGCTGTTACTCACATCCCCCTTTGCAGAAGAGGAGACTGGCCTGCAGGGAGGCTGGGCAACTTGCCTGGAGTCGCAGAAACGAGTCAGTGGTGCCCGGAGCCTGGGTCTCAGCTGCAGCTGCTGTGCTCTCAACACAGCGCTAGCTCCGGGCACAAAGGGAAGTCCATCTCGCCTGGACCCTGGCCTGGCCCTGACAGGGGTCTCAGGCAGGAGGGTGACCTCGCTTCTCCTCTCTCTTCCTCCAGTTGGGACCCACCCCCACCCTGACTCCCTCTCCACCTTCTTCTCCAGGAATCTGCCTCCCTGGCTCACGTGACTCTTCCCCGTCTCCCCTTAACTAGTCCTGCTCATCAGCATTTAATTATAGAACTAGTTAGGCTTTCTAGTTCTTCCTTAGTCACTTTTAGCACGCTGTGTATTTTTAGAAACCCACCTATTCCAACTACGTTTTCAAATGTATTAGAACTGAATTGCTCATCTTGTTCTCCCCTTTTTGACTTCTGAGTCTAGCTGGGCCCCTTGGTAGGGCCCAGTTCTTTGAACTGTGCCTTCTCTCTTTTCTTTTGTTTTTCAGTTATAAAGAACAGACTCTGGGCTTTGTGTTTTAATCATATTTTTGTAATTACCAACATCTTTGGACTTGTTTCCCCATCTTCTTTAGTGTTCTATATTTGTCCTGTTTTCACTCTACTTTAAAAAAAAAAAACCCTCCTTCTTGATTTTTGGAGTGGTTACATTTAACACATTTATTTTTAGTCTGCTTTTATCTTTTATTGATTGGTAAACTATAGAGATTCTATTTCCTTTCAGCTTACCTTTCAGATGTTGAAATATAACCAGTTATTTGACTTAAGGACCAAAATTTATCAGTATATTAACCCCCCTTTCATACAACAAAAGGACCTTGGAACACTTACTTTCTTGGGGCTTAAATGGTAATATTTTATATTATTTTCATTCTGTATTTTTCTGCTGCCTTTAATTAGATATTATTATCTTTTTGTGGCTTCCCTGATGGCCCAGCAGGTAAAGAATCCGCCTGCAAACCAGGAGACACAGGAGATGTGGGTTTGATCCCTGGGTCGGGGAGATCCCCTGGAGAAGGGAATGGCAACCTGCTCCAGTATTCTTGCCTGGAAAGCCCCACGGACAGAGGAGCCTGGCGGGCTACAGTCCAAAGGGTCGCCAAGAGTCAGACACGACTAAGCATGCAGGCACGGCGTTATCTTTTTTAAAAACAGACAGCATTTGGTTATATTTACTTATGTGTATAACAGTCTCTTGGCTCACCACTTAACTGGATTCTGCACCAATTTCGACTCGTGGGTGTGCATAGGGGGTTTCTCCCACACCACCAACAGGCCGTGCTCTACGCATCAGCTGGCTGTCCTCCAGCTCAGCTCAGCTCTGACCCCGTCTCTGCGGCAGCATCAGGTGCCACAGGTTAAGGCCTCAGGCCCACATGGATGCTCCCTCCACACATGCTGCAGACACCAGCCTCAAGGCCAGGTAGTCACCTGTGCCTCTGAGCAACAGCTGCGATTCAGGGCTCCCAGACCCCCGCCTGGGTTTGGTGGATATGCCCGAGCTGCTCGCAGAACTCAGAGCGCCATTTTACTGGCTGCATCACTGGTTATGGTAACAGGACAAGGCTCGGAAATAGCCCGATGGAGGATGCACAAGGAAACCATGGGGAGAGGGCTGGAGCTGCCGCCGTCTCTCTCCTCCATCATCACGTGTTCGCCAGGGCGGACGTTCTCTAAATCCCTGCCTTGGGGCTTGTATGGAGGCTCCATCACAGAGACAGGATTGATTAAAGCCCTGGCCTCTGGCCATAGATGCCACCTCCAGCCTTCTCCCCTCCCCAGAGCTGGGGGTAGGTTCACAGTTCCCTCTGGTCCCAAGGTCGACTCTCCTGGCAGCCAGCCCTCTCCTCTGGTGGGTCCAGAAACTACCTCTTTGACATGCAAAAAGACTCTTTCAACCTCATCACTTATGACCTTGCAAGGGTTTGGGGCACCCTGTGCCAGAAGAGAGAAGACCAAGTGTGTGTTTCTTATTATAAATCACCCTATTGCACCAGGGTATTTTAGGTTTCACTCCTTCCTCCTGGAGTATGTTTTCCTAAACCCCTCAATCTGTTGATGGTAAACTCTTCTTTCCACAGAGGATTAAGGTCTGGCACGTTATCACCACTGCCCACGCAAGTCCCACTCTGGCTTATTAACGTGTTTATTTATTCTTCTTTACCCCCATAATCCTCCCACCAACCCATAAGCAGCTACTCTAGTTTAGTTAATGTGCCTTTTTTGTTTGTAAGTTCTCATAGGGATAAAAAAAAAAGTGTTTTCTGAAAGCTTTTTATTCTGAAATAAGCTTACAGAAGAGTTGCCGAGATAGTATAGAGGTTCCTTATACCTTTCGCAAGCTTCCTATAATGTGAACATCTTCTATAACCACAGTAATAAAAGGGTACATATTTTAAATTTATTTAAATTATATTGCTATATATCTCAATTTTGTTTTTCACTTTTTTCCACTAAGCATTTTTTTTCTCAAAGATCCATCTGGGTTGCTATGTGTGCATCTGATCTGCTATTTCTCTCTCTTTTTTTTTTCTTGACTTGGTTTCTTTTAATAAAAAATACTGCTGAATGTGTATCACAGATTATATGAAGCTATACATAACAACACTCTCTGCACGTAAAAACTGTGATGTGCATTCTTGAATTTTATATTTTTATTCAACTTTATTGAGATACAATGTACATATAATAAGCATTACCCATTTTAAGCATTTGATGAATTTCAACAAAACATATGACTCTCACAGCCAAGTAAGACTGGGGTGAGGTCTGGACTGAGACCCTCACAACCGTCACACAAGAGGAACACAGAAGTGCTGATTTTCTCATTGCTGAGTTTCAGTTCCTCGTATGTTTTGCTGCTACTGCTGCTGCTAAGTCGTTTCAGTCATGTCCGACTCTGTGCGACCCCATAGATGGCAGCCCACCATGTTCCCCTGTCCCTGGGATTCTTCAGGCAAGAACACTGGAGTGGGTTGCCATTTCCTTCTCCAATGCATGAAAGTGAAAAGTGAAACTGAAGTTGCTCAGTCGTGTCCGACTCTTAGCGATCCCATGGTCTGCAGCCTACCAGGGTCCTCCATCCATGAGATTTTCCAGGCAAGAGTATTGGAGTGGGGTGCCATTGCCTTCTCCATCGTATGTTTTAGACATCCTTTATCAGATATGTGTTTTGCCAGTATTTTCTTCCNCATGGGGAGAGGGCTGGAGCTGCCGCCGTCTCTCTCCTCCATCATCACGTGTTCGCCAGGGCGGACGTTCTCTAAATCCCTGCCTTGGGGCTTGTATGGAGGCTCCATCACAGAGACAGGATTGATTAAAGCCCTGGCCTCTGGCCATAGATACCACCTCCAGCCTTCTCCCCTCCCCAGAGCTGGGGGTAGGTTCACAGTTCCCTCTGGTCCCAAGGTCGACTCTCCTGGCAGCCAGCCCTCTCCTCTGGTGGGTCCAGAAACTACCTCTTTGACATGCAAAAAGACTCTTTCAACCTCATCACTTATGACCTTGCAAGGGTTTGGGGCACCCTGTGCCAGAAGAGAGAAGACCAAGTGTGTGTTTCTTATTATAAATCACCCTATTGCACCAGGGTATTTTAGGTTTCACTCCTTCCTCCTGGAGTATGTTTTCCTAAACCCCTCAATCTGTTGATGGTAAACTCTTCTTTCCACAGAGGATTAAGGTCTGGCACGTTATCACCACTGCCCACGCAAGTCCCACTCTGGCTTATTAACGTGTTTATTTATTCTTCTTTACCCCCATAATCCTCCCACCAACCCATAAGCAGCTACTCTAGTTTAGTTAATGTGCCTTTTTTGTTTGTAAGTTCTCATAGGGATAAAAAAAAAAGTGTTTTCTGAAAGCTTTTTATTCTGAAATAAGCTTACAGAAGAGTTGCCGAGATAGTATAGAGGTTCCTTATACCTTTCGCAAGCTTCCTATAATGTGAACATCTTCTATAACCACAGTAATAAAAGGGTACATATTTTAAATTTATTTAAATTATATTGCTATATATCTCAATTTTGTTTTTCACTTTTTTCCACTAAGCATTTTTTTTCTCAAAGATCCATCTGGGTTGCTATGTGTGCATCTGATCTGCTATTTCTCTCTCTTTTTTTTTTCTTGACTTGGTTTCTTTTAATAAAAAATACTGCTGAATGTGTATCACAGATTATATGAAGCTATACATAACAACACTCTCTGCACGTAAAAACTGTGATGTGCATTCTTGAATTTTATATTTTTATTCAACTTTATTGAGATACAATGTACATATAATAAGCATTACCCATTTTAAGCATTTGATGAATTTCAACAAAACATATGACTCTCACAGCCAAGTAAGACTGGGGTGAGGTCTGGACTGAGACCCTCACAACCGTCACACAAGAGGAACACAGAAGTGCTGATTTTCTCATTGCTGAGTTTCAGTTCCTCGTATGTTTTGCTGCTACTGCTGCTGCTAAGTCGTTTCAGTCATGTCCGACTCTGTGCGACCCCATAGATGGCAGCCCACCATGTTCCCCTGTCCCTGGGATTCTTCAGGCAAGAACACTGGAGTGGGTTGCCATTTCCTTCTCCAATGCATGAAAGTGAAAAGTGAAACTGAAGTTGCTCAGTCGTGTCCGACTCTTAGCGATCCCATGGTCTGCAGCCTACCAGGGTCCTCCATCCATGAGATTTTCCAGGCAAGAGTATTGGAGTGGGGTGCCATTGCCTTCTCCATCGTATGTTTTAGACATCCTTTATCAGATATGTGTTTTGCCAGTATTTTCTTCCAGTCTCTGACTGGTCTCTTCGATCTTTCAACAGTATCTTTGGCAGAGCAAGATTTTTTAATTAAATAAAATTTTTTTAATTAAAATTTTAAATTAAAAAAATGTAGCATCATTTTCCCTCCATCGATTGTACTTTTGTGTTCTATCTAAAAACTCACTGTCACGTCCAAGGGAGATGGATGTGATCCGTGTGTCCACGTCTCAAATATTCCATCATCACAAGCACTGCTCTGCACTTTCGGATTTGTACAAGGATCGCTTTGTTTTGTAAATGTGGGAGTGGAATTGCTGGGTTATCAGACATGTGTGTTCTTGTCGTCCAAGGGTCAGACTGGTCTCCACTTGTTGACACCAGTGATTTTGAGAGGCAGTCATACATTAAAAGTACAGTTATTGTAACTTATCCAAGATCCGGTTGTATTTTGGTGGGAGGTATCTTCAGAGCATCTAGTCTGCACACCATGGAGGCTGGACTCTCTCTCTTTATCTTCTGTTCCATCTGCTGACCCTAAAGTGACCTTGGGAAGACCTGTGTCCTTCTGCCTTCCTCACCCCCAACCTTGGGAGCACTCCACAGTGCCCACCCCTTCTCTCTGAAGACACGCTCGGCCCTTGGCTCCTGCGGCTCCACACCACCTCCCCCCAACTGCTGATGCTCAGGGTCTTCACTGGGTTCAGCCAGAGGCCCCCACCTGGGCCCTGGCAGGAGGGAAGACTTCAAAGGGGAAGGGGTAAAGTCTGGGCTGGGAAGGATGGCCACCCTGGACAGGGCTGGGCAAGGCCCCTAGACTCTGCAGAGGCAGGGGAAAGACCTCGGGCCGAAAGGTGGTGGAAGGTGGGGAAAAAATTGCCGAGGGTCCCAGGGCCACACTTCAAAATTAAAACAGGATCCTGAGGGCAGGATGGGCAGGGGTGGGATGCTCATTTAGCAGGGGGTCGGCACGGGAAGGCGGGGAGCTCAGGGCCTGGACCAGAGTGGAAGATTCTAGCAGTTGGGAGGAAGCATCATGGGATCTGGAAAGGCCGGGGAGAGGTGAGGAGGGGGTGCCAAGGCGACCCCTGAGGCTCCAGGCCCGGTGCCCTCAGGGGAGTGCCTGGCTCACGCAGCCAAAGGCGACGCCCAGCCAAGATGCTGAGGACCCTGTGTTGCCGGCCCTTTGGGTCCAGGGCCAGTCAGCATTTGGGTCTGCAGGGGAGGCTGCTGGGCCCTGGCTGAGGAGGGGGCATCAGGAGGGCTCAGGGTAGGAAGAGCCCAGGGAGGCCAGAAGAAACTCCTCATATTTAATACAGAACCAAAAAAAAACAACACAACAAAACCAACTGCAAACATTGGCAGCCCCAGACTGACTCAGAAGATCATCACATACTCGGACAGTTCCGTGACGTGTTCAGAGAATTGCCTGTAGAATTTACGGCTCACGGAGTCAGGGTCCTGCTTGAGCATCTCGAAGTCTGCAGCAGAGACCCAAGGGTCCTCCAGCCATGGCACAGCAGGCCGTGGTGCGGAGGGCAGGCACAGAGGAAGGGGACAGGACCTGCCCTGGGAATCCGGTCTTTGAAGACACTGCCCTTCCAGGGGCTCCATCAGAGCGGTATGAGGGGTCACGGCCTGTCCCCAGGGCCCACGTGGGGTGTGTGTGGGGGGTAGGTCATGGCCTGTCCCGGAATCATTTCTCAAGGGGAAGATGACAGCCCACCCTGGGGAGGGGCTGAGGGTGTTCCAGCATCAGGGGAGTTCCCATGCCGCTCAGGGTGGCCCCACGCTTACACTTCTTGAGAGTCTTCACATCACCCTTCTTCAGGTAGAAGCAGAGATCAGTGAAGTAGTCCTGCAGGATGCCCCCTGCAGCGGGGAGGGGGAGCGCCGCTGAGGGAGGCGAGCAAGGACAAGGGGCAGGTGCCCGGTTGGCAGACTGAGTGGACCTCAGGGCCTGGGAGTGTGGCTTCACGTGGACCAGGCAATGGCCACACCTACCGATGAACTTCATGGCCGTGAGCTTCAGGAGCCTGTTGGGGCTGTCCAGGTACACCAGCGCCTGCATCAGAAACTGGTGGTAGCTGCTGAAGTTGCTCTCTACCTGGGGTGGTGGGGAAGGAGACGGGTGGGCGATGGGTGGTGGCCCTCGCGCTCCCTGGCCCTGCCTTTCAAGCCTGGAAGAGGGAGGGCCGTGACACAAGGCTGGTCCAGGACAGGGAATCTGGACCTCTGGCAGGGCTGCAGCCCTGCTGGACCGCCCTTCTCACGCCATCTCCCGTGGGACCTTGCCTCCCAGTTGCCCCCCCTATACGGTCCAGATGTCTCCCGGGAAGTGGCCTCTGCCCCTCCTGGGAGTGCTCTGGGCCATCAGAGTCCACAGGGTGTGGGCGGTCTGTGGGTCTCCTCTGTTCAGAGGTGCATGCGCGGGGATCCGGTGTCCTGCTGTTCCTCTGGGCTGGGGAGTGGGGCCCTGTCTGCGCCTGGAGCCTGCAACTACCACGGCCGGGGCAGGGATCGCCTCAGGCCTGGAATACAGAGCTGTGGAGCTGCGGCATCTCTTGCTCTCCCCAGCCCGTCCACGTCCATCTCCGCACACATCTCCTCCACGCGGGGTGGGGGTCTGGTCCACTGCCAGTGCTGGGACCTACAGGGCCTGCCCAACGTGCACACTGGGACGTCAGGGGCTGCCATGCCCCCCGGGGCCCCTCCACAGCAGTGTGGGGCTGCTGCCGGCAGGGCCCCCTGGTCCAGACCCATGGCGGGGGTGTGGTCTCCTGTGTGGCCCACCCTGGAGGCCCTGAGTGGCATGGCAGAGAGGCAACAGCGTCCTCCCAGAGGCTGAAGTCTCCAACCCAAAACGGAGCCGGCATTTAATAAACACCCACAGGACCGAGGCAGGGGCACTTAAGGGAGCGCTAGCTGCCCCGCCAACTCTGGGAACCCCTCAGGGGACCTTCTCTGCACCCAGCCCGTCTCCACCTCCCTTACCTCCTTGCCCCTCCCCCGGGGGGGCCAGCATCTCACCATGTAGATAAAGATGTCGTTCTCAGCACCTGGGCCATGACCCCAGGCCAACTTGCTGAACAGCTCCTTCCGGAACTCCCACTTCAGCAGGATGGCGCAGCGCAGGAAGGTTAACTTTGTCTTCTGTGGGTGCCCAGAGACAGGTCACCACCACCGCATTGCACCCTCCCAGGCCCAGCAAGCACCCCCTCCCAGCTGTACCTCAGGGGAGCTGCACCATGGCAGGAAGTGGGGCCCCCAAGGCAGAGTCTTCACTCCCCGAGACCTGCAGGTGTCCTGTTGTCATTCACAGGAGGGTTCCAGCGGCGCCTTGGCCACCCAGGCCTCCTTCCCGACCCTGAGTGCATCTCCCAGTTCAGGGGCTAGGCACCCAAGGAAAGAGTGTTGGCCTTTTGCTCACCCTCCCCCACCAGCTGTGGACCCTGGTCTCGTGACTCCTTTAGAGAGTCCCTGTGTCCCTGTGATGGGCAGAGTTGTGTCACCAATGTATTTGGAGATAAGGTCCTTAGGGAGGTGACTGAGGGAAGGTGAGCTCTGAGAGCCGCCTTGATCCAGTATGACTGGTGTCCTGATAAGGAGGGGCGGTCAGGACACAGGCACCAAGGAGGGACTGCCACGTGAGGCCACAGGGCGAGGACGGCCATCCACACACCATGGAGAGCAGCCTAAGGCCTGGCCCTTCCAGGCTCAGGATCTCAGCGACAACGCCAGTGGCGGCTTACAACCGCAACCCAAGCTGACGCCGAAGACAGGCACGCCAGACCACTCACCGTGACCACCTCAGGGCAGGAATCGGCCAGGTGGAAGAGCAGGGGCACCAGGGCCTGGAAGGCATGGCTCTTGAGCACCTGATGGAACTTCCTGCCACTGCTGTAGATGACATCTCCATATAGCGAGATGGCTCCGCCACGCACACCCTCCTGCTCCTGCCAGAGACGGGCAGGTCTTCCCCTCAGCCAGGCAATCTGCTGGCACCCGAGGCCCCACTTCGGCCCCAGCCCCACCAGGCCACTCGCCCTGCCTGCTGCCACCCACCTCTCACCTTCCATTCCAGCCCAGCGACGGCAGTGGCAGGTGGGTGCCATCACACCCGCTCTCTTCAGCACAGGGCGAGCCGAACCCCTCCCTCCACCCCCCTGGCCCTGCTGCCCAGGCTGCCCCGGCATGGGTCACAAGGGCTGGCTGCCTGCTCCTGCCACCCCCTCCCACACCTGCCACCTTCTGCTGGGTTGGCCTCTTACCCCAGTGTTTCTCCTGTGCTATTTCTCTGGGGGTCTCAGGCTGCCAGCAACCACACATCCAACTCCCAGGGAGACTAGGACAGGGCTTAGAGCACAGACCCCAGCGCTGGCTCTGTCACCCGCTAGCTCTGTGACCCTCAGCAAGGCTTCTTCAGTGCATGACTCAGTTTCCCTTTTTATGGCAAGAGGTTGACAATAGCGCCTTTGTCCTTGGGCCACACTGAGTGCTGAACCCCACTATCCTACTTTGCGCCCCAGTTCCTCCGGCTTCATCAGACCACCTTGGGACAGCAGCCTCGGAGGTCTCCTAGACACAGCGTGAACGNGGTCCTTCTCGTGGCCCAGCGGCCCTGCCTCAGTTCAACCCTCACCACTCTTAAGCTTCTCATTTATTTAGAACCCCTGAAATCATTTACCCTGCCCCCACTCATTCTCTACGCGTGAACCTAGGTGGGCCCTGCCCTCTGCTCCCAGCCCGCCACCACTTCTGGGTGAGGAACGCAGATGACTATCTCTGAGGCAGCCTCAAGGCCTCACAGAACCGTCCTGCCCTGGGCCAGATTCCCACTGGGCTCCACCTGTGGACGTTATCCAGGACGCCAAGAGCAGCAGCTTCGGCTGCTCGGATTGGAGGGGGTTAACCTCTCTGGCTGCTCTGATTGGCAGGAGTTAACCGCCCTGGCTGCTCTGATTGGCGCGGGTAGGGTGGGCAGGGGGTGTGGCGGCTCTGGCTGCTTTGATTGGCAGGGGTTGGGTAGGTGAGGGTGTGTGGCGGCTCTGGCTTGGCAGGAGTTAACCGCCCTGGCTGCTCTGATTGGAGAGTGTTCGCTGCTCTGGCTGGCCTGATTGGCAGGGGTGGGGGTGGGCGTGGGGTGTGGTGGCTCTGGCTGTTCTGATTGGCAGGCTTGGGCACTGGGTTCCTCACGGCTTCAAATAGTGGCAGCAGGTGCTGAGCCATCTTGACGCTGATGGCGCCGATGCCCTGGGCGCCCAGCTGGTGCAGGACGTCACCCATGATCTCCATCAGGCCCAGCAGGTCCTGGGGCTGGGGTTTCAGGAAGCTGTCCAGCAGCCCGGTCAAATGGTTCCGGAGCAGGACCACCTGCCGGGAGACGTAGCCGCCCGCTGGCCCACTCAGCGGCCTCCGCGGTGCCCTTCCCCACCTCTCTGCCAGCGCTATCTACCCAGGCCGAGTCCCCCACTGAAGCTGCCTCTCCTCTGCACTCCTGGACCCCCTTCGCGCCTAGTGGAGACCGGGCCCCAGCCCCCAGCCGGGGTCTTGGAGGAGGACGTGTGCCCGGAGGCCCACAGGGCAGGAGGGGGAAGGGCGTCCCCATAGAGGCAGGTGTGAGCTCTCGGTGTCTGGGTGGAGTATGGACGGACGACGTGGCAGGAGTGCCTCTGGTTAGGGATGTCCACCTGGAAAGGAGGCCGGGGTCGCGGACCTCAAAGTCGCTGAGCCCCTTCCGGTCCAGAAAGTGTAGGACCCGCGGCGCTGCACAGTGCAGCAGGGTGTCCCCAGCCCTCCCCGTATGCCCCGCCCTGACCTGACGCGCCTTCCTCATCCACCCCTTCCGAGGTGACCTGTGGTGGAGGCTCTTTTCCACCGTGCCTTCCTCCTCCCTGAAGCCTCCTCCCTGCTCCCTCCTCACCTTCTGAGGTTGCATGAGGCTGCTGCAGAGGCCCTTTAGGCTCATGGCCCTCACCAGCTGGTTGGGGTTGTTGAGGCCCAGGTTCAGGAAGCTGTCTATGGTTCTCCGAGACATGTACTGGGTGAGCTCTTGGCCACTGAGAAACTAGGCAGGGGCGGGACAGTCAGCTCACCAGTTTCTTACGGCTGCCAGGGGCGATGGGCCCGCAGCCGGGCATGAGACAGCGGGGCTAGAGGCACGGCAGTGCTTGGAGGCAGCAAGATCTGACATGGGAGGCGGAAGCTATGGGGCCTGTATTTCAGGGGGAGGGATGGAAGTCCATCCTCTGTCCTGAGGGCCAGAGGGAACTGGTGAGGGGCAGAGGTGAGGCATGGCCGGAAGGGACTGACCTCTGTGATGATGAGGATGGCTACGATGTTGTCCCGTTCTTCAGGGCTCTTCAGGAAGATGACCGCCTGCCCCAAGACCGCTTTGACCTCACAGTCGTAGTGGGCCATGGCCCTGTTAGATGGAGGAGGCCGACAGGGGGACATGAAGTCTCCCTCCTTGGCCAAGGGGACCCCTCTACCCCAACAGACCTTCCTTACTCAGGGAGATGACCCAGGTGACTCAGTCTGGAGTGCAGGGTCCCAGTAAGGAGTTTCGGAGGCCAGGGTGGGGGGGAGTGTCCATCAGGGGTGCGGTCCGGGACAGGCCCCTCCCAGGCTTGAAGCTCACCTGGCCAGGAGGGTCACCCCTTCGGTGTAGGTTTCCAGGTGCTCAAAGAGCTCCCAGCCCCTTAGCAGCTTGACATGGGCGAACACCTCCCAGTAATTGGTGGTCCAGAAGAGACCCTTTAGGGCCTCCAGGCATGTCCTAGGGGCAAGAAGGGTCTTGAGATGGGGTGAAAGAGGGCAAGGGCCCACTTCTCCAGCATAACCTGCACTCTCCCAATTGGGTGGAGCGAGCAGCCTCCTTCCATGCGCCCCTCCTGCAGGAGGGTCACTGTCTGCTGCTCAATTCCCCTGCTCCCCACCCTGGACCCCCAGGTGGGACCAGACCTCATCCTTTTTGGGTGGGTCCCTAGCCCTTAGCCCCGGTCCTTTTGCCCACCAGGGCTTCTAGGGATGAGTGGAAGGAGCCAGAAAGAAGGTGTGGCTTGGGGTCCTGAGAGGGGGCTGGGCCTAGAGGCTGAGTCTCACATCTCACCTGCAGGGGCTGAGGGCCTTGGCCTCCAAGGCCTCCTCCTGGTAGTCGGACATGCCCTCCACCATATCCAGCTCAAACAGGTAGTGGAGCTGGGTGAGAAGGCCCAGGAGGATCCCTGCGAAGGCCCAGCGCACCGTAGGCTTGTACTCATGTATGTAGAGGAGTTCGTAAATGGTGCCCAGGGCCTGCAGCAGGACAGGCACTGCCCTTGGTCCCTGAGGAGGGTCTGGTGCCAGCCTCAAGCTGGTCCTGCCCTGGGACTCAGCATCCAGGGAGACCCACTGCCAGACCGCCCTGGCCTCCCCAGGGCCCCCGAATGTCAGACTCTTTTGCAGGGGGTGGGGTGCAGGGGAAGGGCTCACCAGCAGGGAAACAAGCTCGGCCTGCACCGGGACCTTGATGAGCTCCCGGGGGGGCCGCAGCTTCAGCTTCATGTAAAGCAGCGTGACGACCTTGCGGGCCAGCTGGCTGTTGGTGGCCAGGGCCTTCCACAGGGGCATGACCTGCCTGGGGAGGCGGGGATCAGTCCCGCCAGCTGGCTGGCCACTCTGGGCAAGGGGCCACTGGGACATGACCCCAGGGCAGCAGGGCAGTGGAGGTAGCCAGGCTCTGCAGGATCAGGGAAGCCCCTATTCTGGGGGGTCCAGCGGCTATCTTCTGGGGACCTATGCGGGGGGGGGGCCTGCTTGAAGTTCTGTCTGGGCTGGCTCTCCCCAATATTCACACTCAACCCTGCCTCATATCCCATTGCCCGGGACGTGAGCAAACCTTGTCTTCCTCTTGCCTGTCCCCTCACTCGTAAAGTGGGGCTCATACCCAGCAAGGTGCACCTCTCAGCAGCCTGGGGGACAGGTGAGCCCTGGGGTGAGTGTTGGAGGGGACAGCTGACCCCACAGCAGGCTTCTGCTCCCCGAGATACTTCAGGAGGCACTGTGACCTCCAGCACCCCCGGATCTCAGAGTTCACACACCACTCAAGTCAGGTTAGAATCCCATTGCTGACTCAGCTACCCTGGGGCTGGCCTGAGGCTGTGTTTCTAACATGACGCTATGGCCTTCACTGTGTGGCTCCTAGAAACCCCACATTAGCCCAGGGGGCGGCTGGGACATAGTGTGCTCAGGGCCGGGCAGCGGCGGGAGCTGCTGGGGGCTCGTTAGTGCTGTCTCGTTTCCCAGCCGACCTCCCTGCCCTCTGCAGGTTGGTTCCTGGGAGCTCTCTGAGCCTGAAGGGATGCATCCCTGCCATGAGGCCCCTCTTGGGACACTCTGCCTTAGCCCCTCAGCGTGGCGCATCCTCAGAGACCCCTGGCTGCCCTGGCTCTGGAGTCTAGGCAGTGGGTGGGGTCGGGCTGAAGTGAGTGGGCAGTTCTGCCTTCCCAGGAACCGAGTCAGTTCGGGAAGTGTCTGTGGACTGGAGGGCGGACTGTGGGGATGGACGGATGTTCACCCTTGGGCCATGGGTGCAGGTGGCCTACCTCTCTGAGGGAGTGCACAGGGACAGCATCACCTCCACGGTCTGCTGCGTGTGCTGCGTGCCCAGCGCTGTCACGGCCTTCATTGTGGTCTGCAGGATGCTCGCGAAGACGATGTGGGGCAGCTCCTGAAACAGCTCCTGCAGGATCTCAGCCACCTATGCGGGGAGGGTGGGCCACCAGAGCCTCAGAGTAGCCCCCATGNACTGCAGTGCAGGAAGTGAAAGTGGAAGTGTTACTTGCTGAGTCGTGTCTGACTCTTTGTGACCCTATGGACTGTGGCCCTCCCCCCCAGGCTCCTCTGTCCATGGGATCTTTCTGGCAAGAATACCGGAGTGAGTAGCCATTCCCTTCTCCAGGGGATCTTCCTGACCTAGGTATTGAACCTGGGTGTCCTGCTTTGCAGGCGGATTCTTCACTGTCTGGGCCACGAGGGACGCTTCCCTCTAAAGAAGTAACGGCTCTCCCTTTCCTATGGGGAAAAATGACCACAGCAGGGAGGGAGGTGGTCCCCAACCTTGTCTCCAGCTGTCAGCTCCCGAGACAGGAACCCTCGGTTTTCACAGTGTGATCAAACAAGAGAATGGAAGGCAAAATGCTCGGGGAAACATCCTGGGCCACCACAATGGAACATCATTAGTGTCAACATTTCCTACTGGCAACACAAACCTCCGCAGGTGATGCAGGTGTGAAGATGGTAGCTTTCCTAGATAGGTCAGCCGCTTTGTTTCTCCAGAACCAGCTGGCAATGGAGGGTGGGATCTTTCTGCTCATCTTCAAGGCTTTATGTAAAGAAGTGCACATGTGTTCTCCTGCCAAACCCTGCTTTGGGATCCAGGGCAAACCACGGCTCTACCATCTGTCCTATAGAGACTACATTATAATAGCTTCCCCCGAGTGCTTCCTACGTGTTTGGCGCAGAGCTGAGCATTTCAACACCTGTGATGGTATCTTTACAACAGGCTCATGAGGGCAATTACTATTATCATCTCTGCTATCTACAGATGAAGAAACTGAGGCTCAGAGACGTTGAGCAATTTGCCTGGGGTCACACAGCTAGGAAATGAGCTGGGATTCACACCTTTCAGAATACAAATATATAACCCTGTGTTAGGTGGTTATACTGCCTAATCATTGTAACAAACTTTTAAATATAGGGTTACCTTATACTTGTATGTTTAACTTTGGCAAATCCTCTGATCACTGTTAGATTCCAGGACTTATGCAGGAGGAACACACAGGAAAAGCCAAATTTTGTCATGGCATTTAAGATGTGGTCACTGAAATGGAGGAGTCAGGTGTGTAAAGGAAAGATTATACCACAGAGTGGTGGGTGGGGTGGGGTGGGGGGAAGCCTAGAGGATTGGAAGCTAAGAGGGAANTGAAGAGGCCTGGTGTGCACACGGCCCCCGCCTGGCGGCCCACCTGCTCTGGCTTGATGCTACGGTCCTCCATGATGGTCAGGAGCAGCTCCGAGGCCAGGTAGCTGTTGAGGGAGTCATGGCTACACAGCCCTTGCAGGAACGTGAGCACGAGCTGGGTGTGCTGAGCCACCGTGAGGTGCTTGTCCAAGGTCTGCAGCAGAGGGGCCGGACTGAAGGGCCGAGGGTTCCTTCCCCGGTCAGCCGCCGTCCAGGCTGTCCCCACATGTGCTTGGAGACGAAGCTGGGCTGTGCTCTTACCCAGGGACAGAGTGAGAACTAGCTGCACAGAGTGCAGAGACCCCGGGAGGGCCCCACTTGAACCCCTAACCCCAGCAGGCTGTCGGTGCCAGCCCGGCTGGCCTCCACAGGCTGTGGACCGCCACTCAGTAGCCAGAAATGTGGCCGCTGCAGGCTCACAGCTGCCCCTTCTCTGGAAAACTGCTCTGCAGAGGCAGAGAGCCGGCAGCTGTGCTCCACCCCTAGCCTGGGATAGAGGCAGGGCCGACTCTGGTGCCTCCCCTGGCCCGGGCTGAGACCACGCCCTGTTCAGTCCTCATCCCTCCTCAGTCGAGGGCGTTGGGACTCCTGCCCCGTCCCCGCCTCTGGGGAACCTGCTAGAGGCACGGGTTTCTTGGCTGTGAGTCCCTGGGGGAAGGTCCTCAGGGACATCCGTGCTCCCGTTCCAGCGTGTGCTAAGAGCAGCTGGATTCCAGGCTCAGTGAGCCTCCCTCAAAAGGTGGGCACAGAAAGTTCGATGACCCACCAGGGCACTCAATCAGTGAGGCGCAGACTTTGGACTCAAACCCAAGGCCTAGAATCCCAGTCCAACTCAAAGGGAGAGCTGAGCCCGAGGATGTGATCTGGGTGGGGGTGG